>JAHDVE020011563.1:0-390384 GCA_022606495.2 Halesus radiatus | reverse complement strand
TTTATGATTTATCGACCGGTTTCGGTTGAACTCAACCTTCATTAGGAACGTAGTTTATTTGTGTACGTTCCTGATGAAGGTTGAGATTAATTGAAAGCGGTCGATAATGCATAAATATAAATAAAATAAAGTGGTTCTTTCATTTAAATTATAATGTAAAGCCACAAAGTGATGCTTTCTTCGATAAATTAATAAATCATATGTAATATATAAGTGTGTAAATCATTATATCATGTCGGTCTCCGTGTTTGAGTGGTTACGATCCTTGGCTACGAATCCGGAGGTCGCGGGTTCAAATTCCGGCGTCCGCAACTAAATTTTATTTGTATATATGTTGTTTTGTTATAAAAAAAGATTATTATTATTATAATTAAATTGTATTATTTCACAATTTTTTTATTTTAAATAATATGTTCTTAGTATATTTCCGGCACCTTCCAGAGTGGTAGATACTGTCAGTATCGCCCTGGAGAAAGACCACCATTCAGAATCGAAACGTTGCTTGAAATGGCTTTAGCCGTATTTTGTGACCAGATCTAAATAGCCAGATACTTCCCCACCTTCTTCTTCCCAATATCCTTTCCCTCCTCAGTACTTTCAGCCTCACAACATACCCCAATGGGGATGCCATAGTCTCACTGACTCCAGACGGCTGGGAGCAGCTGGGACTCTTGTGTGGTATCACAAAAAAATCAATATTAATATTGTGTTGCGACGAAAAAGAACCACAACCTCTGATCTTGAATTCGAAAGCACATAAAAATATAATAGCCAATTATCAAAAAGCGAGTCAAAGCGACAAAGTCAGTTATCGTGGAATCACAATCTGTTTTTTTATTTATTCTTTTTACCCTTATTTATTTACTTCATAATGTTTTACAAAAGTCGCAAAAATATGACCTTGCTGGGGTACCCCGTTCTAAGGTCACATCTCCAAATATATATCACAAAATCGCGAAAAGCAATTTTTGCAGTTTCTAAAAATGGTCACCTTACATCTTGCGAATGCTGCATTCACATCCGTGATGCGGTTTGCAGCATTCGACACGTATTTGTATTTTTTCTTTTTTTGTCACCTCTTTTATAACAATGTATTCGAAATTTAATTTCAATTATTGTTTGAATATTCTAGCATTGCTGTACATATTAAGTTTTAAATATTTTAATTTAACAACTGTCATAACATCACACTTAAATATTTTTTTGTACGTCCAGTCACCTACCCCAGAAAAGGTCTCACCTAGTGAGGTTAGGTAATGTAAACCATACAATAATATAATTATGTAACATATTGTACATATATTTATACATCCGTATTGTATGAAACTGTATAACGTTCTTTCAATAAACGTCGATTTATCGAATATTTCGTTCACACAAACGTATTATTTGAATGTCTGTCTTTGTCATACATGACCAATGTTTGAATTAAGGATTTACTGGAAACGTAAGAGTGTTTCTTACTTGGGCCATGTTTTATATTTACTTTGTCAGAGCCAGTTTTATAAACAAACTAACACATTTTAGTTACGTACCGCATCATTAACGATCTTGAATAATTGTCATTCGCTTGTCATCACTATCGCTGCTCGATAAGGAATCCATTTCACAAATGCAAATTATGTGTGGTCTTTTTTTTATTGAAACAGTGCACGATTTCAAATAAGCAATAGTCGGGCAACAACTGACAGCTGTCAAACGACCGGTAATCTGACGAACGTTTATAAAACAGCGAAATAGTGCGGTAGACCAAATATTAGTTAAAAATGGTATTAAGCGTTACGAACATATGGTTATAAAACCGGCACTTAATATTAATAGACATTTGATTAACTTAATTTGTAATAATAAGGTTGTTAACTCTATAACCAAATGTTAACATTATAAACAGATACAAGATTTAGTACAAAGATAGATTTAAATAGTTTGTTCTTATTAGTGCCGGAAAGGTTTAAAGTAGGTAAAACCGGTCCTTAGGCAATAACGTACCTATAAGTTTGTAATGTCATCGATTGAAGCTGGATAAACATGATTAAACAGTTTTTAGTTAAATTAATTATCGATGATATTCGGTACAAATGATTGAATAAGTAATATAGAGGAAGTAAACATTTAAAATCTAAACCACACCGTTTCCGCCTTAGATAAATTATTATTTGTTTTCCGATAGATTTCCCGGGAATAGCGTATATTGTTTTTTATGCACCTTGTTTTGCAAGAGATTTTTTATTGCTTTTTGTTGTTAACTGCTCTGTTTACCGAGACGGAATCATTTTAAAAATCGAATAAATTCCGCTAAATCTAATTTACAAGGCGCAACCGGGAGTACATATAATTTATAACGCACGATTATCGTACGTACATTGTTTAAATCAAACAATTTGCTTTCATGTGAATACCGCTCAGGATTCCCAACTGTTCCCTACCGTCTACCAATTGGTGTATGTTGCACAGAGCAAATAATACATAGAGATACCCTAACAAGCAAGGGGAAGAAACCATAATAAGGGGGGCGAGGGCGAGCTAGGTATGCCTTACAAAACCCGATTATTTTGTCGGAGAATTTAATTTGACTCTTTTATAATTTTTTTATAATTTGTTTACCGCATTCAAAATCACGCGAAACAAACGTGGACGGCAGTGAACTAGGCTGGTGCCAAAATGGGGATCACGTGTCGTTTGCCTGAAGCTGTCGTAATTGTACATTAAGGCAAGTCTATTCATTCTGACATCAGCGGGTATGTTGTGAACGAATGGGGAGGGGAAAGAGATTAAAACACAAAATTTTATTGTCATTTCATATAAAAACGGTGAATGTAACCTCAAAAAAAAAAAAATTACAGTAAGAAACTCGCAATTTTTTCGTTACTTTTTTAATATCGCACAGGACTCCCAGCTGCCCACATTCACTGGGAATATGACATCCCCAAACAGGAAAAGTTATGAGGCGTGAGGGAGTGGGGAGGGGAAGGAGATGGGAAAGAGATGGGAAGGAGGAAGGTTGGGAAATACCTGGCCATTCTATGTACCTGACTCTTCAGATCTGGTCACTAAACGCGGTTAAAACTATTTCAGGCGACATCGTTTTGATTTTGGATGGTGGTCTTTCACAAGGGTGATACTGAGAGTATCTGTCGCGGGCTACAAATTTACAATGCATTTTTTTAAAATTTTATTTAATTAATTACGATATTCACATAAATTAAATTACACAAAGTGAGAATAGTATATAAATAAACTTAGGATATAATGACAAACATCTCCTTTCGAAAAGTACCACTAATTTCTATAGACATGTGAAAAACATACACTCGGACCATAGTGATTTTTAAAAGTTACATTATTTTACTTGTGAACCATATTAGTATTGTTATTTAAAGCAAATTAAGCGACTGCAGCGCCCTGATTTTTTTATCACTTATTATTTGTCAGACGGTACAAAGTAACGTTATTACGATACAAAAAATCGTATTACAGGATCAAAGAAAAATCCGTGATCACATTTCATTCTCTTTACGTGCGTTTTGGTTTCGTCACGTTCATCTCCATCGGGTTCAACGCTTGCCTTACATGAAACGGTCGATCGGACGCAGAAGATTGGACGAAGTTGCAGTGGCGTGCAGTTTATAAACGCTGAAAAGCTGAGCCTAACATAAAAAAATGATAAAAACATATTTTCTTCATAACATTTAAAAATTTATTGTGGTTGTTGTGATTTTTAAAGGATATTGGGATTTTGTTGTAGAGTTTAGTACCATAGTATAAGAAGTTTTTTTGTCCAAATGTTGTGTTTGTGGTTTCTTGTTGTACGTGTTTTTGACTCTGAGATGGAGTGTTTCTAATATGTGTGATTGTTGTTATTTTTTTAAATAGTGTTTTAGTATATAATTGTTTTATTGACATAATGTTAAGTTAGTTGAAGATTTCGTCAGTGCTAGTTCTTATAGGGACTTTAAATATAATTTTTATGGTGACATTTTGTGTTCTCATGAGTAAGTTAAGAATATTATCAATAGTACTGCCCCATACGATAATACCATTTTCTAGTGGTAATTGGCAGAGAGCCATATAGATCTTAATCAAATCTTTTGTACTGAGTAAATTCCTGATTGTTTTAAAAAAGTAAGTTAATTTTTATTTTTTTATTTTGTTATTTAAATAAATAATCTGGTCAGTCGTCTTTAAATTGTGATCATTTTTTACGCCTAGATACGTTATGTGGTTAACATTATCCAATGATAGACAATTATATTGACCATTTAAATGTGGTAAGCTAAGAATTTTCAAGTTAAGGTTTGTTTATGAATTTTTAGTATTGTTTATTTTAAACTTAATGAATTTGGTTTTATTAGCATTAATTCTGAGTGAGTGATAGTCTAGCCATGTTTTGATTCTGTTTAGAGTCTGTTTTTTTTAATGTTTCTGAGCAATTTGTCCCATTTAATAGAATAACAGTATCATCTGCAGAACTTATGATTTCGCCTTTACATTCCATGTGACCGAGGTCTTTTATGTAAATTAACAATATTCCAATATACCTACTCACTAAGAAAAGTGTCATTTTTTAAAAATAATTTTCCGTAAGAAACATTACTGACAAAATAAAAATGTAGAACTCTGTCAAGAAATATTTTAAAGGCATTCTTAACAAAAAAAAACTGTTATCACTTGAGTTATTCATATAAAATACCATTTTTCCACATAACAATAAAATCTAAATACATATTATGTATTTCTTTTTAATTATATACTTACACAAAATACAAATGTCTATAGACACCACATTTACTTACACATTGGATTGAACGGATTGAAGTGACTTAAGAGACTTAGGTTTTGACTTTTGGATTGAACGGACACGCTCAAGCGATCAGTTCAAAACAAAACTCAAGACATAAGGCCTCTGAAGATGGAAAATGTGATTTGTCCGAAACGTCAGGAGTTAAAAAGTCCTTCTAAGGACTACATTACGCGGGTAAACCGAGAAAATTATTCTACATATATATATGTTTCCGGAATTAAACTGCACATAATATTATATTAATAATTAATGTTTATTATTATTATTATTTAATTTATTATTTTTAACAGAAAGACAAATATTTCCTGGTTACGAATAACCTTAAAATATTTGAAAATCTCCTACTACCATCACACTAAGCGGAAGATGTTGCTTGTGTTGTGATGGAGAACTTTGCCAGCTGAGGAATTGAACTCATGACGTTGGGTGAAACCCAGATTCGATGCCAACTTAAATATCATAAATATTATTTAACGATTAGCAAAATACTGCATTAATGTACACTCCTCTTCCATCCACAAGAAAATGCTTTTAATGGAAGAGTAGTATTCAAATAAAAACTATATTTTATTACAATGTATGCACCCATATATTTCACTTATTCATAAAAAAAATAAAATAAAATAGCTATTTCCAAATATTTAATACACCCGAACTTGAAAAACTATACACAGCCTACCATTGGACATACTCGTATATCAGTGCACGCCTCTGGCAAGTTTCCATGTACGAGTATATGGAGAAATCTCTATATCTAAGAAGAAACAGAGAGTTCCAAGTACAGAAAAGGAGTTTTTGACAAATCTTGGGAGAAATCGGTAACGGCGAAGATTTTTTATCGACCCTTTTTTACAATATTCTGAGCAACGGCCATCAAAATCATCAGAAATGCGACAAACCGGGAAATTTTATTGAGCGACCGACTGAAACCAGATTTTCAGTCGAAACCGAATTTCGGCTTCTGTTCTAGTTTGGACCGAGACCGAAACTTATTTAAAATATCATAATAATTTTTTTTTAATCGGGGAGTTGTTAATATAAATATAATATTAACAACTCCCAAATCGAAACCGAAACCGAAAAGAAAAAGATAACGGTAGCAGCTGGGATTCGAACCCAAGACCTCATGGTCTATCCGGGACCTGCGCTCTATGCCAACTGAGCTACGGCTGCCCCAATCCATCCCGTTGTTTTTATAGGTATCATACTTTCGACTTCCAAGAACTGACAATATCATGCTCAATAAATTCCCACAATTTTGGCAGCTACCTTTTAATTACAAGATTCTGACCGATTTTTTATTTTAATGTGGTGTATTGGATATACTTATCCGATTTTTATTTATATGGGACATTTTTTGACCTTTTCTACAAGTCTAGGATTAATATATATATATTTTAAATAAATACATTTCGGAATTAGACGTTTCTATTGTAAAATCTTGCAAGAGTTCATTATAGGTTGTGTTAAATAAAATGTAAAATTAAATAAAAGACTGAATTAGTAAAATATTTTATTGTTACTTAAAAGATCTTCAACATACCTTAAATACAAAAGAACTTACAACTACTAACAAATCAGTCAAATTTCTTGTTAGAGCCGAAGTTTCGCCTAATTTTTGGTCGAAACCGAAACCACGGCCGAAACATGTTTTTTTGCCATAAAAACTAAAACTTAAACTTCGGTCGGTCACTACTAACATCGCTGATCGGACGCGTCTGCCGGTCTCACTGGACGAGTGGTGCACGGTCGTGACATTGGAGCACAAGGACATCGATTCGATCTTGGCGAGTAGAAAGTTATACCTTTATTTATTTCGCACGCTCGTATGGTTTTTGATACGTTTCTTTATTATTTGTGGCGGAGTTATATAACTGTGTGCTCGTGCATGACGTGCATGACGTGCATGACGTGCATGACGTGCATGACGTGCATGGCATGCATGTTGTAGAATATTGCACAATAGTTATATTTATTGTTTAAACTAAGTGAAAAAAATAGTATACAAATCAAATTCATTAAATCTGCCTTTATAATAGGAGTTTCCGAAATCGTTATAAAAATGTGTTGAACGACATCTTGTTGAAAGATAAATTAAATATATTTATTTGTTTGTTGAAATTCGTTGCATTGGTGTACAAATTTCAAATAAAAATACTGTTAACAATTCTTAATGCCAGAGCCCACCGTTGAGTGGTGTTGTGTTTGGAAAACTTTTAAAGTTCTCTTTTTAAATATCAACTGAAGCGCGTTATATAAAAGTTAAAGGATTACTCAAAGGCCGGTTTTATAACCGTCCGTTTGTAATGCTTGATACCATTTTAACTAATGTTTGGTCTACCGCCCGATTGTGCCGTTTTATAAACGTTCGTCAAATTACCGGTCTTTTGACTGTTGACAATGACAATATATCATTTGCATTTGTGAAATGGGTTCCTCACCGAGCAGTGAAAGCGATGACGAGCGAATGGCAATTATTCAAGAAAAAAAATAGACGGTTAACGGTTCGTTACGAGGGTTCGTATATAAAACTGGCCCTTAGCCGGTTATAAAAAAATCTTTATATTTTATATTGTTATAAATTTCATGTTTTTTTTAGTACACTAGACTAGGCACATGCCACAACACGCGTTTAACAACGTAAACTTGCAAAATGAAACTATTTTTAAAAATATATTCTAAAATTTTATTGATTGACTGGAAAAAACAGAAAAATTTAAAATCCGGGCTTGGAAATAAAAAATAAAATGAAAAATTGGGAATCAGCGACAAAAATATCCATGTTTTTTATGGGTGCGTTAGTACTCATGTACTAACACTTTATCTTATTGGATTAATGTTACATATTCGAAGCTTTTCATCTCAATGTGTTTCTTATTGTGCTACTAATCACCTTTTGGAAGATAAATAATAATGTCATTACTCGTGTTTAAATTAGAGTTGGCTGACAACAAATATTAAAAAATAATGGAGTGGTAAGGAAGGGTTAATATTATTTTCTACAATGATTATATATTACATATATTTGTATAGCGCCCTCGAGGTGAACTTTCACAAAAACACCACTGTACAATTCATTAAAATATTATTTATGCATAGATTAAACATATGACAATTAGCATATGCTGTTAAGGGATTCAGTTTCTGTGGAATAAACTATCAAAATGGCAAAAAAATGCGAATTATTTATACTGGGCTATACATACTGGGATAGTCCTGAAGTAAATGTTTTGTAGTGAGTATTTATGAATAATATCCCCCATTGCCAAACGCTTAATTCTGCCCTCTACTGTGTACAACTCGACCGTTTGAAGCTGGCGATCGAGCAGAAGCGGCCAGCATTGGTGAATAGGAGGGGAATCGTGTTTCATCAGGACAACGCCAGGCCGCACACATCGTTGATGATGCGCCAGAAGCTCCGGGAGCTCGGATGGGAAGTTCTTATGCATCCACCCTATAGTCCGGAACTGGTAACGAGTGAATACCACCTGTTCCTGTCTATGGCCAACGCCCTCGGGGGTACAAATTTGGCATCAATAGAAGAGGCCTGTGAAAATTGGTTTTCTGAGTTTTTTGCCAATAGGGACAAGGGCTTCTACTAGAGGGGCATTATGAAGTTGGATAATCGTTGGCAACAAATTATTAAATAGAACGGCGCAATTTTGACTGAAATCGGATGATTGTAACGCTTTTTATAAAGCATTGAAATAAAGCAAAAAATTCGAAATTAGTTTTTCGCCAACCTGATATATTAATGTATTCTATGGTATATCCCACGTTCAACAATATTGTTGACAGAATAAAATACCTAATGACCAACGAGAAGCTTATACTATTTTGTACAAAAATAAGCATTATTCCTAGGAGTAATTTAGGCCCAGGTACCTACGTCCTTATCATCCACGACGGGTTATTATAATAATATTATTGTCAAACATTACAATGTGCAGACCTTTATAAAAAAGACACAATATTGTCATGACCCCAATACACAACAATAATTCACATGACATGTCGCCGTCTCACCATTACAGGGAATTTTCAACCGAACTCTAAACTGAGGCCAACTAAGCATCGAAATAGAATTCACTAGGTTGTTTTAGGGCTTATAATAGTGCGTGATCATCAAAATACACACCAGCCTATTCGGATATGGAGAGACAGAGGCATAAAAAATCCTGGACGCTGATTTTTGCAAACTTCTATAAGGGTTGTTGAAACACGCATATTTGGAACCAGAAAAAGTAAAAACGGATAGAACATCGAAATGTGGTGTTGGAGAAGAGTGCTCAGGATGCCGTGGACAGCCAGCACACTAATCTATCCATTGTGGAAGAGGCTATCAACTGTTGCGTTGTGCGCCAAATTGAGGACTCGATACTGGATGAGTTCATGATGTCCGCGGCGCTCCATGCAGCGCCAGACCGTGAGGAGTTGAAGAGCCTGGTTCATTAAAGTAATTGAAGTGGGGGTGACGATCTTCAGCAATGAGACAACGACTCAAGAAGGCAAAATTCTATTTTCAATTGCGTCCATGAATTCCGGCCAGTTCAACTGCCGTATTTCTTCCTCCTGTTTTATTTTTCATGCGATGGAGTAGAATTAGTAGAGGCCTTATAGAATGGGGGTATTCGGGCAGTCGACGTCATCGGGAATCACTTGATTCAGCACCGTGTGCCGAAACCTGAAACTGGTGAGGTGGACATTCTTTCATGGCATATTCTCCAGCTTGTATGTATCCATATTCACACAGATCAGAATCCGACCCCATTTGAGCATCATTGCACAGCGACTGACTGCACTGAATGCGGGTGTAACGCCCACGTCTTCCGGGAGAGAGAACCCTGGCAGTTTAATAATTGAGTCCATAACAAGGTGCTTGTTTTTCACACCACTGAGTTCACCACGGCAAACGCAAATCCTTTGAGTCCTTTTTTTTTTTTGGGAATGTACTGCCTTTATGAAAAATATTATAATTTGAATACAATACCTACTTCAATCATTATAATTATGAACCTTTTCACTTGAAATATTATTAAATTTATTTTATTTTAATAACTTTTTTTTCCATCAGCGCAAAGTTTTATATACCCACAATGTGCCCTTATTCTTGCTTTCTAATTTAGAGATATTCTTGAATTTTACATTTGTTGTTTTACACGCTCATAAGGGTTGTTTATAACAAATTTAATTTAATTCTTATAATATGTAAATATCTTCCCAACATGAAATTACTAATTACTAATCTAATTACTTTTATAAAATACCTACCTATAAGCATTTACTATGTTAATCCCTGCCTCCTTTGACGTTGTCTGTTTTTTTTTTTATATGTTATCCCATTCTATTACATGCAAGCATATCTCTGTCTCATTGTTTCGTTTTATGTGTTGTCTCTTTCTTATTATAGTTTGTACTATGTCTCACCTATATGTATGCTCACTCTATGTATTAATGTTACCCTAACGAAGCTTGCGATAAGCGAAATTGGTTGGTGATAAATTAAAAAATAAATTTGTGATTGAAAAAAAGGGTGTTTTATGTATTGTTCTATATTTCTATCATTTAATGTTTTACTTTGGCTCTTTATTGCTTACATTTTTCTCATTTCTCATATTATATTTTATGTCTTATACTTTAAGATATATTGTGTAAAATCCGAAAGGTGTTAATGATTCAAATAAATAATTAAAGGACACATTAAATCATGTTTTTATCATATGTATTAAGTATTAATAATAATATTGTTAAAAAAAATGCAATTTTGCCTGACGAAAATACCAAGAATGTACAAGAAAATTGTGACTTCAATCAAAACTACCTAGATTACAAGGCCGAGACACTGAATCAAATTGGCATCTTAACTTGTATGAGAACCTCGAAAAAAAAAAAAGTTATATTTTTTAAATGAACTAAATCGTCCTAAAACGGAAATTTTCGAAATTTTTTGCAGTGTCCTAGATGGTTTTGCTTCGATCGATTTAGGTGGGTAAATTATATCTATAGCATACATTAATATGTTAAAATACAAAGGTAATTGACAGAAGAAACTAAACACGAGAATTTCTCATTTAGGGGTGTATTAAATTTGAAAAAATCAAACTAAAATGATTATTTAAATAAAAAATTAGTACTTAAATACACTTTTGTCATTACCATGTAAACAATGTTCTTAATTATGTCTAATAAATATTTGAAAAAAAAACAGTGGGAAATCGTGAATTTAAAGCGAAAAGTGGACAAGTCAAAGTCATTGGTTTTTGGCAGATTAAGATTGATGATTTTTGCATGGATGCAGGCTCATTGTTTTGCAATTTATGATATTTTAAAATTAAAGTATATTGTTTTTTATGTACGTAAAAAATATTCTGTCTTGCGAAGCTGTAAGTTTGCGTCTATGCAAAGGACTTCAGTGTTAGTCTGCTAACGAACAAGGATCATGACTTGGCCACTTTTAATAATTTTATTTATTTTATTTTACGTCCGTCTGAACTTTTACAGGGATTTTTATAAAAACTTACCTCAAAAATTACAAGTACATAACAATTTTAAATCATAAAGTAATGCACAATTTTTTAAAATGTTTAACAGTAACATAAAATAGAAAACTAAAACATATTAAAACACAAATCTTTAACGCTACATTATCCAAGATACAACTATTATTCCTAGGATTCATGGCGCTGGTGTAGATGACGCTTTACTTCATAAATGGAGTCAGGAAATATATCAACAATACCTCAGAACTTGTTGGCCGGGGGGGCCTGTACAGTCGAATCGATTTCCCCCGAGCACGGTGCGCTCGTTAGGCGTGTCGATAGCCAATCCGATATTGACAACAAAATAAATAAGAATTCGCCTAACGATAGCAATACTTGCGGATATTGTCTACGGATAGGCATTCCTAATTGTCAAATGTCAAACGTACATTCGAATAAATTAACAATGTCGAATTCAATGTTCACGAAGATATCATAATAATATTGAATCAGTTTAATATAATCGTACATTGGCAGTCCACATGTACTTTTGTGACCAATAAATTAGTTCATCGGTTAATGAGATCTTTAGCCATAACTCGCATTGTAATGTCATTGATAACTCGTGATATTCTGAACAACAGTTTGAATTACGTTTCTCCAAGTTCGAGCTTTCGTCTACAAGCTTCAGACAGTAATTTTGCATAAGGAATGACATTATAAAAAAGGGTGTATATTGATTGACACTTAACTGAAATATGTCTGTCACCCAAGAAAGCGTGCCAAATTAACCCGGCTTTGTCTATCGGCTGTTGGCATATTTGTATATCAATTGTTGGTTAATACGCATTGTGATGACTTATTCGTCGTCTAAGTCGTCACGTTTGAAAATGGCCTTAAATGCCGAAACAGCTGTCACAATAATAAAAACTAAAAATACTTGCAGAACTTAATGGATAACATTATTAAATTTGATTAAAATTAAGTTTAAAAAAAAAAAGTTTGTGAATGTGACTAATAGTTGGTTATGTGCGTGTTGCAGAAAAATGTCAGAATTTGTTTTGTGTTCCTCGTCGGTACATATAATTTAATAGTGACAACGATGGCGGGGATGTTAATTGGGTGGTTAATGATTCCAAATAATACAGCTATTATTATATAAGGCAGCGTGCCAACTGTCGCCAAACTACGACCAAACTGCACAGACTGTCATGTCTAGCATTACTATCATCATTAGCACGTACAGTATGTACATATATCATCCTCAAACTGATCAGAGGTATACAAATACAGCCGTGATGAATCATATACAAACTCATCCCACTGTTATTCAACATCAGGTTATGTTTATTCTGATTTTTGTAAATAGAAATATTTTGTATCACACATAAACACGTTCCATTATTGTGTATATTATCACTGATAATAAGGACAACGATCACTATATAATTTATTTTAAAATGTAAATATGTTAGTTGTAAGTCTCTTATTCTAAACAATAGATGTAAGCCATACAACAATATTGTATAAAGGACCCATCTGCTCATAAATATGTCTGTCACTAGTTTTAAGTCAATAGTTATAATTCTTAGTTGTAAGTCGTTAGCTATATAAGTCTTAGATGTAAGTCACTAATTATAGGTTTGAATTAGTTAGTTTCAAGATCATTAGTTATAAATCTTAACTGTAAGTCTAATTGATAAGTTATAGGTTAGATATATTATTTATTTATTTATTATATTATATACGCCCTATATGGGCTTTTACATATTAAGTTAGTTATAATAGTCACACAGATACAAAACACATTACAGTAGGTACATAGACAAAATAACGAACAAATACGGGAATAACATAGTGTAAGTACCATTCCAACTAATTAGCTACAGAGTCGAATATTCAAAACATATATCCCGTTCACTTATGAATTACTTAAAATTATGCTGTAAAGCGCCCTTGAGATAATTTTCTTACAAAAACGGCGCTATAGAAATAATCCTTATATATATATTTTTTTTTATCACAAGAGTCCCAACTGCTCCCAACCTTCTGGAGTCAGTGAGACTATGGCATTCCCAATTGGGGAATGTTGTGAGGCTGAAGGTATTGGGGAGGGGAAGGAGAAGGGGGAGAGGAAGGTGGAGAAATTTCTGGCTATTCAAATCTGGTCACCAAATACGGCTAAAAGCCATTTCAAGCAACGTTTCAATTCTGAATGGTGGTCTTTTACCAGGGCGATACTGAGAGTATCTTCTACTCTGGAACGTGCGCAAATATACTATATATATATTATTTTTAAATGAATTAATTGAGAAACAACACAAATTAATTAAATAAAATTTACTTGCGCGCGCCGGGATTTGAAGCCGCTACCTTCGGATTCGTAGTCGAGAGCCTTACCCCTCGACCATATTATTATTATTTATATTAGTTATTATTATTAACGGAAAATGAAAGTTATTCGGCGAGGCACCGCTGTACGTATAATAGGCTAAAGTTTGCGATACTTTTGTGTGTGGGATTTCATGGCCCATCTCACTTGTTTCTATTAACTATGATCAAATACCTACTAACTACCAGACTAATGAAGGTACTTGCAGTTGCGTAGAGGCCAATCATGTGGACATATAATTCGTTTACAATGTCAAGCATAATAGCTACTATCGTTTCGAAGCATCATATAATAGACTTGATTAGAGAATGGTCACCTTAATTTAACACTATTTTGAAAAATCTTAATTAAATTAAATTATCAAGTGGAAAACACACATGTTAAATAACCATAGGATTACGTTTTGAAAATCTAAATTGTAGTAATATGAATAAATTAATTAAAAATTACTTTATATCAACATGTTTCGAGAGCGAAGCTTTCCTCATCGGGACATACAGAATACTAAAAAAAAATAATGTCAAGTACAGACAAATGATAAACGTAGAACACATTAATGTAAGAATAGACAATTGATTAAAGTAGGTAAGTAATTGATCAAAAATGAAACATTAAATAACAAATTTATATTAGAAATTAAAAAAGACATTGTTTTTATTATTAATATTAATATAAAGTATTTTTTTAAATTTATTTATTAATAACGACGCCACAAAGTGAATACCAATCGTTTGAAGAAATTACATCATATAATAGAGTATGGTCACGTTTAGATTGTGGTCACCTTAATTTTGCAGTAATTTGAAAAATCTTATTAAAATGTTAAATATATATTTTTTTTTTGACACATTATTAAACAATTAAACTAGAAAGCTTTGACTGCCCAACTGGGAAAAAAACGTTTTAGGGCAGTCAAATTGACAAATTTAGCTTATGTTATGTGGCATTATACAAAATAGAAAGAAAAAAATAGTATTGCCACCGTATGGCAATAAGATACATTTAGAAAAAAAGTGTAATAAAGTATATAGAGATATAAAGAATAGTACAGAAAAAAACATATTAAATATATTTCGTCCAGCAAGTACAAAAAGCAACTTTAGTAAATTGTTTACCACCACATGTTTGTCCCTTTCCATTCCTTGGTTAGGGCCTTCAACCCAGTTAAGATCCCCTCCCAAAGAGCACAAACAATGCAACACAAATTCAGTAAAGCAAATCGAACCATAAGATGGTAATAGTAATAAGGCCCAAGCGCCACTAATGTATATGTTTGTAATTATAAAAAAAAAAAATTAAGAATTAACTGTCAGTCAGCATATGTTCGCTTTTGACTCTCCCTAAACCAAGAAGCCAATCATAGACCAATTTGCGCAGAGCAATTGCACTTTTCGATTTCCATGTATCAGGTATGATGTTGAACATTTTTAGACCTAAGTATGAAAATTTGCCTTTGATCAAGGGATGTCATGGTAGTAGGTGGAACTATTGGATTGCTTCTAGAATGACGAGTGTCGTGATAGTGGTCTATGGATGGGTAGTGGTGACGTTGTTTTTGTGTGTGTAATACAATTTTTTTCATGTGTAATTGTGTTACATCGAGAACACGCATCTCTTTAAATAATACGTCACTGGGGCACCTAAAAGGTTTTTTAAGAATGACTCTTAGTAGTGATTTCTGTGATTTCGCTAGTGGATCCAATATTCTTTTGGCACATCCGCCCCATCCCAAAGATGCATATTCTAGTAAAGAATTGCACATGGCATAGTATACTAGTTTATTTTTAGATCTTTCACACGGAGAATATTTCTAATAGACATGAATAGGTGAGTAAGTTATCTGACCTTTGTGGAAGTTGAGTTGATTTGTTCGTCCCATCTCAGAAATTTATCTATGATAAATAACCACAGGATTTCGTTTTTAAAATCTAAATAGTAGTAATATGCATTATTTAATGGCGAAGAAAAATATTTATTGAAGATCTTAGCTCGATTAACCTTCGCTGATGACTCACATTTGCCATTTCGTTATAAATAACGAGAAAATGTAGATAAAAACAAATATTAAGGCTAAACGAAACGCAATACGCGCTCAGAGATTGGGCTAATTTTAATATTTTAGAAGAAAAACAAACACTTTTAACAAGTAATGCTTTTAAATATTGAAATGAATTGTTTGTTGGCGGATATACACATGCAATATGAACAAGTCATTTAAGAAACTTATAAAAATACAATATATGATTGTGAAACTAACATACGAGTATGCAGCATTTTTATAAGTTCCTTGAAGAACTTGAGCTTTAGACTTACAATAACAATACATTCAATTTCATTTTCTGTATGTAACACGCTAACAAACAATTCATCTCAATATTTAAAGGTTATATATTAAGAGTTACTAGTGTTTATTTCTAAATTATTTGATTTGGCGCCATCTGTGATCGCGTATTTCGTTTCGTTTAACCTAACGGTGCGGTGTTCATAAAACAACAAAAATTTGACCTCTTTAGTAATTTCTTGCACATGCAAACCTAACCTCAATTAATATTTTAGATGTAAAACTAAAATTACTGTTTTTTTTATTTGAATACTGTTCCCAACTGTCTGGAGTAAGTGCTACTATGACATCCCCGATAGGGGAATGTTTTGAGGCTGAAGAGAGTGGAGAAAAGAAGGAGATGGAAAGAGGAACGTGGGAAAGTCGTAATCATTGTGATCTGGTCACTAAACACGGCTAATGCCATTCGAGCATCGTTTCAATTCTGAGTGGTGGTCTTTCACCAGGGGGTACTGAAAGTAGCTAACACTCTGGAATGGATTGATGCGTCCGTCACTCCTGGACACACTGACCCCTAGATTCTCCTCCTCTCCCTACTTTCCTTAAAAATACCCTCCACACAGTATCCCTAAAAATGACAAGGATCCTGAGAGAAATTATTTTTTCTCAGGACTTCTTGTGTGGAGTTAACACAAAATAAATAACAATAAATAAAATTATTTTGCTGAAGCCAGTATTCAAACCCGCGACCTCTGGATACGTATACAAGGATCTTAACCGCTCAACCACCGAGATTCTGACAATAATCCTAGCTAATGTTGAGGTTAAGTTAGAATGTGCACGAAATTACTGAGGAAGTGTTAGGATTTATGTGGTGTTTAATTAAGGCGAAGCTATCAGTGAAATCATTATCTCGATTAATCTATACCACGAATCGGTTTACATTATGAAACCAAAAAATATACTTTGGATAAATTTAAACCTTTCCCAGAAATTCCTTGAAAAAAATAAATATTAACTTGTTAATTACGTTGTAAAAAAAATTAGCGTTAACTACAAAAAAAAATTTTTTCATAAGAAAATTATGAACGCATGTTAGAAACAAGTTATAAAAAATACTGCTTTATAGTTAAGATTATTTGTGAAAGTTTTCATATATATTTTTTTTCTTACTTACAAAATTCTTCACAAAATAAATAAAAACTGCATTATTAGGTCACAACAATCATTTCTAGACTTCGCTTGCCAAGCGAATTTTATGTATATTACCTGTATTCGTGGTGACATAAGACACACAGCTCGTAGCAATATTTTTGGCTAGAACATCCGACATAATATTTTATTTTATTTATTTTATTATAGAAACAAAACAGTTCATTTGTTACAGTGAAAAACAATTTTCAGAAATTAAATTTACAAAGTGGGTACCTATGATATGTTTCCTTGTAATTTCTGATGTACACTTGTATTTACCGGGTGACATGTGTATTGTATAAGTGTGTGTGTATGTGTGCATGTGTTTGTAGGTGCAAGAAGTGGTGATCTACATATTATAGAAGTGATGCCATATGTATGCGCATTGAGCAGTTTATATTATTGCCAAGATGCTCCCTTTAAATGTGTTCAGTGAATTCGTAAAAATATCAATGTTTAAATTGTATAGGTTAATATTACTGGATGAATTAAGAGCACGGTTAATTGGTGTAATATACCGAAACGTTTCGTGCAAAATGAAATATTTGTTTTCTAGTCATCACATTAAAATGATAAAATAACAATATTAAGTGCCTTTGAATATAAAGTATTGTCTACCATCAAACAAGAAACCTTTTTGTGCCAACAATCCGTTAATTTGTTGTTACTCTTATATTAATCATCGGTAATGCACTTGAAAAATGGTTCATAAAAAACCACTCCCCAAGGTGAACCGATACAAGTTAACTGAACCAAAATGGTAATTACTGTAATGAGCATCATGCATGTATTTTTGATTGGCTTAGAAAAAATCATGTGAAAACATTTTCCTACTGGGAATATTGAGAATATGGAAATGCTACAAAAAATTGTTGTTTTCAAAAAAATTTAACGTAAATGCTTGTTTTTAGCTCGTGATGTCACCATGTTAAAATGATGTCCGTAAATTTTATGTTTTAAATAACAAGCTCCCGTTAGACAAACTACAAAAAGTAGTTTATGGGGACTTTTTGAATTGTATTTTTTTCTGTTTTAAAATTAAATTTAAAAATTTGTTCTAAAAAAAATCCTTTTTGTTATGCATCGCTGAAGGGATTATTTTTAACGATTGGTAATTTAGAACAGATTATATGTAAGCGACCATTGTCGTTACAAGACTGTAAACATGTAGGGTGCTGGTCAAGTCACTTTCTATGCTTCTGGGGGTACGGGGCCGACTCTCCTTGAGGCAGGTTCAGGAATCCTTCAGGTGGGAGGCAGGAGAAGTGAAAGACTTTCTTACAAGATGTGTGTGTGGGTACGAGTCACGATTGCTCGTCCGAGTGTGACTCCTGCGGTGGTGGATATGTGCCTTGATGGGATCACGGCGTTGGAGGGCAGGAGGCGAAGGGCACTCGACTGCACTCGAACGGTGGGCGTTGGGGTTCGGCGGTTTCTGCCGAGTTTTCTCGCAGCGTCTCAGGCTGGGGATGCAAGTGGCCTGCTTGCTTTGTAGGAGACGGGAGTCTCGACTACGACCACTGCCCGGACGGTCTCTACTCACTCGTCTCTGTCCACTACTGACTTTGCTTCGGCCAAAGTCCCCCTTTTTAATCACATCCGAACTATTCTTCGGGTTCCTTCGTAAACTACGAACTGTGGCTCGGTGGCTTTTAATTAGTTCGCTGTTAATCCCCGTAACTGCCTTTTCTGGCGACTGCGAAATTCCCGGGATTTAAACCCGGGCGTTTGTAAATTACCCTCAGGTAAACAGACCTCGGGTACCGTATTATGGATTAGAATAAATCGGTGTTTCCCGCACTTATGGCTTGTATCAACATAATGTCGCAAAATTAGAAAGAATCATGATTATGAACAATCGATGATCACGTCGGCTACATTATAAATTTGACGATTTTAGTTTTAGGACGTTGTTCAAACGAGTTTGTAAATTGATTTTCAATTTTTTCAGTTATTCCAACGATCGTAAGCCCGTGATATTTGGTTAATGCGCGTAATTTGACAGTTAATTGACAGCTGCGGCAACTTGGACTCTTTTTCTAAAAAGTATAATGGCTGTTCAAATGACAATAAAGAACACTTTTCATAGTTTATAAAAATGCTTCAATTTTGAAGATGATTTTTAACTTTATATTAAAAAAATATTTTTTAAATAAAATTTTAAGTAAATCAAATTTAATATTGTTATTATCAATTTTTGCAAGTATTTTAGCTGTTAATTATTGTTACAGCTGTTTTGGCGTAAAATGTGACCATACCGACTGCAGCGCTATTTACATTGGACAAACAGAAAAGGCTTTCTCAACTATTCGCGGGGTGATGTCACGAAGGCGGGATGGTGGAGCATTCGCAGTACGAACCTTATTTCGAACCATAACGGGTTGTTCTTATGCTGAACCGAGTATAGAGTAAAATAACATGTACGATGCTATAATAATAAAAGCACTCTTTCGAAATTCGCTGAACATCTCTAAATCCTTGGATATAGAAAGAAGGGACCTTAGATTAAATTTACTTCAGCAATTATAAATTACTAAATGAACGAATGATCCTGATAAAAAGGCAAAAATAACTGTTTGTTACCCACTCTTTAGTATATTCACGAAATCTAAACAATATAATTCCTTAAAATAATTCAGATAGTTAAAAAGCAAATTAAATTCGTTGACTTAAATAGCATTGGTAAAGTGGGGAAAACAGCTTTCAACTGTAAGTAGCTCACAGAATAGAGAATTTTAATCATCACAATTATTTTCAAAGTAAATCGGTTTTACCGGTGATAAATCATTTTATACACCGTCCCAATTAAAATTGGGTGGGAGTAAATAAAATCATTTAAGTATCAGACGGCGGGTTATTTCACAGAATTTGAAGGATTTGTAATAATAACAGAACTTGAATAAAACATTCACAGAACTTGAATACAAACTTTGAATTTTTGATGAATTCTTCAAATTCGGTGAAACAACGCGCCCTCAATGCCTTAGAACTTTTCAGAACCAAAAAAAAATAAATAAAATCATCATGCAAGAGGCTCATCGCATGGCAACATTAAACAACTAGAACTATTATAGTCAATGGTCGATACCTCTCGGGTTAACCTTCCGGTGTGTGTATTGGTGTAGAGTGTATTGGTGTAGTGGTGTACCAGCTGACACCATCCTCGGCGGTTCTTCCGGTCTGTTACCCTTTCATTGTACATTTCAAGGGGGGCGTTACCGGCTTGTCAACTCAATGATGCTAATAAAAATACAATTAATATAAATATGAATGTGAATGTGTAACAGGAGGTTCCATGGTAAAACAGAATATGATAAAATAAGACAGTGATAAAACAGAACAATAAAGAAAAACAACCTGACCTCACATAACCTAACATTATTTTTTTATGTACACAGGGTATTAAGAGACGTATCTGACATACTTTCACCAGTTATTCCTGGCCATATTTGAAGTAAAAAATACGAATGAAATTTTGATCTCCGGCGACATTTTTTGTAGTTTTATTTTTATGTTTTTTGATTTTCAAATATATAATATATGAAATAACTTCCCTCAGGATCTATGCCATCTTTGAGGATACCGTGTGGAGGCTCGTTTAGAGGAGAGGAATGAGCGAAGTGTTGTAAGTCCACAGCTGTGCTGTTGAACTCTAGAACGAGTCGTACAAACGACCCGTTCTGATGTGACAAATGTCAACCGTGTACAAATGTTGGGCATTATGCAACAGTGTAGGGGATTCAATGACACTAGATCCTCAGAGCATCTCCATTGAAATTCCGGTAAAACAAGGACAGCATTTCCACCTGACGTCTGTGCTCTAAATATTGCAATCTGTTTGTTAAATTAGGGGAATCTATGAAACGGACCGCCTGTTGTTGAACAGAGTCAAGGGTTTTTTTTCAAATATTTTGGGGCTCCAGGCCAGAGGTGGCTGCCAAATTCAACAATTGGGCACACTTGCGATTTGTACAGGGTCAGCAGTTGTGTACTGTTAAAATATCTGCGGCCCCTGTACACCGTGCAGCACGTTCAGATTCTGAGAAGCTACTTGGCTCTGGCTTCGATAGACCCCCCATATCTGAGATGGTCACTTAAAATTACACCACACATAACGGAAAGTATCTTGAGAAGATTGCTTCCATTTAAAAAGACTAAATTATCATTTCGATCCCCTTTGGACGTGATCAGACAGACGTGTCACTGATCGAATAAGGTGGTGGTGTCCTCAGATGGCATTGAAGGAGAGTTAGGGGGTTGAGAGGGAAATAAGAAAACGTTTAGTCGAAAGACGTATATTTCCGCTTGGCAATACAGATATCATATATTAACATGCACCGTGGCAAGAATCATACATTATGAAGAATGTTACAAGCTTTATTTTCCAAGGGAACGAACAAAATGCATATTACAAAGATGCCTTAGCAAATACGCTTTCGATATCCGTGTACAGTATCCTTGCTCGACATATCGCACATCCGCAACTACACTTGCTTTATGTCAAAATATGTCAAAATGGAATGATTAGGCCTATGCTCTTTCAAAAATTGAGAAATTTTATTGCTTTTAATTTTAGGCAATTACGTTAACGTTACGGGAAAATATTACATATTAAACTGGGGGGTTGGCTACAGGGGGTGATCCTCCTGGGGCTATGCTTTAATTATATCTGTTTTATTTAATGCATTATTAGTATATTTAATGTAACTATAATCTTTGTGAGCATACAACAAAAATTGGCCAAGTCAAAGCCCTTGTTTATTGGCCGACTGAGGCTCAGAGTTTCTCAACTTACATATGATATTTTTTTTTAATTTAAAATTTATTTTATTTCAAATACTCGTACATAAAAAAAAACATTTTAACTTATGAAGCTGTGAGTTTGTATCTATGAGAAATTCTTAGTTTTCTAATGGTCAGGAATTTTGACCACTTTTCGTTGTTTGCTCAGTATTTCCATTTTATACTTTCGCATGGATTTAAATATTCAGTACATTCTACAAAAAATCGTACAATTTGAACTCACTTTACTTTTTAGCTGTAATTGTACAATTATGATATGACACTACCCTCATCGCCTCTTCTAAAGAAGAAATGAATCACCTCCTTGCTAAAATAGAAGAAGAAAACTATATTCTAGGTCTACTGATCAACAAAGCCGAAACAAAACTAATGGTGATCGACAGGGCAAACACCCCTGTAAGAACAAATGCTCTCACAGACTTAGAAACTGTGAATAACTTCATATACCTATGCCCGTCTATAAGTGACTAAGAAGGTTTTTGAAACAAAAGTAAAAAGAAGAAGCAAAAGATATGACGTAACAGAGGCGTAACAAAGGCCACGAAGATGAGATTAATCCGGGTGCTGATTTTCCCCATATTCCTTTACGGGGTGGAAACATGGACGCTCAGAGCCAGCGAAAAGAAGCGGATAGACGCCCTCGAAATGTGGTGCTGGAAGAAAATGCTCAGGTTTATATGGACAGCTAGGCGCATGAATATATCATTTCTGGAAAAGCTTGGCATCCACAATAAGCTATCAACTGTCTGCCTGCAGCGTATCCTCAGATTCTTAGGACACGTTGCTCACCAAACCGAGACTCTAACCCGGAGAAGCTCATGGTCACTGGCAAAGTGGAAGGCAGGAGAAGCAGAGGAAGGCCACCGATGCGTTGGAGTGACCAAACGTCGGTGTCCGCAGCTCTCCACGCAACGCAGAATCGCGAGGAATGGAAGAGCCTTGTACACCAGGGAAATTGGAGTAGGGGTCACGATCCTCAGCAATGAGGAGCGACTCAAGAATACAATTAATATTTAATTTATTATAACTCATTAAAGTTTATAAACCTCATTGTAATATTATATTTAATGATTATAAAAAAAACGAAACATCTACACATAATAATAGAACTTCAAAAAAATTCCTTTCAATTGCGTAGAATCTTGTACATATCAAACTTTTCTTCACTTAGCACAAACAAACTTGCCTGCCCACGTTCAACCCGCGTTCCACACTGATACCATAGGTGAAATACTAAAAACACTAAAGATAGGGATCATATTATAAATTTAGTCACTCAAGCATTTACAAACTATGTTGCAATGACTGCCTTTTGTTCTACATAGGTAAGACACCCCGTAATGTATCCCTTAATATTAATTTTAGCATATTGAATAACCAAGTAAATTTATCGTATATTCCTCTTCTAGATACGTTTACCTCGGTCCCCCCTGAAACACCCCTAATTATCCCTTCTCCTTTGGTCGCCTCCAACTCCAACACCTAAATATTTATGTATGTCTGTCATTATTTTGTATCATAGGTTAGTTTTAATATATTCCCAACTAAGGAAGAGTACTTCCGGTACGAAACCGGTCGATCATTATATTAAATTTATTATTACAGATTTTCTCTCTATCCTTTTTAATTTTTACTATTTTATTATTATTTTTACTCTGTATTAACCACACACAGGCAGTGCCTTTGTGGGTTCTCGTTGCTTTATCTTATTGCACATAATTAATTCTTTTATTATGTATGTAAAAACTATTAGGTATGTAAATAATTTTAGGGAAAAAACCGATTCAATTCATCATTGTAGCTTAGCCCTTTTTTCTAAACGCAATATGGAGTATATTATATTTAGATAAAATACGAATGAATGACTTCGGCAAAACCCCATTACAGCGAGAATACTAAAGTAAAAAAACCTTATATCCGGTTTCAATAGACCATAAATATAATCTGTACGACTCTAATGGATTTCCCAAGGGTGTTGACATCAGAATGGCGACAGACCAACTCCCAACAAAGTTGAATTGCTACAGATACATACGTTTACTTAAGTAATTATGTTGGTGAGAGTCGATGTAGGAAGACAGAGATCTCTGTTCTGCTCCGTATGCCCCGGTAGCGCCAAGGTGAACGGTGCAAGGCCGGACCCTAAGGCCCGTTTACACTTATTATAGTCATTATCGGTGCAATGTACTTGCCTACCGTGTGGACGACACTTTGAAACCTTTTTTTTTTAAATAACTGTATATGTCATATTCGTAAAAAGCATTTACTTTGTAGCTTAACATTTTGAACCACTTCTGCTTTTTTTAGTAAAATATTGATTTATTGATACGGAAATGTGCTATCTCTTATTTTACCTTATTCCTTCGACAGTAACCCGGTCCCTTTGATAAAATTCACCGGGGGTTGTCATTGGATATTCGGTTATGTATCTTGGTTCAACAATATGTCTTCTCAGGTAGCTGAACCTTCTTCCCATCAAGGCAGGACGTGGGCATCATAGGTGAATTGGAGTCTCTTCATCCTCTTCACATTCCCTGCATCCATTTGTGTTTTCCACTCTCAACAGCTGCATGATTGTGTCTCCTGAGGTGGCAGTGTCATATTAGCAGTTCCACTAGCTCCTCAATAAGCAATAATTGATAAAAAATATATTGATTAAAAAACAGTTACGTAGATAGCATGATAACATTATATTTTAAATAAATAATATTTTTATAATAACTAATGACGATTGAGAATATTAAAAACTAGTAAAAATAATTCAAATGTGTTCAAATTATATTATATCTTAACATGTCGATATTAGTTCCCAGCTAGGCAGATTGCCTGTTTTAAGGAACCAAATGCTCCGGTTATACGTGGTGTAATATTTTGTAATTACAGTTTTTTTCAATCTGTCTGCTAAGCGTGGTACGAATAAATTTAAATGACATTATATAATTAGTTTTCAGACTCCCCTCTACCCAGGCCAAAAAAAACATTTTAAACTAAAACTATATGGGAAATATTGCGAGGATGAAGGAACTGTGAAGATTAGGGAGATAATGGTTGGTAATTACCTGGCTATTAAGATTTGGTCATCAAACATGGCTTAAGCCATTTCAAGCAAGCAGTGGGATAGCGGTAACCCCAATTTGAGTGATTTTGTGAGGCTGAATCAAGTGAAGTGGAAGCGAGAGATGAGACAGAGGCAGGTTGGTGGGAGTCTAGCTATCCAGATCTAATCATCAAACACGGCTTAAATGGCGGTCGCTCACCAGGGCGATACTGAAAGAATCTACCACTCTGGTTTTATTAAATTGTATGTGAAATAACCCAAATAAATTAAATAAGAATGTATTTACCCGTATCGGGGTTCGAACTCGCGACTTACAGGTGCGGAGATAAGGAGATTAGAACAGTTATTGCAACATACAATAGCTACATGTCTTGTTATCATATTTTTTATTGACATGTAATTAAATATTCCAAAGAGCCTTTTTGAAAATGAGTTCGAAATAGAAAAGCAATAAATTTTTACGACGTCAGAGCTCACCGCTCGAGAATTTAATTTTATTCTTGTGTAGATTACGTTCCGTCTGTCACTGGTTTCTTTTAACGTGCCGTAGGTCTTGTTTCTAAATATTTGACCTAGAATTTCCAGACAGAAAAGCTGTGCAAACTTCATAACGTCAGAACTGACCTTCCGAGAGCTTTATCTGCATCGGAGTGTTGATCTAATGCGTAGTTTACACGTAGCCAGTAGCAAAAACAGTGGGTGATAAGTGATAACTAAATCACTGTCTTAAAAAAACAGTGGGTGATAACTAAATCACTGTCTTAAAAAAACAGTGGGTGATAAGTGATAACTAAATCACTGTCTTAAAAAACAGTTGGTGATAAGTGATAACTAAATCACTGTCTCAAAAAAATAGTGGGTGATAAGTGATAACTAAATCACTGTCTTAAAAAAAATAGTGGATGATAAGTGATAACTAAATCACTGTCTTAAAAAAACAGTGGGTGATAAGTGATAACTAAATCACTGTCTTAAAAAACAGTGGGTGATAAGTGATAACTAAATCACGGTCTTAAAAAAACAGTAGGTGATAAGTGATAACTAAATCACTGTCTTAAAAAAAACAGTGGGTGATAAGTAATAACTAAATCACTGTCTTAAAAAATAGTGGGTGATAAGTGATAACTAAATCACTGTCTTAAAAAAAATTGTGGGTGATAAGTGATAACTAAATCATTGTCTTAAAAAAATAGTGGGTGATAAGTGATAACTAAATCACTGTCTTAAAAAAACAGTGGGTGATAAGTGATAACTAAATCACTGTCTTAAAAAAACAGTAGGTGATAAGTGATAACTAAATCACTGTCTTAAAAAAACAGTGGGTGATAAGTGATAACTAAATCACTGTCTTAAAAAAAGAGTGGGTGATAAGTGATAACTAAATCACTGTCTTAAAAAAACAGTGGGTGATAAGTGATAACTAAAACACTGTCTTAAAAAATGGTAAATCCCGTGTGCGCATGCAATTAAATAAGTGATTTAGATTTAACTTTTGTATCTGTAGTAAAACTTGATAGTGCGCGTGTCTAAACAGCGCAACAATAGTCTCCACCTAACTAGAAGGATGCGCGCGGAAGAATAGAAAAGATTCTAATCAAGTCCACTAAATTGCTACTTCAGTGCCTCACTGCTTCCCACTTAACGCCTCCGTGGATGAGTGGCTACGTTCCTCGGTTACGAATCCGGAGGTCGCGGGTTCTAATCCCCGATGCGTAGGAAAATTTTATTTGATTAATTTGTGTTATTTCACAATTTATTCTATATTGTATAGTGTATTTGCACCATGTTCCAGAGTGGTAGATACTTTCAGTATCGCCCTGGTGAAAGACGATCATTCACAATCGAAACGTTGCTTAAAATGGCTTTAGCCGTGTTTGATGACCAGATCTGAATAGCCAGATACTTCCCCACCTTCCTCTCTCCCATTTCCTTCCTCTCCTCTCAACATACCCCATGTCATAGTCTCACTAGCTCCAGACGGTTGAGAGCAGTTGGGACTCTTGTTCGGTACTCATATAATTTTTTTATAAAAAACGAGCGCTGTCTACACGCGGACAGTGACTTGGAATTATTGTCACTATCCTTTCTACTGGCTGCGTGTGACATAGCTAAAGCTAATGTCTTCTTTACAATTGATGAACATTTCCCTAAGACACTGACACATGATTTGATTATTTAGACGTTCTTTATAATCTATGCACCTCTTTCAGCCATAGGAAGAAAAAACATCAACTGCAAAGATATCAAAGAAGACCTTTATATTCTAGTAAAACGAGGAAATAAAAAAAATTTAAAAAACATTACCGCATTCACGTATTTAACGGCTGTCGTAAGGAACCTTGGTATTGACCCTAAGAAAGACCTTTGAAATACCTATTTAGAAGATATCAATTAATTTTATGTGGGGTTTTATTTGTTTATTTACTAACGGAGAACCTGCAGAGAGCTCGTTTGACTTTAATAAATTTTGAATGATCTTGCAACAGAAAGTTGTGTAATTATAATGTCCATTATATTCACGATCAACCTTCTCTACTTATCCAAATCAACTATCTCCCATTCCGCAACCGTTCTATTGTATTAAACAGTTGCAAAGACTTGCAAAATGCTAAGTCATTAACTCAGCGTCAATTAAAGTTAAACTTATGACGTGGGAACTTTATTGTAACATGGAACTGTAGACGGACTGCCCGGGGGTTGCACGGGGAATTCCTCTGCTTTAAATAATTATAAACATTAAATAATATAATCTTGTAATAAATAAGAAAAACTTTGTTTACACCACTTTTTTATCACATATATATCTACGTGTTTCAGAAGCGAAGCTTCCCTCATCAAGATATACAATTTACAAAATTTTAAAAAAAATCACAAGTATAGATAAATAATGAAAAAATAGACAAATCACAAACATAAACAAAAAATAACAATAAGTGATGAAAGTAGGTAAGTAATTAATTAAAGTTGTAAAAATAATTGAAAAAAAATTGTTTTTATAAAATTTTAAATAATAAATTTATATTACAAATTTAATAAAATATTTTTATTATTAATATAAATAAAATCAAGAAATGGACAATGCATAAAAAATAAAATATTAATAGTTATTATTATTAAAATTTATAATAATAATATTCTAAATACAGTTTTTAACTAACTACCCATCATGCCGTTTCGACGCAGGGGTAGGCAGAGAGGACAGACCGTCAAAACTAACGTCAATTAACACTGTTTACTAAGGTCAATTATTTGTGGATGAACATAATATTTAATAAACTTTTACTAAAACTTTTTGTTCAATGTATTTATATATTAACTTAGTACTATAACCGCTGTTGATTGTAATGTAGTCAATTATATTTAATTCTTTATTAAAATAAGTTTTAATTATATACTTACCTGCTTTCATCACTTACTGTTAATTTTTATTTATTTTTGTAATTTTTCCTATTTGTTTGTTATTTGTTTATACTTGTAATTAATTTTTAGTATATTGTTTATTCTGATTTAACCCATTGAGTACACCACTACATAAGCAATAATCTCTGTATTCTGATTTACCTCTATGTCTCTAAACGCCTTGTACATACGAGTATGTACATATTATTACGATATAGCTCTAGGTATTTCATTGGATTACAACAAGATTGTGAATTATTTATTACCCTGAGGCTAAATTTATAAACGTTTTAAAAACATAAAATAAAAAAGCATTAACTGTAAATAAATACCTTAATAATGACTATTAACATTTCAATGTTGACTTTATTAACTGCAGCAGTTACTGTATTCGTCTGTATGTCGTTATTGCTACCGCGTAAGCATATAATTTGCCGTGGTCACTTTTTGAAGGTTGGGTGAAGTTGAGTGGGTGCAGGTAATATAATAAAATTCTGACCGGGTCACGATTTTCGAGCACTGAGACCTGAGGTCACATTTTTTTATGTGTTGAGGTCCTCTCCGGTCGTAGAACCGGACACAGGAATCTCAGACGAATACCATATGAATGTGTGAACGTAATCACATCTCAGTGTATGCAAGTGTGGGTCGTTTTTATTGTTATTTATGAGCACGGAAACGCCCTTTGAAGTGAACTTAAACTGTATTTAGATTGATGGAAACATCGATAAAGAGAATTGATTATGTAGGTGCAAGGGCAATGTATAAATAAGTCAAGGGCTAGAGGAATGGCCATTCAGATTATGTTTTAACTAGCACGTTAAACCTACAACTACTGTTTTCGCGGTAAGTGCAAGTGTTAAAGTTAAATTTGTTCTGTGTGGCAGAGAGATGGGTGACAGTATGGCGCGTGCGCAGATGGAAGATTGAAAGAGTGCGCGGTATATTTTGAAGAGTTCCTAAAAGCGTTTGATTAAGACACAAGAGTGTTATTTTATTTGATATAGTACAAAGTAAATTACCAAATTTTAAGTTAGGGTTTACTAAGAAAGCTGTGCTGTTATCTAGCGGCCGTAATGTAGCGGTAGAGACGTCATTAAAACGTTGTCTATACAAACCAAATGGCGTAGGTTTCCTAGAGAGCGTTGATTGTGAGCGGATGTCAAATCGCGGTGCCGTCATTTGCATGACGACCGTCATAGCGGCGACAAACAGTTGCGGAACGTTTTTTCTCGTGTAGCCGTGAACATTTAAAAAAAAAAGTGCAAACGTAATTTGAACCAGCGAAAATAACAAAATTTTGATTAATTCTATAATTAATCATTAAGCTTTATATAAATGTGAAGAGCAAAGACTATAGAATAGCTTAGAACAAAATCTCTGTAGCAATATCGGAACTATACTTAAAACATCAGTTATGTAGAACATATAAATAGGTACATAATATCTACTAAAATATGAAAAAATATATGGTACCTATTTACATTTTATACAAATAAATTTATTATGTATATAAATATATTATTTTATGTTATTTATAAGATTATATTATACAATAGATGCTTGGGTAAAGTTTTACAGTTCAGATTCGGTCTCAATACGCATAGATTATTGAAATAACACTTCGGAAACAACTATTTACGTCGACAGAGATGCAAAAAAAATTGCATTTCAATTCAATTAAAGAAATAAAACTTACCGTCAACTGAAGTTACAATACAGAAACAACTAAATACGTTGACAGAAATTCAAAATTATTCATTTAATGCTCGGTGAAGTTTAACAATTCAGACTCGTTTTTGGGTTAATTTTAACTATCCTAAAAACGAGTAGAACGGTTTTTAAACATCTGCCTCTCCTCCGTTTTCGTTTTTCGATGACGATAATGCTATTTCTGGTCCATTCTCCGCCGCAAAACGTAACTGTGTCCGCCGTCTCACTTGTCTCCGATCACTGTTAAGACGGCCGCCTTGTTATCACACGATATATCACGGCCGCTAGATAACAGCACCGCTTTCTTAGGAAACCGTAGCTTGACAGTGCCTAATTAACGGCACTAAATTTTGTCTATTTAACTAGAAAATAATTGCGCAATGAAGGCAGTTCGGTAATGGTGTACTTAATTTCCCGTCTATTGTGTTTTTATTTAATGAGGTTCTATAAATTAAACATAAGTATAGTGTCTACATCGATATCGAGTGTTCCGGGATTAATTTTAACGTTTTTCTTTAAAACGATGAGATCTACGGGAACTTTCACCTTTTTAACGCCGGATCCAATGGATCAATTGCATCCCCAACTGTGTAAGGCTGGAGGAAATAGGTAAGGGGAAGAATAGATGTGAAATAGACTTTAGGAACTACTGGAGTATTCAGATCTATTTACCAAACATATGATATTATATACAAAACTGTATCAACCAATGATTTGATTCTGAATATTGGTTTCTAACAAAGAACTAATTGTTGCTGTGTTTAACCCATAGAATCATTTTTTAACCTGTAGCCTCTGGGTCTTAAACCAAGGATTTTACCTCTGTACCACGGAGGACATCAAACTCTCCGACGGCCTTCGTTGCGCAATGGTCTACTGCTTCGCATTTGACTTTGAACCGAGGTTGTAGGTTCGACTCCAGGTATAGCCTCTCTTTTTGCTGATCTGCTGAATGTAACCTTTTTTCATTATTTGTCTTTGTAACATTTATAACAATGGATTTGCTGTGCCTGTCTCACTGATAGGAGTTTCCGTGTCGATAGAAGTTCAATAATTTAAGCCGGGTCACGTTTGACCACTGTGCCGCCGGGGATGGTGTGAAGGGTTCTAAGGACCACATGTCGTCTGAACTGTCGCTGGTGCGATGCCCAATAGAGAACAGCTCGCCATACTGGCAGCGGTTAGTTGAAGGATACGAGGACCATACGAAGAGGATTGGACTTAGAGAAACAGATAACTTGGATTCTGCTGTTATTCAACTTGACATCACTTACCTACCACAACCACGGTACACAAATCCGTCAGCCACCAATAAGTGGACCGGAGATGTAAAATATTAGTTATTTTTTTGTTGGTGTATTATTCTTATTATTATTCCTATTATCATATTGTTTCACCACCATAATATGAGCATGCGCCTAGTTTAGTGAGTTGTTTAAAAATAAATGATTTTAATTACGTTTCTCCCTTTTTTACCATGGGCTGTTCTGTGTATATGCTGTCTCTCCTCTAGCCTCAGAACCAAGAACAAACAGAGCTCTGGGCGATGATACTCTTTTTTTTCTTATAGTGTGTATTATTTGTTCATGTTGTGCTGAGCAAGGACAATCGGAGACGTTTAGAATCTTTAAATCTTTACTGCTGACAAGCTACTTCTTGCAATACTGACAGGCTACCTGCAGTAGGTTAGCGGGTACAAATTCCCATTATATAAAATTAATATTGTACAAATACTAACTTCATTGAAAAAAAAATTGAGTCTTGATTTGAAAACTGAACTACAAAAAAAGATCCACTTTATGAAACAGTCAGTCACTGTTTTTTATTAATAATTCTTTGTTACATGAGTTTTCTATCATTTGAAAATAATCTTGGTTGGAAAATAACTCACATTTATTCTCTAGCGTTAAAAAATGTATTGGTGGGTACAGAGCATCAATAAATAAATAGCCAAACCTCGAATCCTTTAAAAACTGTTTCCTTCGATTTTATAATGACGTATAATAAAACGGCTAGGTGAGCCAGTGCAGTTGGCAATCAATCAATTGATACCCAATATTATGTGTTTAAACCCAACCCGGAACTAGTACGGATCCGTGAAACAAATAGCAGACAATAATAAAAATGGTGATTCTTCGAAACGAGACGTGATCTTGAGATTTTTTCAGATGCAAAAAGCCTTAAATATCTCGGAGCAGTGACTGGTTCTCACGGAGCTCGAACGAGTGGAGGCAGCTAGTACTGCTCACGTTTGGTTACATTATGTGTGCGCCAAATTTAGATATTTACTACTGATGCTCATCCTCTGAGCACATTCTAGGTTGCTCTTTTCACATATTATAGAATTCATCATGTCTTATTGTCACCCTGTTCATCGTTACCTACAATTATTTCTGAGAAACGGTTTTTTGCTAATGAGCGCCATGCATTAATCATCCAACCTGTAGGAATGTAAATTATCTGTTCCACTGTTTTTTTTGTCCCTAGCCTTATACAACCTCATATATGCCGCAGTAGTAATCGTCGCGTCTATTTCCAGTCTGTTCTTGTCGCGTGTTGTCGAAATTCGTTATTGCTGTTGCGATTGATGATACGATTATCAGACCTAGCGGTTGGCTCTACCTAATCGATAGGTTTTCTAATATATATTATTATGGTCTAGTTTTTTAACAGGTATGAATGTATAGCTTGGCAATAAAATGTAGATATTTAAAAATTTCATTTCTATGGCAACACCAAGCTACTCACTTTGTCTTTGAAATGTGTTCTTAACATTCGAATTTTTTCAGATTCGAGTTTGACAGTTCGTTTTAAAGAAACAAGGCAAAACATCAGAATTAATTTTTTAATTTATTTTTTAATTTATTCATATTTTTGATCTGTTATTTTGATACATTATTTATGTTTTTATTTAACTAACACCAAATACATTGTTATTTAATTTCAATACATACATTTAAGGTTTTGGAAAGCGATATATAATAAAAAAAGTTAATCTTTTAAACGACCGCAGCGCCTTTTTTTCTACTATAAACTGTTATATTATTCAACTGTTATTGCAAAGAATGATTCGTCAACTACGTTGAGCGTTGCGGGGCATCTAGCGGTTATTTCTAACGGCTGGTTATTTTTAGACACAGTATTTTAAATGCGCTAGTGCGGGTGTCCATCCATTCTGTTTTTTAGGTCCGTGCAACTTTTATCTTGTTTTAGGATAACGGAAGTGAGTCACCGCCGGTTTACGCGGTACTGGCTGTGAAGGAGCCGGCCTTGAAGGCGCAGCTCGGAGGAAGTCCCAAACGATGTAAATTAATTGTTATTGAATAGAGATCGGTCCATTTGGATGCTGCTAATCTAAAATTAGTCGAGGGAAACGGTGAAAACCCGCTTCCACAAGTTTCTCATTTGTATGTTGAATATATTACAGAGTGTTTGATCTTTTCTATGGGTATCACCCTGGTGAAATACCACCGCTTAGAAACGAAATGTTGCTCGAAATGGCATTAGCTGTGTTCAGTGACCAGGGGCCTGATTGCGGTTCTGTTTAAGGATAAGACATTGTCTTTATCCATAGGGTAAAAAACATTTTAATTAACTGCGATTCCGATTACATACTAATGACGTTACATTTTAAAGGAGTTTGTGGTTTAATATCACAGTATTATTAAAAATTATAGGTGCATCACACATACTTTACACTTATAGTTTTAGATTTTAATAATAATAATAATAATGTGTTTATTTCAGCTGAACAAAGCGGTGAGTGCAATACTCTATCTGCCATATAAAAGAACGCGTCTGAATAAATTACATGATGTGGAAATAGAATATAAAAAAATATATATAAAATAAAAATAAAAAGGTGAACATATTTAGCACCCATGCTACGGTGGCTTGAGGGAAATTCTCCATATATGATGTAGGGGCGCGCCCTGCCACTGGGCGACGGCCTGGACAGTTCAGTGGAGTGTTTTCCGATCTTCGGTAGCGCTGACTCGTCCCGGCTACTCTGTGCACATCAAAGCAGCGAACCCATGCACTCTCCTCTCTGCGAACATCTGCGAGGCGCTGCATCGCCAGGGGAGGGCGAACAGCGCCCTATAATCGTGGTTATATTGTACTCAGAGTGAATTCATGACACCTTGTGTATACCTTGTCCATAGTTCGCTAGTATAAAACCTCATGCAGTATGTCTGGAAGAGTTGCTTCTTTACCGGAGGACTACACCTGTTGAATCTCCTAGCGAGCATGTTGGCTCGCACGCTCAGTACTCTTCATTGGAGTTCGATGTCATTTTTATCATTTAGGTGATCAGTGATGACATGCCCCAAATATTTTATTTCGCTGCAGATTTTAAGATTGGCTCGATTGACAGGAGGATCAGTAGTTGTTTTAAAATCAGCAGAGGCATTTTTTTAGCATTGTACATCAGCCCGTGACTAAAAACGTATGCTTCGCATATGACCAGAAGTTTTCTCATTGCTCTTACCGATGGGGTTAGTATGACCATGTCATCTGCACAGCTGATATTGTTCATACATACCCCGGCAATGTGGCATCCGATTCTTGTTTTGTTCAGAGTTTTACTAAGCTCATCCATATATACGTTGAACAGCACTGGGGACATCGAGCCTCCTTGTCTAACGCCGCACTTTAATTGAGCTGCTTCTGACAAAGTTTTCCTGTTGGTTGAACCATGAAATCACTTTTCATTTTCAAATCACTTTTATCTGATATTTCAGGTTTTTTGGTATAGGTTTATTTATTGTATTTCATTAAATTTAATTATGACAACAAAAACACAAGGACAATCCTGTGTTAATATGAGCGGCTTTACAATTTAATAATAATCAGTAAATACTTATAAGTAAATAATAATAGATGAATAATATACAGTAAATATTAATAAGTAAATAATAATAGATAAATAATAAAAATTAGATTTTAGATTATAATAATTAAATAATAATAATAAGTAAATATTAATAGGTAAATAGTAATAATTACATAATAATAAAAATAGATAAATAATAACTAAATAAAATTATGTAAATAAAATTATTTAAATAACATTATATAAATGGTAATAAGTACATACTAATAATATAAATAGGTAAATAATAATATGTAAATAAAATTATGTAAATAGTAATAAGTACATAATAATAATAAAAATAGGTAAATAATATGTAAATAAAAATAAAAATAGGTCAATAATAATAAGTAAATAAAATTATGTAAAAAAAATTATATAAATAGTAATAAGTACATAATAATAATAAAAATAGGTAAATAATATGTAAATAAAAATAAAAATAGGTAAATAATGATATGTAAATAAAATTATGTAAATAGTATTAAGTAAATAATAAAAAATGGCAAAAAAAATAAAATTATAAGTAAATAGTAATAAGTAGTAATCAGTAAGTAATAAGAAGTAAATAGTAAAAAGTAAGTAATTATAAGTAGATAATGATGATAATATCAAGCATACATAAAGTTTCAACATTGATAAATTCGTGAACACATTCATACATTGTTAATGACATTGTTTCCTGTGTATCTATAATTCAATTTTCCATGTCCAAAACTAAATTCCCTAGAAATTCCTACCAATATACAATGTCGGTGGGAGCCGAACACCTTAATCTGTTTTAATTTTGAGTGACGAATCTTCTTAATGCGCGTAATGATTGACGATTAATTCATTCATTAATATCTATACTTTTCTTTAAGTCCAGATAACTCACCCAATACATTTTTTGGATCCATGTCATAAAACTAACAATAAAACATGTACATAATATTAATATAGGCAAAAACTTCCTTCTTCTTTTGGCGTTTAACATTTTTTAAATTTAATCGTATGGAAGTATCTGTCTAGCATTACCATCTTTATTAACATGTAGAATATCATTTATATGTATGTATATTAACCCCAAACTGATCAGAGGCATACAAATGCAGCTGTTATGTATCATATACATACTCGCCCCACTGCTGTTCAATATCAGGTTACGTTCTGATTGTCCAAATAGTAACATTTTGTACATAATTTATTCTAAAATGTAAATATGTTAGTTGTAAGGCTCTCTCACTAGTTTTAAGTTACTAGCTACAGGTCTAAGTTGTAAGTCGCTATCTATATAAGTCTTAGATGTAAGTCACTAATTATAAGTCTGAATTATGTATTTTCTATTTATAAATCTTAGCTGTAAGCCATTAGTAATTAATCTAATATGTAAATTATTATATATAAGTCTAAGTGATAAGGTATAGGTTAGATAAATTATGTTGTAAAGCGCCCTTGAGGTGATTTTCTCACGAAAACGGCGCTATAGAAATAATCCATTTATTATTATTATTATTATTATTACAACATAAGAGATAACATGGATAAAGCGAATCACCACTCTCAGCTAACATAGACTTTTTGACCATAGGTACTTTACAAACATCGCAATTTCGTTAATTCGGTTAATTTAATAGCATTATTATGCGACAAATCACTCACTAATAATCTTTAAAGTCAATAATGTTCTGTGTTTATTTGTTTAGAGATAGTAATAGTTGTCAAGAGGCATTACTTTCGCTGTCAAATTAATTATGATCAATTATATAGTTCAATTTCAAACCGCTCAACGCGCAGGAGCCGCGATACGAGCAACTGGCCAAGTCTGGAGGTGAACAAGTTCTACAGGATATCCACGAACAAAGGTAGGCCTATTCAATTTCTGCGGCATCCTCCTGTTTCTTTTAGTCCTTTCTGTTACCTTTTTTCGCCAACCCAGAATTGTAATTATTCAGAGCTGTAGAAACATATGGTACCGAAATAACAAGCAAGAATTCACAACTAAAAATCATTTTTAAAAAACCGAGCAAGGTCGGGTACACATCAGCTAGTATCAAATAAAAATACAGTAATCAAGGAGGTATGTAAAAAAAGTAAACAGTAATTGGATAACATGTTATTTTACTTCTCTACGAAAGGCAGGTAGGTACATGTCATTACAGGTCAATCAGGTTAAATTATAACATTACATATAAATGTTTCTATTTTGAGAATCATTTCGAAATGCTTTCCATGACTGCTCATCACTAACGTGTCATGCAAGTATAATGCATTCATTTGTGTATAGCCGTTTTTGCTGGCATCCAGCTGGTGCATCTAGCATAACACTTGCAACGGTGAATCAATCATGGAAACAGATTGGCACATCTGACAAGACCCGCCAGAATTTTTTTTAGCCTCTGCACAAGAAACAATTTGAACTTTTTATAATGAAAGTAGCGAAATTGAAAAAAAATATCACTTGTTTTATTCAATTGACGGCCTCCATGGTCGAGGGGTAAGGCTCTCGACTACGAATCCGAAGGTCGCGGGTTCAAATCCCGGCGTGCACAAGTAATTTTTATTTAATTAATTTGTGTTGTTTCACAATTAATTCATTTAAAAATAATATATAGCATATTTGCGCACGTTCCAGAGTGGAAGATACTCTCAGTATCGCCCTGGTGAAAGACCACCATTCAGAATTGAAACGTTGCTTGAAATGGCTTTTCGCCGTGTTTGGTGACCAGATCTGAATAGCCAGGTATTCCCCACCTTCCTCTTCCCCTTCTCCTTCCCATCCCCAATACCTCCAGCCTCACAACATTCCCCAATTGGGAATGCCATAGTCTCACTGGCTCCAGATGGTTGGGAGCAGTTGGGACTCTTGTGAGGTATTCATATAAAAAAAAAAAAAAAAAAAAATGATTCAATTTATACTGCTAAAGCCAAGTATAACCTAAGAAGGTTGCTATTCGATACGGATAATTTATATTGATGTCCTACTGATCTTGTGTTGGTAATAAGGAACTCCAGTCCATTTTGCTTAATTTTTTTTGTTATCAATAATGATAAAATGCTCCAAATCTATGAACGGTCGGTTTTGAGGTTAAAACGTCAAATGTCAAAACAAGGATGAGCTTTATCGTATATAAGTTTATATTCTATTCATAGTAAACCGTAACTAAATATAAGTAATAATATGTAGCTTTTTAGAAAATTTAACTCAAAGAATAATAATAGTATTGAGCAATAACATTATCATAATATTCGTAATGATAATTCCTTTGCTCATGAATACTCTAATTTATATCAATAATAATAGTGTATTTTTTATATTGAACAACAATTAAAGAGCTTTAAGTCACCCAAATTAAGTTTAAATTTCACAAAAAGTAAAAATTTCTTGTGTCCACTGTAGTTAGAGGTGCATAAATGTGGAGATAACCTTCTCTACCCAGTTAGCGGACTACCTATTGCTAATGTAGGACTTTTATTTATTTTTATTTCAAAGAATTATATATATTAGAGTGTAAGATACTCTCAGTATCGCCCTGGTGAAACACCACCATTCAGAATTGAAACGTTGCTTGAAATAGCTTTTACCCGTGTTTGGTGACCAGATCTGAATATCCAGGTATTTCCCCACCTTCCACTTCCCCTTCTCCTTCCCTTCCCTAATACCTTCAGCCTCACAACATTCCCCAATTGGGGGTGCCATAGTCTCACTGGCTCCAGACGGTTGGGAGCAGTTGGGAATCTTGTGAGGTATTAACTAACTAACTAACTAACCATCACGCCGTTTCCCCGCAGGGGTAGGCAGAGAGGACGGACCGCCAAACAACTCGATCTTGGCATACACTTCTTGCTTCATTCACATTCATACATCGTCTCATACATTCTCTTCTATTATTCCGACTTCTGACATGGCCCGTCTCAAGTATTTGATTCACTTGATCGTGCCATGTCTTCCTCGGGACGTCCCCGGCTTCTTCTTCCATTCACATTCGCGTCATACATTCTTCTTACACTCCTTTCTTCGTTCATTCGCTCCACATGCCCAAACCATCTAAGCGTCCCTTTCTTAATCTTACTCATTACGCTTACATCAGCCTTGCATTCTTTACGAATTTCAATATTTTTCACACGATCATACATGGTTTTACCACTCATATAAAAATTTATAAACTGTGTTTTATGTGCTAGCAGCACTTGCTGATAGCAATCTTATATTTAAGCTCGCTCACTAAGGTAATGGATAAGGGTATAAGATGGAATATGGGCGGAGACCGGGGGGGTCGGTGCTGGGGGTCCAGCGGCCGAGGTTGGAGATATAGGGATTCGAGTTTGATTCTAATTTGGAGTAAAATGTTTTGACTAAATCTATTGTATGTTTTTTGTTTAAGGAATTTAAAATGTCTCATATTGCATATTATAACATGTTGTCAATATGAACCTGCTGACAAACTACTAATTTAATTTAGCAGTTTTTAAATGTAAATAAAATAAATAAAAAACAAACAAACAGAATAATTTAATTCAAAATGTATGGTGCCCGCTGAAAACATGCAATTACAATCGATTATAGAATCGCTGCAACCCACATTTAAATAGCGACTCCACCCATGTACCTAGCTAATATTTACAGAAGAATTTGACAAAAAATTATTCAAGCATTGTATTCAAATTACGCGTTTTTTTGTAAATAAATGTCAGAATTTATTATTTAATTTTTGAGGTTGTATCCTCGTGTCATTCATGTATTAAAGAGAATGTTACTTGTGCAATGAGGGGGTCGTTGTTAGCGGAAGATTGAACTCGCTACGCCTGGTTGGAATTCCGACGCATTTGTCCACTCGGTTACTAACTGATCAAGCTGATATATTTTATTAAATTTCCTACAATTTTTTTTGTATAGGAATTCCATTTTTAAAAATACTAGATTATTTCGCGTCTAAATATTGCTAGGAAACTGACTTTCTAAATAATAAAAATCGAAAGCATTCATTGGTTTGCCCTCCGATCCAGAAAAAAAAATCGCCTGCAGCGCTTTATTCGTGTCTTCGATAACGCTATAATTCACATTTCGCTGTCACTCTCTTCACCATCATCATATACCTTTACCAATTAAGGATCCCATGGTTCGACAGTCCCGTGAAACTGGAAATGATGTGTGGTTTTCAAAATTTTTTATTAAAAACTTATTTCAAAGTGTAGTGGATTGTCTTTACTTCACATTTATTTAGAGACGGATACAAAAGGAGTATTTTCAAATTCTTTCTTGGGTTTCGTTAACATCCAAGTGGTCTTTTAAGGTTCCATGGCCGAAAGGTTTGAAAAGAACTAACCTAAATATATGTTTTTTTAGCGAAATTATCAAAAATAGGGCCCCGACTCCCAATTCTGGTTCATTTTAAGAATAAGACATTGTCCTTATCGTTAGGGTTAAAGATATTTTGCTTAACGGGCAAAGGGACGACGGAGAGTTATTATTTAATAATTCAAAATAATGATAATATTATTACGATAAACATAATGTTTTTAAATAGAAAAATATTTGTAAGTATTGACTTTAAACATTATTAGTGAGGCATATGTCACATAATAATGCTATTTGCTATGCGATGTTTGTAAAGTACCTATGCCGAAAATCCGTAATGCCAGATAAGTGATGTAAATTTTAAAAAAAGTAATAAACTACACGTGTAAAGGCTTAGCATTTATCAAAATCCAATCAGAAATATTACTTTTTTCTGACCGTTCCATTGTATGTTTTACAAAATATTTAAAATACGATTATGATTTTTAAAGTGGAGAAATGTATGTTCAATAATTTGTCGTTGCGTTTTTGTAAATAAACGTAACCAAAAATTTGTAATCCGCATTACAAAAAAAAAACAATGTTTTTTTTCAATGGTACGGTAAAAAAAAGTAATAATTCTGATTGGATTTTGATAAATGCTAAGCCTATGTAAATTTATAAAATATTTAACAAATATTTTTCTACTTAAAAACATTATGTTTATCGTAATAATATTATCATTATTTTGAATTAATAAATAATAACGTCCCTCTCCCTATTAACTGCAATTCCGATTACATGCCGTAAACATAGTTATTAGATAATATTCATAAATCTTTAATGAAATGAAACAGAAAACACACATAAAATAAAAAAGGTAACCGCCGCAGGATAAACAATATATATAGTACACAAGATTTACGCCAACTGCAATACACCGCTTTCAAATGGAACACGTGCTCTTGTAAGGATCAACAAACGCATACTAAATAACGCAGCGCCTAAGCGCTTCGACGCAATTTTCGTGGCTAACTCTAACGGTTAACATGTGTAGTTTATTATTACTTACTCTACACGTGTAGTTTATTACTTTTTTTTAAATTTACATCACTTATCTGGCATTACGGATTTTTGGCATAGGTACTTTACAAACATCGCATAGCAAATAGCATTATTATGTGACATATGCCTCACTAATAATGTTTAAAGTCAATACTTACGATAATATTGGTTTTTTATTGTTGTTAAAACTACGCAAATACCGATATTTTTAAATAATGTCATTCTTAGAATGACAGCTGTAATCCGAGCGGACCGGAACCGCAGTTAAATAAAAGGACAATGCCTTATCCTTAAAAAGAACCGGAATCAGTCCCCAGATCTGATTAGTTGAGTACTTCCCCATTCTACTCTCTTCAGCCCCATAGAATACCACAATTTCAGATGCCATAGTCCCACTGGCTCTGAATAGTTGGGAGCAATCGGAACTCTGGTACAGTATTCATATTAAAAACAAAGTAGAAGAGTGGAATCATTGAACAGATCGTCCGTAGAAGTGTGGTCAATACCGATTAGACAATTGATGTCACCAATTTTCCACTTTGGTTTCCTAGGCCCCAGACAGATCAATAAAATTTACTAACTGTTCTAGGCAGAATTTCAATATTGCTGTCATCCGAGAGAACCGAAACCGCAGTCAAGCAAAAAGTCTTTGCGACTAAGTATGAGAACAATGCCTTATTATTTTATTATTTTTATTATTGAAATTGGATACATTTTAATTCAATTTACAATACTTAGCTATTTTAAGCAATGCTTGTGTAGAGAAGCGGAGTGTGCGTATTGCGTTTACATGTTTACATAATAATGTTTCCTAAAACTGTTGATGATGAAGAAAATGATGCTTGAAAATGGTTTACATGATAATGTTACAGTTGGTGGTTTACTTAATGGAAAAAAAGAAAGAGAGTGCACAGCGACATTTTTTGATTTAGTAGTTATAATAAACATAATATAGTATATGTAAGTACAATGTGGCGTAGGATGTTTACCGTATAGCATAACGGGACAATCTTATGAGAGTATATGTGTGAGAATGTGTGTGTATTATTTTTAGTTGGCTTTATTTTCGGGGACTTTTAAACTTATTTTGAAGTGTTTTTTAATTGTATTTGAGAGTTAGTTAGTATATCTTTTATGCATATATATATATATATATATATATATTTTTTTTTTTTAATTCCAAATAAGATATACAACAATGCTGCACTCGCATGAGTTATCAATTCATCTCATTGTGATACTGTTAATTATCGCTACAGAATATTAGGTTTTATATAGTTTTAAAGGTAAATATTATTTAATTTATTAATCTCCGCCGAATCTAATGACAGCCCGCTGGTTCCTGAAGATGTACATCATAACGCTACATCTATTAATGTGCCATTTTAGGAAACTCCTTCACTGACAAACGCAAAAAGAAACATTTTTTTCTCTACAACCGTGGAGACTACGAATCAATTAATTCTGCTCCAGAACAAGCTGACTGGGCATCCATTATCTCTAACTACCAAATAAAATCGGCTCTTGAAAATACCTTTATCCCACTCCTATGTTCCCCTCCACCCTCCTCTCCCACGACTGACAGTTAAGCTAACTGAATTAAAACTGTATATTGTCACACTTCACTCATAGTATTTATCATCAGCAGTGGAAATTTTATAATTGGCATTATTTATTGTTTTTATTATTATATGTACGTAAATTGTGAATTTGCTGTTAATTTTCCCAAAAATAAATAAAATAAAATAAAAATAAATAAATAATAAAAAAATACATTTAAACAACCGGAAAATAACACAAATAAATGTACAGGCTTGACACAAAAAAATACAATAGAAATACATAAACAACGTTTTACAAGAGGAAAAAAAAGTATACCTACATCAGAATCGACAAAGCTTAAGGACGGCTAACAGAACAGAGAGGTACATTATTTCTTATTTAATAGTATTTTATTTTTCTAATGTCTTCATGGAGTTTATTCAAAAATTTACTCCTTAAAAGGTACCGGAATCGGCCCCCTGGGTCTCTATGTTCGGGCCTGCCGTCCATCCCCTCTCCATATCCTAATTAAAATATCAAGATAGGTTAACGAGTAGGTACTACATTATTTCTTTTCTCAGTCATTCATTGCCAACCTAAAAATAATTATTCCTCATTATGTCATTTCTCCCGTAATAAATCAACTCGCATTCTTCATTATTTTCCGCTTTGAATCGCTTCCACAAATTGGTAAGATGGAATAGCTTATAACCGGGTACAACCTACGGCCAATATTTGGTTTGCATATCAGAAGCGACTGTCCGTCGCATTGATCTCTTAAATACCGGTCAAGTGGTTCAAGCGGCGTTAATTGACCAGCCGCAAATAATATTTGACTTCTCCCATCGTTTCGAACGAGCTGTTTATTGGCAGACGTATGAGACACAATAATATCTCTGCAAAATGCTGCAATGGTGGGGCTAGTTGTTCTATTTGAGATGTGCGTGTACTAGTACAGTGTGCATGTCATAGTAGAGTCCGACCGATCTTAAGTCGTTCTTACACGATGCTTTTTTCATAGCGATCCCCATATGGGAACCACATCGGGACCCACAGAGAAAATCTTTGCTTTACACGATCATTATTTTCATACAGATTTGCACATACAGTTGCCATTAAAGGAGAAACAATATTTCGGGACAGTACTTAATCGTCAAAAAATGGCAACACCTTCACAAAATGTAAAAAAAAACACACAGTTTTCACAGTTTAATCTACCTTTAATCTTTTTGATAATGTTTTAAATTATATTCCTAAATAAACACGCAACATTTCCATAAAATAGGTAACATTATAATTACGTAAAAGAATGACAGCGGTCAAAGAAAGCGCGCTAAACTGACAATGTTCTCGCGTATTATTTACTCAAAGAAAATGTTAAAAAATCATCAAAAATATACTCTAAATCCACAATACTGAACAGCAATGTACACATATTATTGTCTTCTTATCAATATATTAAATATAAAAAGAAATAAACGCGTAAAATTTCCACATGACATACTTACGAACACAATGACAGGGAAGACAACAGCTGATCACATAAAGTCCGTCATCTTAAACTGTGCGAAAATCAGGACGAAAAAATATAACACGTCTTAATTCTCATCCTTTTTCCATATAAAAAGTCAACCCATGAGCACTCTAGATTAAAAAAGAATCGTGTAAGAACGACTTTAGTTTGGGAGGATTTCATCGAGATAAATAAAGAAAATGCTTCAATGATGAAGTGAGTTGTCACGTTGAAAATGTACTACGGGGTAGGATCACCCAGAACAGAGTAGTACGACCGGTTTGGCACAGTTTCATCGGATCACAATATCAGTGCAAAATGCTGCAATGGTGGAGAGAGTTTGTTGTATTGAATGTGTTCCTACCAGTGGCGTGCATTGATCTATGGTCAAAATAGGCTGTGTGTAGTTGTAGGCAGTGGATAGTTATTCAAGTTCGGGGATGAATTGCGCATTGAATATTTACAAATAGACATTTTATTTTAAATAGACAGTGTAAATTTGTCATGTACTTCGAAACAATTTATCAATGTAGAACGCTTAACAAGAAAAATATTCACAAATTTATGGGAAAAAAGTGTTTTTTTCAAAAAAAAATTAATTTTCTTTTCCTTAGGGTAAGCACAACTTGTCAGCGTTTTCATTCTTTAAACTTTTTTGTAACATTATTTTGCCCTTCACATTTTGACTCCTTCATTTGTTTGAACATCGTATCTCTATCGTTTGTTTGCACCCATTCAGTGAGATAGGTAAATAAACATTGTTTGTAACAAAATAATTTATTCATAAGTTTTATTGCGTATATCATATATGTTGTAAACACATTTATTAGATATACGACGATTTTATATGATATAATATTATGTTTGGTGCTTTCGTGTAAATATTTTGTTTGTGTTTCGAATAAAATTAAAATAAATATGAACTGCACGCCACTGGTACCTATTACGTGTGCAGGTCACCTCAGGTACTAATTTAAAAAAAAAAAAACCTTGAAGTTTTTAACGTAAATTGTAATTTTCGTATTTAAAAGTATTTTTTGTGACGTACAATAATAACTAAAAAAAATCCAGAAAATTCGAATAATTCTTATTTCATAGTCGTTCTCCCGTAAGAAATTGTTTCTACTTAACAATTTTATTTATTTGCAATTTGTCATTAGGACCATATCCTTCATGCTTTATGGTGTGATGAATATTGAGTAATGCACGCCACTGCTCAGTAGCCACGGACGTTTTAATAAATTTGAATCTTGTTGCTAGGTCGCTAATTTCTAGTGAAATTCCTTTAGATCTAGGAAAATATATATATCATATGGAAAAGAGCAACTAAGAATTTGTTTTATATAGAAGGATTTTTTTCTCACTTATTAAATCAGTTTTTTTTTTAAATTTTTTTACATTTTTTGATTTATCTATCTATTTAACATTTTTATTGTTACATTTTTATTGGCCGTGTTATGGCAAGTAGTCCATTTCGTTTCGTGGTTAAGTAAAATAAAATACTCTATTTTTTAACATAATAACATACACTTTAAATTATTTAATATAAAAAAAGTGATTTAAAGATATCTGCACTCCAAAAAAAAACATTGACTTACGAGTATATGGTAAAAGTAAAAAGAAATAAACTCATTACAGTCCAACACAAAAACAACACGGAAAAAGATAACAACGTAGGAATAAACCATCTCTATATATGAAAAAAATAATGTTCGTCTGTCTGTCCTCGATTTTCTAGAAAATTACTTGACCGGTTTCGCTGAAAATACCACAGTTTGTTCTTATACTAGTTTGAATGAAATCCGATATGTAAAACTGTTGCTATAACGTTTTAAAATTAGTATGAAAAACATTTAAGCCCCCCCCCATGTATAAGGGTAGCCCATAGATATACCCCTCCGGTTAGCCACAGATTACAGATTTAAAAAAAAGTTTTGTTTGGGTAGAATATTTTCAAAATGAAAACCAAGAAGGTACCTACTTAGGAACTTTATTTAGATATATTTTGAAAAAAATAAATGTTTGGAATTAAATAAAATGCTGAAAAAAATGTTTCTTTGTTTAGAGACATTAATAGTCGTCACAAGACATTACTTTCGCCGTCAAATCAATTATGGCACCCAAACGATACACAAGAATTCACAACTTCATTACTTTATTCCAAAAAAAATCCATCCAAGGCCGGGTACTAGCTAGTTTAAAATAAATTTACGCATAGACTAAATCAAATCTATACGATAATATACACAATACTTCCAGCTGCCGAGAGATCACTCATTAAAGGTTTTTTTGGTATGAATACATTTTTTGTATAGATTGAACTGCCAATGAGGTAGGCCACAAGCCGCCACTGTTTTTTAACATGCCTTATTCAGATCTGATTCTGCGATCGGAAATAGTTCATTTCTACATATAAAGCTATAAATACAATCACGAGAGTTTAAAACCTCCTGTCATACATGTCAGACAGTGCATAGATACGGAAGAAGAAGTAAATTCATTGTTTACAATGGCTCATGGCGGAAGAGAATGGTATCATTGGTTATGTTTGACGATCTGTCATTATTCCGTTTTCCCGATCAGCTGATCGCGTTTGCCGACGCCATTTTGTTGTCGCCGATATTAAGGTTAACTTTTTTACCGACCATTTAAATTGGTAGAATTATAGACGAAATTATTTTTTGCAATGTCATGATGAAATTTTTGTTGCTAAGAGCTGACAATCAGTTGGGCGATCAATGATAAAATGCGCATCTTAAATGAGCAACTTGCATGATGTTTTTTTGTTTTACATGTTCAGTGTGTATTTCTATGGCATTCAGTATTTTATGATTTTATCATATTTTTCGCCCCAGGCAAGGCTGGGGAAAACAACTGCAAAGACTGTGCGAGGAAATGCTGGACCTGCTATGAACGGAGACCGCAGAAGTAGGGTAGGAGAAGGACGCCTGAGGCGCCTCGTTGAAGCGTTGGGTCCGCAAGCAGAATATGACACGGGGAAAAGGATAAGATGATATTTTATTTAACCACATCGATTTTTTTTGTAAATATATAATGTAATACATTTTTAATATAAGCGAATTCGAAGATTTAAAAAAATAAAACAGCAAAAACTAATCTAAAATAGCGTTAACTGTCGAAATAAATCAATTAAAAAATAGTTCAAAATTACGTTACAACATGCGTTAGCTAAAATTGTCAAATTCATTGTAAGTTTTAAAACGAAAATCATTAAAAAAAGGTTTGTATTTAAGATTGGAAATCATTTTCAAATAGTGACGTCATGAGCTAAAAATATGTACATACAAACAACCAAAACATTTTTTTGACGTACAACGTCTTTCACTTTGGTTAATAGGGGGTCGTTTGCTAAAACAACATGTATCCCCAACATCACTTATATCTTTGAAACCAACGCGCCGTACTTGTGTTGTGTAGAGTAAATAAGACATTACTCGATCCTCATATTTCGCGTGCACGGATGGCGGCGTTGTCGAATTTAGTCGTGTGCGCGGCGTTCAAAGAGGCGTAGCTCGGCAGAACGTTTATCGATCCGAGCGGGAGTTGTCGCGTTTGAGATAGTTCACATTGCCATAGTAGTTGTAATCCATTGAACTAAAACCAGTGCTCATCGGGAGTTATAAGACTTACAAGTGTGTAATTTGTTACAGAAATTTGACGTTTGCAAAGCTATGGCGCCCCCGCGCTCGACATGTAGCTGCGTAGGGTCCAGAAATAGCGTGAAGAGACTCGGGCAGCAAGACAGAGGACCATAGTCCCATACACCCCTGCAGCACAAGACGTTTCACGTACCCTACTGCGGCTGCGTCCGTGATACGGCCCACCATTTTTTTTTTATTCTAGCTTTTCCGTATTCTCAGCAGAAAATTTTTGTCACATAATTTTTTAAGTCAGTTAAAAATGCATGCAAGTTGCTCATTGCAACATGCTCACTAGATATTTATACTATAACGGGTTGCAAAAACAGGTTCTTCAATGTTCTATAAATTATTATATATAACGCTACAGTGGCGTAGCTACAGCCCGGGCATTCACTCGGGGACCCTACACTTAAAGGAGGTCAAAAATTGCTAAAAAAATGGTGTACTTAGTATGTGAAAATATAATTTCCCGCCAAGACTAAGTAATTGCAATAAAAATTATAATGAATAAAAAAAAATGTGATAGAAGAACAATCTTCTAATGAATTAATTGATTTTGAAAATGGTTAACATCCAACAGATCTAAACGCTGCCGACATCATTCTACCCTGTAAGCAGTACCATTGCGTAGCATTTTTGAGAGATTGGCAACAATGATGACGTCATCTGATTCAAAATTATATTGAGCTTTAAACACAATAACGCATAAAATATTCTACTATAAAAAAAGTGTGGCATTTATTTTTATTAAAGGCTGAAACGGGCCGGGAATCGACGTTTAATGGGGACTATTTAAACGTCAAAAATACAAAATGGCGTTCAACGTCGATCTGATTAACAATCAAATATGATTGAATCGCCCCCTTTGGGGTTAAATCCCGTTGCAGCTTTAAAACATCATCACATTTTTTTTTGTTACTAACATTCTCGGGTTACGAAAATCTTCACAATATTTTATTTCCACCTACTACCATCATTTTAAGCTGAAAAAGTTACCTGTGCAAAGGTGGAGGTCTTAGCTAACATACTAATTAAACCACCACACCAGGGAGCCGAGTGTGTATCTTTTGCGTCAGCTAACGCAAGTTAAATCGGCCATAAACAACCGATTTTGACAGTTTTCATAAGCGCATCCTCGTCTCTTGCGTTTGAGTTACGGATTTGTCTCTTAACGTAAACGCAAACTTAACTTGTTAGCGCGATACGGAATACCAAACTGTCCAAACGTGTGGTTTAAAGACGATTTAACTTGCGCTAGCTAACGCAAAAGATACAGACTTGGCCCCCTGGGGTGCCTAACGCAGTCCGCTCAGCTACTAAACGGTCAAAATTGACTTGGCATTGTGTTATGAACTTTAATTTTAAGTTTGATAAACCGAAAAATCTTTAAAAGTCGTAAGTAACATTGATAAATAATTATTAATATTCGGCCATCACTGCAGCGGACTGTAACATCATAACACGTTATACTAAACCATTGGGGGATAATTGTTGCCATTTGGCGGAAACAAACATTTTAAGGTCGAATTTAAATTTGAGGCTACGGAGATGAGATTTTTTTATTAAAATAATAGTTTAATCAATAATAACAATAACAGAATCTCACTTCCTATTGGATTGGCATTTAACTATTACCAATGGGCAATAAGTTGCTTTAGTTACCTTCTATGAGTCAATGGTATTGGGGTTCCAATTAATTTTGTTTATTAGTTAATTAATATAATTATGACGATTTACTAAGATTATAGTGAATATAAAAATTACCTGCGCTGTATCGATATCATTATATTGTTACGTTTTTAGGAGTCTGCTGGGATTATTCTAAAGAGGTTGCAGCACAATGATGAAATTGTGTTATTCTAGAACGGTAGTCGAGATAATCTTTGGCGATCTCCGTGGGAGAGCGGTAAGCTCTTGATTTTGAACCCCGAGCGCTGAAAGTGAATTTGTAACTGCTTCTTTTTTGTTTTGTAAAAATTCTGAATTCTTATAAAATACTAGCTGATGTGTACCCGGCCTTGCTCGGGTACAATAATTGATTTTACAGCGACTGTCTCCAAATAAAGAAACATTCATTTGAATAATTTATTTCATTCCAAACGTTTATTTTTTCAAAATATATCTAAATCATGATGTTCTTAAGTAGGTACCTACTTGTGTTTTCCATTTTGAAAATATTCTACCCAAAAAAAAACTTCTTATGAATATGCAATCTGTGGCTAGCCAGAGTGTTATATCTATGGGCTAACCTAAATAAAACATGGCGGGTTCAATGTTTTTCACACTAATTTTAAAACGTTATAGTAACATTTTTACATATTAGATTTCATTCAAACTACTTTATAAACCTTCCCGGCAATGATAAAAACAAACTGTGCTATTTTCAGCGAAACCGGTAGAGTAATTTTCGAGAACATCGAGGACAAACAAACAAACTTACATTGGTTTTAAATATATATAGAAAAGGAAGTTGTATAAACAAATTATTTTTGAAAGTTCTATTTGCCCCATCCGTGTTTCGAACCAGCGACCTCGGGATCCAAAACCAACATTTGGAATCAATGATGCTCGAATGGCTTTTTTATGTTTGGTGTTAGATGACCAGAACTAAGTACAGTCAGATTCCTTGTCATCTACCTATTACCGCCAGACTTGGGTAAAATTTAATGAATGAATTCAATCTCGTGACACAGTCGATCTGATTCTCAATTTAAAACGGAATTAATTATTAATTTCTTAGCTTAGGCCTTGCAACCCTACGATTTTTTAACGTGCGGCACCATAATTACAGCGCAGATACTCTGGGTGTCATCGCAAAGTCGCCGGAGATATTGTGCAGTATGCGGGACTTCATCTATTGCCGCTCTCTGACGGTCCGGTAGGGAATCGCCGGGTGCAGCAAGAATGCGAGAAATGTTTCGCGATACTTCCCCCATCGACTCTTTGACGATTTTGCAGTGATTTGTAGCCACCAGTAAATTGTCGGTATTGCAAATTTCTGTTATCACATTTACCTCTGAATGTTATCGGATCTATCAAAGTCAAAATCTGAAAATGAATGAATCGAGTGAAGACGAGGGTAATGTCAAAAAAAAACATTCCAAGAACTGATCCAGCACGTTATTCAATATATAAGAAGTCCTCCTAATGCACACCGAGTTTTCTCCGTTGTCCCCTTTACTACATATGCCGGTAATTTATAGTTATAAAGGCGTGCATATTTCTTTTTTTGACTTTTTGATATAATGGCATACAGAGCTCCGGGCCAAAAAGTCCCCTTTCTCTTTCATCATGAGTTTGAATTATGGTTGTTGGATTATAGATTTAGTTTTTGTGAAGAAATTTTTTTTTGCAATGGTACATGGCTGCAGTTAGGGGATATTTAAAACTTTACGTAAGATTTGTTTCGGTTTTTTATAATTATTTTTAATATTTACATCGTACTGCGCGAGGCAGTTGATAGACGCGTTTTCATGGGTGGGAATACCCGAATAAAAAGATTCCGCGAGACATAGGAAGTGGTATTTAAGGAGGGGGATTTCCGAATCCCGGTGGAGCTGGGAAACCCTCATCCACTTGGGGGCTCCCAGGACTGTACGAATAGCTTTATTTTGAAAAGTTTGTAGTCTTTTTATTTGAGTTTTTGAGGCGTGGGCCCAGATTGGGCTTGCGTAGGTTAATTTTGGTCTTATCGAGGATTTGTGTATTAAGAGTTTATTTCTTATTTCTTTCGCATATCATGTGGTAAAGGGCTGCAAGGGTTTTATTGGCTGAGTTTAGGGTTTCAGTGATATGTTTTTTCCAGGTTAATTTACTGTCAAGGGTAATGCCGAGGTATTTAATATTTTTTTCCAAGGGACGTTTTCTCCGAATAGGTGGATATTGGGTGATCTTTTAGGGCGTCTACGGGAGAAAACACAAGCGGCGCTTTTGGAAGGATTTATACTAATTCGCCATTTTTTGAAAAATGATTCTAGTTCTGAGGCGTGGGCTTGGACGCGTCGTGCTGCGGTTATTTCGCTTACTGAAGTCGACATGACTTCAGTATCGTCTGCAAATTTACCTATTTTTGTTTTTTTTGTGCGATAATCATAGATACTGGGGCGGGATATCGCTTAGGTAGATGTTGAAGAGGGCTGGCGAGAGAATAAAGACTGGAGGGACACCGGCTATTAGCAATCTCACGGTGGAAAAAATTCCATCTAATTTAATTTTAAATTTACGGTCTTTAAAAAAATTGGGTATGAGTTGAATCATTGACAGGGGGATACCGAGGAGGTACATTTTATAAATGAGACCTCTGTGCCAGACTTTGTCGAATGCTTTGCAGACGTCTAGGGAGAGGACTACTGCGTGTTGGCGACAATTGAAAACGATTTTAATTTGTTCGACCACCCGCAGAAGTTGGTGGAGCGTGGAATGGCCCGATCTAAAGCCGTGTTGAAAATCAGGGATGAGTTTGAGTTCGTCAACTATTTTTTTGAGTCTGGTTAGGATAAGTTTTTCTAGTATTTTTCCTGCACTGAGAAGGAAGCTGATTGGTCTGTGATTTCGGGCCTGAATGGGGTCTTCACCAGATTTGAGGATGAGAATAACGTCTGCGATTTTGTAGTCTTGTGGGAATAAACGGAGTCTAAGAGACGCGTTGCTAATGGCTGTGAAAGCGCAAATGGCTTTGGTGGGGAGGCATTTTAATATTTTGTTTGAGATTGAGTCGGGACCGGGTGATTTTTTTTGTTTTAAGTGATTTTATGATTTTAGTGATTTCCTGAGGGGTTGTGAAGGGGATTGTATTATCGGTTGGGATTTCTGACAAAATAGATGAGACTTTTGAGTCTACGGTTGAAACGAATTGAGGGTCGTCGTAGGTCGTGGTTGGGGAGAAGTGTTTTTCGAGGCTGTCTGCAAAAGTCTCGGCTTTGTCTCTGGAGGAGTATACTGTGCCTTTTTGGCCCGTGAGGGGAGATATTCTAGTGGGGGGTTTTCTGATGGATTTTGAAAGTTTCCAGAAGGCTGTTTTGTCGTCGTCGAGAGTGGAGATAAAGCCGTGCCACTGCTCGTCTCAGTACTTTTGGAGTTCTACTTTGACCCGGTGTGCGAGGCGGTTCATACGAATGCGATCGATCGGGTTTGAGAATCTTTGCCATTCTTTTCGGCGAAGTTTTTTTCTCTAATTAGTTCTTTCAGTTCTGCGGGTAAGTCGGGGCGGAGTTTATCATTCGCGACTTCGACGGTGGCAAGGTCTACGGCTGATTTTATGTCGTTTGTGAAATTTTTGTGGCTAAGTTTAGGCTTTCTTCATTGTTTATTGAGGTTTGGATTCTTACTGATTCTAGGAGTTTGGGGATTTTATGCCATTGAAATTTTTTACGAGTGGGTCTATGAGACAGTATTGAAGGTAGGAAGCCGTCAGAAAGAAACAAAAGGACCGAATCGTGGTCTGAGGATAATTTTTTTACTGTTTGAAGGGTGTAGAGGAGAGGGCAATTTTTCATAACGATGATGTCTTTGACGTCGGGATCATTCTTCGCGTTTTTGGGGAATAATGTGGGAATGTCGGGGGCGTTTACTATGAGGGATTTTTCGGAGATGTAGTTTGAAAGAAATAATCCCTTTGCGTTAGTCTTTCGGCTGTATCACGATCCATGCTTTGCATTAAGGTCGCCAGCTATTATTGTAGGTAAGGGGCTATCTAGGAGTTTATCGAGGTCCGGGGAAGTTAGTTTTCTTTTGAGGGGAATATAAGCTGAAATGAGTTTAATTGGACAATTATTTAGAGTGTTGATGACGATACCGGTGGTTTCAATATTTTCGGACGTGGGACAATTTACAAAACAGTGGTCGATGGAATATTTAACAATGATTGCGATGCCACCACCAGAAGTGTGGGTGCGGTCGGTGCGGTAAGTTATGTAGTTCGGAAAATTAATTTTTACACTGGGTTTAAGCCAGGTTTCATTAATGAGGAGGACGTCGAGATTGAAATCCATCAGGAATATATGGATTTCCCCTGGGAAATCTTTTATTTTACCGTCTGCATTCCAGTATGCAGCTTGAAGGTTTGACGGTTTTCTAGTTTGTCTAGACATTGCGAAAGATTTTAATGGTTGTTGAGGAGATATAAGGATAAAATAAATAGATACGATTTAATATTATTATTCCTGATGAATGGAGTTGAGGAGTGTGTGGACATTTGAGAGGAGTTTGGAGTTCATATTTCTCTACTTCCATTATCAGCCGAAAATTCATGTCCCGCTCCATGTTTGAAATCAAAGGATGAATGGCGCGTAAACGAACGAAACGCAGTGCATAGATTTACTGGATGCGTGTTTACCGAGAAGCTACTGAATTGTTGTCCCGCTTGTGGTATAACAGAAGTATACTTCCGCTTCATCCCCTAGTCGTGAGCTAGCGCCCATTGAAATGTATGGCGCAGTGCCCTGTCGATATCACGCTTGGGGTTTATGCCGATTCCCAACCGGGCCGTCAGAGAGTGCCCTAACGTATAGATTCCCAAGCAGGAATCCATAAAAACCCGTTGATCATCGTTAGTTCATAGTCCGCACTAGTCCGTAGCGACAAACCGCCTCTACTGAGTCAGTCAGTAATTCCGAGAAACGCCCATTCGCTTTTACAGTCCTTATTCCCTAATTCAAGAAATTGAGAAATGTATACCGTATTCAGTTGTGACGTCATAGTCACCACGTCCTTGGTCCATCGATATCGAGTCTGTCCGTACTAGGTTCGCAGGGTGCAAGTTAGTAGTCACTGCGAGACACTAGCCAGAAGGTCCTAATTCTTTTCTCAATGCCCGTAGCGATTTCGTCCGTTTCCAGCGCGGACAAGTTAAGTGGGAATTTCCGAAGTAATCAGTACTCGGTAGGGTGTACCTTTGTTTGGCTAGTAATATTTGTCTTTTAAAATGAAACCATTATTTACTACATTGAGGTGTGTGTACATCTTTAGTATTATTTATTATCTAGTTGAATAAAATTGTTATGTTCGTGTTTTTTTATTTTTAAATATGTTATTTCCAGCACTGTTACAAAAATACCCCGTTTAATTTATTTCTTTATGACGTAAAGGAATGAACGAAAGGAAGAAATTCGCAAACCTAGGTGAATACACTACTGCGAATTAATGTATGCACGTCTAATTCCCACCCTTCACTAACTTCTTACAAAATCAGAATATTCCTCAGATGCGATACTATATTCATATGCCACTGCCTCCAGCTTTAAAAAATGCTGTTAGTGTATTAAGGTAACCTTATTACAAAACGGCGATAAATAAATTTAACCTATTTTATTTTTAAACGTTTCAAAATCGTATAGAACTCTTAACACTTCAGTTGAGCTTCGTAATGATTTGAATCTGATGACGTCACAATAGTTGCCAACCTCCCCGCAGCGCTCCGTATGGCGCGGCAAACAGGGATTATTGACGTCAGGATCGTTTTGATGTGTTGGTTTTTAATACCGATTTAAGCGCCCCGAAACGATCAATGTCAATTATGAATGTGTATTGAGGTGCGATTGACGGAACTCCAATCGACTTGTCAATATTTTCGCCCCACTTTGTGGACATTTGCAGAAACAGTACCTACAGTGTGCGAACACAGTGATAATCTTTTGCTTTTAATTTCATAACTCTGGACAAAATCTTAATATTTTCGGGGGGCTATTGTACGAATAATCATATTAATACAATAATCCTTATATATTGATTTTTCACAAAAACGGTGCTATACAAATCATCCAAGTATTATTATTATAATTATATGCAGAATCGACGTTTATCGTTCTGAAAATAATTACAATGACCCCCTGACGTTTTTAGATATATATGAGCGTGAACACTGCGTAATACTTAACTTCCATTAAATTGAATTTAAAGTATTATATTGATCGTGTTCTGTGACGTCACATTCCAATGCAATTCATAATATGAATTGAAACGATTTGAAGTGTTATGAATGAAACGGCACCAAATTGACGACAATCTACATAATGTACCGAATTAAACGATCATTTTTGCTCGATGGAGTTGGTACCCACCTACCCACTGATGGAGTCTAGTGATTGCCAATGGACAGGAATTGATTTAGTTGGATGTGCGCTGCGCACATGCGGGGGAGTCGAAAGGTTAAGTGAGAAGGGGAAGGATGGGGAAGATGAGACGGTTTTTTTAACTCCAAAAAACTGTCTTACTAATATATTTTGGAAAACACATGGTCGTGACATAATTAATTAAGCATTTGAATAAAATCACCTTTATACTGAGATTTTGGGTGGTTTTTATTTGAGTGGGAAGATAATAGATTCGATTTCCAAAGCCGAGTGAACATATTTGTAGAATTATAAACTAAATTAGGTATGTAAGTAAACGTTTCTATTTTTCCATATATAACAAATAATTAAATTACAGGCTATTTTTCAGTCGCAGGCGATAATTTCGCTATATGCCTGTCATCTAAAGATACAGATTTTAGAGTAATTTAAAAAATAATAATAATAATAAGGAACTCCAGTCCATTTTTTTTATTAATGTTGACATCCTAACTTAATTTTCTGCTTATTTAATTTTTTTTTAAGTTCGCTTTCATGGTTAAAATAATTGTTAAAGTTTAAATTATTTACAGCCCACCAAAACGCACGAAATCAATGGCTTGTTGGGTGTGACGTCACACGAGCAGTCGGATTAGCGATTCAATAGGCGCTAATCGATATTACATGGATTCCATACAAAACTTCGAGAACTTTATACTCAAATTTAACTGCTTTTAATTGAAGGAATCATTGTAGAATATCAGCGTCTCGTTACTATTGTAGGTGCATTATACCAAAGTGCAAAAATAAATTCATATCCGCAACTACTTCACAATTTATCAGCGTTCAAAGAAAGTCTTTTAAGTACTTTAATGCTTTAAATTATGTTTGAAAGGCAAATCGGAATCTGTGAGCCGCTGACAGCAGTAGACAGGTATTAACATAATTAGGTTGAATAAACTAAATAGTTTTGAACTTTAATGGCTTGAAATAAAAATAAATATATTATGCATTGTAAGAAATAATAGGTTTGAGGTATCATTAGAAATCCTTCACTTCCAGAATAACTGAAGAAATAATCACCAAAGTGCTAATGACGTTGTTGTTTTGTGAAATCGGTATAGATTATTAAGTAGACAAATTCGTTAAAATTGTTATGAATTTTCAAGCAAAAACCCTCAAATAGTCGCAATAAACAAACATAATTATTTTACGAGCAAAACGAACACTGCAAACAGCGAAATTATAACTCATAGATTATAAAAAGCGGAAAAAAACCTTATCTAGTTATAAGTTGGGCTCGAAAACTGCATGTGTGACGTCAGAAGTAGTGGTACCAACAGAGCATGGTGTTTTGATGGTACGGTTTTTAATTCACTTTTATATAACGATTTATAAAATATACATATAATTATATACAATGAACTGTAGGGGGCAGCTGATCCCGATCTGCGAAGATGGCTGGAGGGGAGGGAGACACAACCTATCGTTTCCTTGTGAAGGGGGAACAATACCGACATTATTTTAGACTTTTGCACAAATTCCCAATTTGTGCAAAGTACTTTTGCACAAATTAGAAACTTTTGCGAATGCTCTGCGGGCCTTGTCCGTGTTCAATTCGAGGGACTGGGTCCAGTGGGTGGTGATAGTCCGGGGGGCGTCCAAGGTCAGTGATGGTCAGAAATGATGGAGAAGGTAAATCGATAGAAGCACAGCGAGGTGGGGCGGTCAGGGTAGAGAAGTGTTGTCGGGGTGAGAGTTGCTGGGTGAGAGATAAATAGCCGATTTTGCGAGCTATTTGTACCCCCAGATAGGCGCTAACCCGACCGCTCTGGTTGGATTTCGGCGCACTTCCGTGCCGATAGCATCGCGAAAGTTTATCCGACAACACCTCTCTCCCTCGGACCGCGTTGCCTCGCTCTTTCGTTTATTTTGTCATTCTTAACAAGCAGTGACGGGACATTCCCCGCCACCTGCACAATATATTTCATTTGCACAAAATAAAATAACAGCTAGGAGAGCCGAGCCAGTTACGAACATCAAATATTTATTTTCCGCTTGGTCCCGGCCCCGTACAAGTGCCGAAGAAGAAAAGACGTCCGACAGAGTCACCTTAACAACGTGTCAATAGTAAAAAAAAACTGTTGGTTCGTCGAATCGACCAAGAGACTCTCTAAACCAGAGGTTCCCAACCTTTTTAAGTGGTATTTGTTCCCAACCTTTTTAAGTAGTATTTGTACAGCGCCCTTGAGGTGATTTTTCACAAAAACGGCGCTATATAAATTGTCCAAGTATTATTATTATTATTATTATTTTTGGGCTAATTGCCCATTTTCAAGTATATTTTTCTTCAACGCCCGCTCCCCTATATGTATATATATATATATATATATATATGTATGTATACAGGGTGTTAAGAAACGTACCTGACTTACTTTAACCAGTGATTCATAACCATATATGAAGAAAAAAAAAAGAATTAAATTTTGGTTTTCGGTGACATTTTTTGTTTTTATGTTTTTCAACAAATTATTTTTTTAAATACAACAAAAAAAAATTCTCACATGTCATCACTGATCACTCAACCGAGTAACTGGCCAATCTCCCACTTCGATCCTACCTATCAAATACCTACAAATTTTTATGTTTTTATTTTATTTTTTAAAAATAATTTTAAATGTCACCGGAGTCCAAAATTTCTTTTACGTTTTTTTTTCCAAACAAGGACAGGAATCACTGGTTAAAGTAAATCAGGTACGTCACAAAACACCCTGTATATATAAACAGTAATTCATCGCGTAGGTACCCCTGTAAAATGGAAGCCGTCCAAAATATCAATCATAGCGCATACAAAGGAAGCGCCGCAGGTGAAAATTTGACAAGGCCCAAGGACAAACCAATAAAATCAGTTGATTCTTATCGTTTGGAAAGCCCCATTCCAAAGAAAAATTTTATCACTCAATCTTTTGAAATTTTATGAAATGGAAACCTTTAAATTGCATCACATGAAGATCTCAACAACAACAAAAATACTGAATTATCTACAGCATAAGTGCGCAAAGTATCCCTATCGCCCAAAATCATATAAAATCGTCTCCCAGAGCACTTTAAGTTTTGATCGCCCCACAAGCAACTTAAATTGCTCATTGGTGGGTGATGTTACCTACGTTGGGAATCACTCCTTTGGGTGTTTTTTTTTTAAATCTAAACAAACAGCAGACTTCAACATATTTTTTTTCTTGTTTGAACAATTCAGAAATATTGAACAACCGATATGGCTCTGGGATCTTGTTCAATCTTTTCAATATTAAATTAAATATTTTAAATTCCATACCCCATTATGTTAATTGCGTTCCGAGCTGAAAATGCTATGCAATTTCCACAATGCCAAAATTCACCGTTCGAGAGTTTTTGCTGGAAAGTTTCCAGTTGACACGTTAAGTAATGGCGTGTAATAACAATAACCGCAGAATCATAAATTAATGTTAACATGACATATTTCAACAAACAATTATAAATAAAAAAAAGTAATAAATGCTCGTGTTCATTGTAAATGTGGGTTATGTCCTTCCAAGTTAACACAGCGGACATTATATTATTACGTTTGATGTTAGGTTTATTGTTAGTTTAATGACAAAATGCACAGTAATTAAATTAATTAAACTAAAGCAGAAGAAGTCCGAGCTTCAATAAACCGGTCTGGACATTTTTAATACAGCACAAAAGTCCCGACTGTTCGGAGCCAGTGGGAGTATGGCATCTCCAATTTTGGTATGCTGTGAGACGGGAGGAGGCAGGGTGGGAAAGGAGATGTGGAAGAGTATGACAAAATAAGACTAAAGCCATTTGAAGTAACATGTTGAATCTGAATGATAGTCTTTCAACAGGGCGATAATAATAGTATTACTGAAACAAGGTCCAAATGTGCTAAATTCTATTAGATTTTTTTCAATTTATCAGAATAACTTGTTGAAGGTTATAAATATCACTGTAATATCATATAATCATTGAAGAAGATAATATTAACACTAAACAGAAAAAAACACAGAAAATAAAAATGTTACGGTCACAAATGGAACTCATCTGGGACTGGGATAAAAATTATGGAAGATAAATAGGTCTCAATAGCTCAATTGTAGAGTGTTGTGCCGGTAAGACAAAGGATCTGAGTTCGAGTAACAGATGCCACCGATACCTTTTTTTATTTTCTGTGTCGTTTTCTGTTTAATGTTTCATTGAGATTTGTTCGTATTATCTTCTACGATGATTATATATTATCATAATTAATCAATCTTGGGTTCGGAGCCAAAAACTTTACCACTTTGCCGTGGAGGTCATCACTATGTATTGATACCACACTGAATGGTCTAATAGAATAAATAAATGTGTTCATTTCTTTAAATCCATTATTATTAAACTTTTACATGTATTATTTACAGTATTTAATAAACCTGTATCAATTGGTTAGTGGTGTCGAGTTCCTAAGAGACTTTATGGGTTCAATTCCTCCATCTTTGCAGTTTCTTCCCACTATATTGGTGGTAAGAAATTTTTAAACATTGTCAGGTTATTCGTAATTGAGGACCGTTTATCAAAAACTGCTATTCGCTCAAATGTAAAAAAACAAAAAATCAATTATTTTTGCTACTTTTGAGACCCATCGATTTCTTCATTAAAATCTCAACAAAACTCACTACAAATCAGCTTAAAGATTTATCAAAAACTCATTGTTTTTTCGAAAAACACACTTTTCGCTCTAGTGCAAGTTTTTTCAAAACTCGAAATTATGTTTTAATTAATCTTAACTACAATAAATACATATTTTTTAATAACATCCATGCTCCTAGTTGTAAATTCACAAAATCTCGCTCCTCATTTCGGGAATTTTTTTTTCATTTCTGTTTGATTAACAAAATTATCCCACCTCCCCTTTCTTACCAGGCGCGAGTAAGTACTGCAATTGCTAATAATAGTATAAGTATAAGAAATTCCATGAGAATTATTGCTACGGTATCACGAGGACCTTGACGCTTACAATATTATTCTACTTTTACACAGAATGTCTGTTAGATCATTTTTACACAAATAATATGATTCGCAATCTGTGTGATGTCTGATGCTGACTTTTTTTAATGTGAACACAGCACAAGAGTTCCAACTGCTTCCAACCGCCTGGAGCCAGTGAGACTATGACATCCCCAATGGGGGTATGTTGTGAGACTAAAAGTATTGAGGAAGGGAAGGAAATGGGAAAGAGAAACACTTTGATATGTTGGTTATAATATATTAGATATCTTATATATTTTCTTAATTAGTTTTTGCTGTGCTGCGTTTTCTCCTCCTTTAGCCAACGTTTCAATTTCAACATTTTATTCCTTGACCTTAGAATAATTTTTTCGAGGTTCTGCGATATGCTATTTAGCTTAAAAAATGAGCTAAACATGTGATTAGCCAAGTCAACGAAGCAAAATGTTAATTTAAGAAAGTCGATATATTATTTTGATTTCTCCAAAAATCATTAGATTCACTCATATATTCACCCAAGTGAAAACCTGTCAGTGGTCAAATTTATATCACTTATTCATTACACTTTTTTTTATGTAAGCTGTTGGTCTCCCAAAAAAAAAAAAAAAATATATATATATATTCCGGTCCCCAATCATCCCCTTCCCCATCTCCTCCAGGAATAGTAGGAGATGGGGAATTTTAATTCAGATCTCGACATTATGTGCCTGTAAATATACCATACGTATATTGTACAATAACCAAAATAAATTAAAAAGTTAAATTTGACTTGCTCGGCAGAATTTTGAACCCGCGACATCAGAGTCGGAGCTAAGAACCTTACCACTCTACCACAAAGGTTATCAAAATGGAAAAATACCAATAGATTTAAAAAAAAACATATATTATGCAACTGCAAACCAAATACATATATGTAATATAAATAACGCTGACCTATAATTTTTTTTTAAATCTATTGGTATTTTTCCATTTTGATAACCTTTGTGGTAGAGTGGTAAAATGGAAAAATACCAATAGATTTTAAAAAAAATTATAGGTTAGCGTTATTTATATTACATATATGTATTTGGTTTGCAGTTGCATAATATATTTGACCGGTCAGTGGCTGAGTTGGCATCGCGCTTGGGTATCACCCAGGTGTCGTGAGTTCAATTCCTCGGCTGGATAAGTCCTCTCATTACGACACAAGCAACATCTTCCGCTTACTGTGATGGTAGTAGGATATTTTCAAATATTGTCAGGTTATTCGTAACCAGGGAATATTTGTCTTTCTTTAAAAAGAGAAAAAAAAATTATTGTAAGTGTGTTTAAGTCGTAGAACTCCATTTAATTTTTATCTCGAACTAAATGTAGTTTTTTTTAAAGTTAAATCCACGATTCTACAATGAGAAGGAAAATTTTGATTGAAAAATTCATCCATTTATCAATACCCTATCACTGACATTAGTGCTATTTGAAAAAGTTATAATATTATTTGAAAAACAGAAAGTAAAAACAAAAATTAATAATGTTGTATCCAAAATTACCCACGAGTGACATCTGTTAAATTATTGACAAAGCTCTGCACATTTGTTTATTTAAAATTTATTCACTGAACAACTGAGCAAATTTTGAAAACATTCACATGACATTCTTTATTAATTTGTGTTAACAGTTTAATAAAAACATCAAATATTGAAGTAATTGTGGTGAGAATGAAAATAAAAAAAACGCGTTAGACTTAAAAAAAGGTTCGACAATTAAAAAATGGACGATTCTAAGAACACAAATTATGATTCCACTCTTCACTTAATGCTGATAATTTGTTGAAACAATACGGGATAAATTGTTTTACGTTCGAGCTACAAATTTGAATGGGCCTAATTGATAACACCCAATTTTAGACAAGGTTGATATTATGATCTTTAATGAAACGGTGACGTCAATATTATGTTTACACTTAGAAAACAACAAACTGCTAATGGAGAGTACCTAATTATAAATGAGACAGTGAGAATATTTTCAGACACTGTAAGCTGTGAACCACAAATAAGGCAGAAAGTTACATAACGCAGGTGTTAAAAAACGTCATTGTCGCTCTGTTGCAGACTCTAATTATTTTTTTGGCTAAATAAGGTTTCAAGTGTATAACACACTGACACCGCCACCTCGGGAGACAACCATGCAAGCTGTTGGGAGAGGAAGGCAACAATAGCTATGTTCTAATTGGAAATGTGAAAAGAATAAAGAAACTCGAATTCAACGGTAGTGCCAATGTTCCACCTTGATGGGAAGAAGGCTCAGATACATGGGAAGTTGTGGAACCAGGAGACAGCCAAATACCCAATGACAAACCTGGTGATCTTCATTAAAGGGACTGGGTGTGAGTGGCGGTTTTCTACAATGAGCGTTTGTGCGGTGAACTCCCATAAAAAAAATCAGAAAAGAAGACAAAGCGCCAAGATTGCCCATCGGATATGCAAAATTTGTATCCGTTGGATGCCGGCGTATCCGATGGTCAATGTAAAAACATACTTTCTTTTCGTACAGGTATACATACATACATATCGTTGCAGGAAAGCAATACTGCTGTAACCACCACTACCCACGAAAATACTTTGTATACACAATCCCACAGGGTTTTTTTTTCTGCGTCGTTCTATCTGAGTCCCGTGGCTCTACAATGACAATTAAAACTGTACGACATTGGAAAAGCTCTTCGTTTTTTCAATATTATTCTTTTTAATTGATATATAAACCTCAAAATCCTGTTTTTTTTTTTTACATAACTTTGACTGTTACAGCAATATTGCTTTCCTGCAACGATATGTAGAATATAAGTAGCTATTCTGGGGAAACTACTTATAATAGATATATATTTTTATTATAAACATCTTAACACATTATATGGTAAGACGGTACAACAAAAACATCATTTTGCAAAAAACAAGTAAGTTATTAAGAAAATAGACTGAGTCGGTGCACGGCGAGCCACGCATTAAAATTTTCCCTCAACACACTATGGAAATATTAGGCCACGGGTGCTCAGCATTGATCCCTTTGGTGCCGTTACATAGTCGGGAAACACGTCAAACGCGCGCCCAACATTTCTACAATGTTGACATTTGTCACATTGTGAAAACGGTTCATTTATATACCTCATTCTTGAGTTCAACAGCTTAACTATGGAATGACTTGTCGGCCTCGTGTGTTTCGTCTCTCCTACAACATGGGTCTCTTCAAGACCCATGTTCACTCCTGTCCCCCCTCAAAAAGATCCTCCACATAGAATCCTCAAAGACGACATAGGCCCTGAGGGAAATTATTTTCCTCAGGGCTTCCTGTGTGGAGTTAATCGAAAAAATAATAATTTTTAATTGTGCATTCATGAATTCAACACGTATGGAACTTTCTGTTCTAAAAGAAATAATTTGTACAAAACATGCTAGTGGCGCTAGGATGGCAGACATGCAAACCTTGGAAATCTACAAGCTGTTCGGGTGCGCAGCGATTATGAGACTTTGACAACACCAAAGTTGTACGAAATAGTATTTTGGAAGAATCAACACATCTTTTTCTGTGATTAATGTGTTTTAAGTTGTTATTAAAATGTGTTAATAAATATAGATGCAACTTTCTTTCTAGCCGAATTTGCTAGAATTGGCAAGTATATCAAAAAAATAACATTTTAAACATTTCTTATGTAAATCGTGGTTTTCACTTTTTTTTCTTTCACAGATACTTTTATGAATCGCTGAATTATATCTTGTTGCAAGGTAGCTAATTGCTGGTGCAGTGATATGATAAAATTAAGCTACGGTCCCACCTTATCTATTTCATAGAATCAATGAAAATAGATCAGTGAGAACAGACTTATCTACACAATAGAATGATGGAAAAATAGAAACCTAATGTTGAATCGACTCCAACTTTCGTACTATTCTATATAAAATAGACAATAGAATAGAAGCGTGTGAACGGCAGTTGCTACGCGAACGCCGCCCTCTGCGCACAGTATAGTAATGTAAAAAAACACCTTTTTCTTTCAAAGATTTGCTGCGTCGCTTCGCATTCAAATATTCTACAAATACAAATGAATTGAAATGGAAACGAAACAGAACAAGTGTGAATGCGCTACAATTCCTGTTTTTCATAGAAAGGTTTGTTCTATGAGATAGATAATAAAACAGAAAAGGTGTAAACCCAGCATTAGGGAAAAATGTATACTTGAGTAAATGAATTAAAAATTACTTTGTAAACACCACTTTTTTAATATATACATATCAACATGTTTCGAAAACGAAGCTTTCCTCATCAGGACATACAGAATACCAAAAAAATCATCTCAAGTAATTTTTAATCCATTTATTAATAATGACGCCAAAAAGTGAATATCAATTTTTTGAAAAATTTATACACTTGAGTACTCGTATATGGAAAAGACCAAATATAATTTATTTTATATATCATGGGGATTTTTAGAAATGGAAAAATAAACATTACACTCATTAGAAGGAATATTTTCTGGTTTCAGTGACAATCTGGGCAATTTTTTATCCAAGCTGGGGAAATTTTTTCCATTTTTGAATATCCATGAGATAGGCCACGACCCGCCGCTGGTTACTGTCAGGGGAAGAAAGTAAATATGGCAGATAGCACAATGAGTCTCTAGTCTACGTGCTTATGGGAACTAGCCGTCTGCACAGGGGTACCAACTGCTTGCAACTGTCCGGAGTCAGTGAGATTGCGCTTTATCCCATTGGAGTATATTGTGAGACTGAAGAGAGTGGGGAAAGGATGAAAAGGGAGAAAAGGGAGGTTGAGAAGTACCTAGATATTCAGATCTGGTAACCAAACACGACTAAAGCCATTTCAAGCAATGTTGCAATTCTGAATGGTGGCCTTTCACCAGGGCGATCTATCTAGTATCTACCACTCTGCAACGTGCCACAAATATACTACATATTATTTAGTTTTATTTATATGTCGGGAACGTGTTTGGAACGATAATATTTATATACTGGGGGCGTAGCGACATTTGTCATAATCTTCGATAATGCTATTGTAATTTGATTAAATCACGGTAGTTAAGTTTCTCTTAGTAAAATTAAATTGTGATTTCTAAAATAAGGTTTTAAAAAAATATATGGTTGTGGTAAACCATTGACCAGCCAAATAAAAGAAAGTTTTATATCATTTTTACAGAATAACTGATACGGTATCGAAAAATGGTGTTAAAAGGTAATTATTTTTTGATCCATCGGTACATCACTACACAAGCAAAAATCTCTTTATTTTGACTTATCTCTAATAGTTTTTTTTTAAAGATAGACAAACATTCATAGATATTTATATTGGTTTTTAAAACAAAATTGACGTAGTAATACGAAAGAAGACATAAAAAGTTAACGAGATTGAAATTGTCCCGTCTTACCAGATAATAATGTGTTCATATATTTATAAAAATTGCGTATATCTATCATAGAAGTTTTCCAGATTACTTACTTGAATTCGGAGAAAAAAATCTCTCTAATGATATAAAAAAATATACATAAATTAAATACGAAAATATTCTTGAAGTTTTATTATATTTCCATAAATCTAAATAAATGTATAAACAATAAACAAAGAAAAAAATTATTTACTTATATTTTAGAAGATTTTACAGAATAAAACGAAAATAAACTGCGCGCCAAGGAATAATGCAATACTTGACAGTTGTTATTTTCTTTTAAATTCAAAACGAGCGGCGTGTCAAAAAACGAAAAGTGAAAACTGTTATCGGATTTATTATTTTGTAGGCAAATGAACATGATTTAATTTAGAAAGCTACAAACAATTCTTAGGGTCGAAAATCCCACAAAAAGAAAGCGTGCTTTTTGCGTTACCAGTCAGACACGCTGGCATTCAACGGATATAAATTTTGCGTTACCTATCAGACACGCTGGCGCACCAGAGGTTAAGGAAATTCCTACAAGCCGCTGGCCTGCTCGCAGCCGCGCTATACTGCTACCTTTGTCTGTTATTACTTACTTATTATGTACATTTTTAGAAATTGTGTTGACAAAATTATTTGTGCAGAATATCAGTGAAACATCCTCGCTATAACAGCAAATGATTGTTTGAAAATAATCCTGAACCAAAATATCATTGGATAATTGCTCATTATAGACGTAAATATTATTCCTCTTGGTTTTGCATTTCAAATGCTTATAATTCCTTGTTTTTGTTTCTCCAAGATGAAGAAATAACAATTTATCATTCAGTGGCGTGCATTGCTCTGTGACCAAAGGTAAGCTATGTAGTTTTTCAATATTTGAAAATGCGCAATTTTATTACCATCTTCCGCCGATTACTGTCGCTTGACGAATAAATAACAACTGAATGAAAACATTTTTATCAGAAATTTACCTCTTTTTTCTATTATCTTTTATTTTAGTGTTATGGTTCGGTTTTCTTAGAGTACGCACAGCTTTTTAGCCTTTACGGACTGCACTGGTAATATTTCATCTTACGAAACCTTATTCGGTTAAAAATCTGTAAAATTAAAGAAGGTTAAGAAATGAAACAATTTTATTAAATGTTTTTGTTTTTAATATTACCCAGGAATTTTACAAAAATCAAACAGGAAAAAAAGTGTATAAATATAATTTTCATTGCATTCATATTTTGGCTATCTATAACTGTGCAAAATATCAATTACATCTAACCTTACCTTATTCAATACAATGTTACAGAATACACATAGATTTATATCTTATGATAGTAAAAAAAAAACTAAAATATTACATACATATAATGTTTAAATAATACAGTGAAAATATTCTAATTTGGATTTATGAAAATATTAAATTACAAAATACAGAAATGTCTTAAAAATATTGCATGCAATAATAAGATGCTCATGTCCACACCTAACTTGTACATGCTTACACCTTAGTTGATCATATACACACCTTAGTTGATCATGTCCATACCTTAGTTGGCCATGTCCACACCTTACTTGGTCATCTTCCTACAGAAATTTAATAAAGACATTTCTGTGTTCTGCAAAACACAATTTTTGTTTTTCAAAGCAGTGATGAGAGCAAAAACGATAAACTAGTTCTAAATATTCCAAATATTCTGTACCCATCCTTGGTGGAATATATATATATATATATACGTATTATTTTTTTGTGCCTGAAAAATATAATTTAAGGTTATAAGTTTTTTTCTTAGAATCGAACCCAAATAATTGAAGAAAAATAATAAAATGTTATTATGTTATGTCATTTTCTTGGGCTTCATTCTATCATTATGTTTATTAGATTTAAAAATGATAGAATTAAAACTCACACTATTACCCGTAAGTTAAAAGGGGACAATTTTTATTACTCGTGAGAAGATCTGATATTTTATTACAGTAAAAAAATTTAAACAAGTGAAAAAGGAACTTAAAATTTTTTAGACATCTTTTCAGATGTTATTTATTATAAAAGAAGAAAAAAAAGTCAATGGTCAAAATTTTGTAAAAAAGGATTTAATTTTAATTATTCTAAAATGTTATGTATTAATGCTTGAAATATTGTCACAATAAAAAAAAAATGAGTTAAAAAATAAGGCCAAGGTGTTTGAACTCCTGTCATATTGCCATCGTCGCAAAACAACGAACAGCACCCTTTTAAATTTTTTGACATATCAAATAATGGCACCAGTTATCTCGGCGGGACTGGCTATTCTGTAAAATTTACCCGGTACGGCAAATAATTGTAAATACTTTTGTTAGCTTGCAACATTGACCCGCGTCATTGTAGATACCTTTCCACAAATGTCTTACCGACGTCTACACCGCTCGGCAATTAGTTGACGCCACGTGCTTGAACGTTCTGGTAATTAAGTTTTTGAAAAGATTTTTTTATTATTAATGTATATGTCAATTATTATTATTTGTAAATTTCGATAAATGTTTCATAATAATAAAATTCCTGAGGAAAAATCCAGATTTTGTTGTTTTTTTTTCTGAAAGAAGGTAATTAGTTAAGAATTTTTAGACCCTTTTTCTTTCTTTATTTAAATACATATTTTAAATAAAGCTTAATATTAAGGTTTTTTAAAATATAAAACATGTATAATTCAGAAATAGCACTTCAATAGCCCTAGTATTTATCTATTAAATCTGGGTGACTCTCAAAATTTAATAAAACGCTCAAACAGACCGAGAATCAGTAGTTAACGGAGCCATTATTTAAAGCGACAACTATAAAAAAAAAATTAATGGTGCTGATTGCCGATTTGTGACAGGAGTTTAGACAACTGAGCCTAAAAATGGTAACATAGCAATTTTGATGAAATTTAAAATAAAATGGTTTAAAGAATAATATTAACTAAATCCTATTCCTATTAATATTATATAAACATTATTTTCACATCATTAAATTTATATGCCAGGAAAATAATAATAATCATTCCATGCCAGAGAGTTATATACTATATACTCTGGCTACCAACACGGTGACAGGGCATCGAGATAGATGGTATGTTTGTTATAATCAGTCGTCGTAGTCCAGCATTTCTGGTCATACGTTAAAAATATTTCTGACACAAGCTTTGCGAAAGCAATGGAAACAAATACAATAATAAACTAAGAAACACATATAACTATGATGATCGGTAAGAGAAAAATCTTAATTTAAGCGTACATATACAATTTTGTGAAGATTTACTTAGGATCTGCCAAATAAAACTACAAATACATAGAAGAACAAGAGATACGAGTTAAATTTTAAATCACACATCGTATCGCCTGTACAATACGTGAAACTAAATCATATCTATACATGTGTATTATTATTGATATAAATTTTTTACATAAATACATTTATTACAAATTTAGAATGAACTAACTTCTAAATATTATTATAATAAATTTTTCCCAACAATGTCCTTTTTAGTGTAGATTATTATTTTCCGTCCAAGCCCTTGAATAAATAAAATTGAACAAATGTACAAGTTTGAATTAAATTGCACATAGTATTATCAAAAACTTAGAGAACACTACACATACGGTTACTTAAATATTGATAACTCGTAATGAACACATACAGCGATGATCTTAACAATGTTGTAAGCAAACAAGGATTTTAAACTTTCAAGTCTTTTTCTTATTGATTTCTTCACCAATATTGTATTTCTTTCAATTTTTTTTTACTTTTTGCTCTTTCTCCTACTTCTTGAACCAACGTTTCGTACAGCCTTGCAGTGTCTGTCGTCAGAGCATATGGCAGATTTAGAGTTCAGCTCTGCCCTGATGATGGACAATGCGAGGCTGTCTGAAAAGTCGGCTAAACGAGTAAGAAGCCCTACAAATATGTACATACTCCTGAATTCAAAGAACATACATAATATTTGGCCGTTCGAATCTTAAATCACATCTGTTTTACTCTCTCTTCTATGATTATAGTTCAGTTAATGAGGGAACTACCCTGAGCTGTATGAGAAGTGGTCACCGGGTCAATAAGTTTTTTCCAGAAACTCGGGTAGCAAAAAAAGGTACGTGTCTATTTAATTTGTTTACAATTTCGTATAAAACTTGGAACATCGGTACCATATATTGCTGCACAATTAACCGCTCCGTTAAATCAACGAAGATTGTCATTGTTTATTGCTCGGCTTGTTTAGATAGTTAAATAAAATTTGCCATTATCACATCACTTTGAAATCCCAAAACGGCGGTTGAAATTGGAAGTCGGTCAGCGTGGTAGAAACTGCAACAATACAAATACATATATATCGAGAACTTAAACGTTCGTACAGCGGCATTCGTATCTCAGTATAAAGTGGATATATCAGTATCATAAAAATGACCATGCTCAGTTTAGTTTGTACATTTCTTTCTTTTTAGAATTTTACAGATCTATGTAGTTCTGGGTAGAGCTTCGAGGATAGATATCCGCCCAGAACAATGTCTGCCTTCGTACATAGTTTCGTACTAGTATTATTTAATTGTTTCAGTAGGATTTATGCATTTTATCACTGTGATAATTTATCATTCCTTCTCGAACGTATCTTATTATCACATATCACATTGCGAATCAGTTGTATATTTGAAATAATCGTTACATAAATAGACGGCCGGTTATGCATACAGCTGCCGACAAACATACCCATACATCATAAAAGTCACACAAGTAACACATTAAAAGATTGTCGTAATAATAACGCGTGATAGAGGCTCGTAAAAACAGAGTCCGAGCCAAACAATCCATAAAGTGCAGCAAGCATTTACCTCATGGACAAAAGCGCAGCAAATTTATTTAAAAAATTGCGATAACAAAAAACTCGCAGCGGAAATTAAGACGTAACGTTTCAAATGTAAACATATTTTTGGTTGACTTTTAAAATGCCGTCAGCGTACGATTTTTATTCACTGGCAGGGTTGTTTCCACAAAATAATCTGATTAGTGTAATTTTTGACGCAATTTATTTCTGCAAGTGTACTCTTCCGACAAGTATATTTATCAGTACAATGTTTCTGAAAAGTGTTAAAATTGTAGTTGTTGTTTCACTTTAGCCGTTATCTCAATGTATTTCATTTGCTTGATTCGTGTTGTTGCTCTACCACTAGGCGTTCTTCTGTATAAATTTTCCATATTGGTCACCATTACTTTGACTAACATTAATGATACGATCAATCGCCTCCAACCGTCTCCACGTCTTGCATAAGCCTTTGTTGTTCCGCTGCGTTGGCCTTGATCATAGCTTGAAACACGGCATGAATCCGTTTCTCTTCAATAGCGTCTTGTTGCTGCTTCAACTTCAGCTGCTTCTCCTGATCAGCATCAATCAAATTTTCATCCTGTTCCTTAAGCTTCAGCTCTTCCTTTAATCGTTTGTTTTCTTTGGCTTTGGCTTCTCGCTCCTCGCGCGCGGCTCTCATGACGAGTGGGCGGAACCTCTGGAAGAAGATGCGGTTGCGGTGTTCGGCGCGGAAGACCCACTCGAGGCAGACGGAGGTGTCGCGTATCCGCTGACGGAAGCGCTCGCCGTCCCGGGCGCACCGCTCCCAGGGGCCGATGCGCGCCTGGCGATAGGCATGCGCCCAGGCGACGATCTTGTGCACCTTGGGCGCGGCAGACTCGAAACGTACCTGAAATCAAGAGACAAAATATTACAATCAGGAATTATACACCATAATTTCCTTTGTGAGGTCCGTCCATCCTTTTCAAAACTTGGAACCAATGGGATATATCTTGAGGAAATTATCAAAATAAAAAAAAGATCTTTTCAAATCGAGTCAAGCGTTTAGCTTAGATGTAGGTACCCATCCATAATACATTTTTGTAGACGAATAATTTAAAATTATATTTGAAATGTGCGTACATACATTTACGTAGTTTACTTTAGCGGGACATTTTAAAAAATTGGAACTGTGGAAGCCAAGTTACAGTATTTATACCCTTTGGTTTTTCTCAGGGTGGATATCGTGAGTACACCGGCAAAAACATTAACTCTAAAATTGTGATTTGTAGCTTTTTGTGGGATTAAAACACCTGTTAACTGATTTAATGGAAAGTTTATATTTCAAATTAGAGATTTTTTTTTATTTACAACATCTATTCTGCCATTTTATAGAGCATAAAGAGCTTCATAATACTGGATTATTAATATCAAAACGTTAAATTTACAACTTTTTTTACCACTATACATACACCCATGATATCATCATAAGGGATGCTGTGTAGAGTCTTTTAAAGGAAAAGAAGGATTAATCCTCCTGGGGCGTGATGAGACCCCTGTTGTAGGACGGAGGAAGTACAAAAGCCACGAAGTCATTTCACAGCCATGATGTTGAGCACATCATAGCACACAAACGAGTCGTAAAAGAGTAATTTATTGAACAAGGTAATAACTTTTCCGATTTATTTTTATTATATTTTTACAGGCATATGGCAACATGCAATTTACAATTATTATTTAATCTCAGTTCCACGATAACTGCTATCCACATCAGTCCAGCGCATGAGATTTTCATGATCCATAAAATGAAGTAATTAGAAATGTACGATTTTAGAAAATATTATTCATTAAATTAAAGCCTGAGAAGGTGAAATACAATGGCGTTTAAATGCATATTTACGGCTGAGAAACCAAGATTACAAAATCTTGGTAGTAACTTAAATAACGCATTTAATACTTTTATATGTTTTCACATATTACCTCAAGGGCAATATACTTTAATTTGGGAGGCGGGAATGGGTACCGCCACCCCGGCAACCATTCATTGGATAACCAACGCCTCCATAGGTCACCCGAAGTGGTTCACTACGGGAGTGACTTAGCAGAGGTTCCCGGGTTCATGGGGTGAGGCTTGTTCAGGTCTTAGCGGCGGATACGTCTACCCACCAACCGCGTGGTGGTCAGAATCGGGAGGCCGATTGAAGGGAACCCCTTGACCTCTCCAGCCGGACTCTCCCGACCCATCGCCTTGCACCGCAGTGGGAGTCATCGCACTGACCCTCTAATTTATACCCACCCCTTTTACTTTTTCCTTCACAAAACTTCCTTTCATTAAAAATACCCTCTACACAGCATCCCCAAAGATGACATAAACCCGAGGGAAATTATTTTCCAGAGAATTTTTCGTCAAGTCAATGTAAAAAAAAAAAAAAACTAGAAAATAACTTAAAACTAATACATCAAGAGTAAACGAACAGAACGAAAGTGCAGACGGCCAAAAAGGGAACTAACGCATGCAGTATCATTTTTTTGCATCTACAGTAGCGACGCCATGACAGCACAGATAAGTTTATAGAAATACTAAATGATTATAAATCGTTTTGTTTAAACAACTAAATATCTAATTGAAGAACTTATACAAGTGTATTTACACATTTATTAATGTTGCAGTTCGCGAAAGGGGATGTAAAAAATTAAAAAGACAAAGATCTAAATTTACATTATTAATTTAATTTATTTAATTTTATAATATTATTTAAATCGGTGTTATAAAATTGGACTAGTATCTCAATAACAAAACTGTAATGCTTTTACCATTATTTTTTCTCTTTATTTTTTTTTTCAACTTATGTACATCACAAGATGCATGCGCCAAAATATAATAATTTTGCCCTACATTTGTATGATGATTGTAATTTATTGTTGTATTATATTATACTGTTGAAATAAACTCCTGCTGACAAGCTACTTGCAGTGGCTTAGCGGGTATAAGTTCCCACTGTATATAATTAATATTATACAATAAAAAAAATAAAAATAGAAAAAAACACAAAAGTTCAAAAAAAAAAAAAAAGAATAATACAATCAACGGATTAGATCTGAATAACGTTTTCAACTTAATTATTTACTCGTGGTGAGATAAGTAATGAATTCACAAAAACTTTAAAAAAAAAAGTAAAAAGCCTCAAACATAAAAATATCATTATTACAGAATTCATGTATAGCACTAGCTCACTTTAAATAAGATTTAATTTATTTCGATTTTTTTTTTAATTTTTAATACGCAAAAAAAACGGCAGAATATTCTATTCATTCTTCAATATTATCTAATATCTAGCGAGTCAAGGTCTGCACTATTTGCGCTTCTTATATTTGCATTCTGCACATCGCAACATTCTAAAATCGGCACGTGCGCGAAATTAAAAGTCTGCTTATAAAACACACACAGAAAACACATAAAACACACATACCACCATAATGCTGCCGTGAAATCGAGTGATAAAACTAATCATGGAACCCACATAATCCAAATACCAACGTGAAAATATCAACATAATATCGTCTGAGTCTAGAAGAAAATCATACACCGAACAGATAATCCCTAGAAGTGTGATTTATAATCTATACCAATTTGAAATAAAACCTTACGTCGCCAAATTTGATAAGATTTAGACTCCTGGGACCAGGATAGGCGATATCAAAATTTTATAGTTAAAAAAAATATGGCTGCTTCAATTATAAAAAATGAACGGTCTAAAACAGCGGTTAAGGAACTTTGTCTGCTACGGAATCTTAAAAATATCGCTCGGATGTTGGCGGAACCTTAATTCCATCCCAAATTATTAGCGATTTTGAACATACAATTTTTTTTTCTGTACCCCTTCCTACATTAATATGAAAGAAACATCGCGAAGATTGGTTAGATTTTTTGTTGTATTTTTCCTTTTTGCATCAGTTCCATTTTTTCCTCAGTAGTGACATTTACAAGTGAGGTATCTTTTGGGGCTTGATGAATTGGGATATGAACTATAATCTTCATGAAGTTACCGAAGAAAGCGCCGCAGGTGAAAAATTAGTTCTGTTCAACCAATAAAAATATTGCCGATTTTTATCATTCGGAAAAATCTGTTCCAAAAATGTTGTTTTTTTTTTTAAACTTTCAAAATATATCAAACGCAGCACGAAATCAAATGCGCCACAGGCGAAAAGTTTAGTACGTTGGAGGTCAGATAAAATAAAATTACTGATCATCTGCTCGAGAAAGAATTTCGATATTTGAAGATGTTCTATCATTTTCACAAGAAGTGGGGAAAATTCGAGCTCGTTTCGGGCACACTGAGACACCCTCGGCGCACTGGTATCGGTTCATATCTTCAGTGCGCACATACTTGCCAACACAAAGGCCCGAAACGTAGAAAGAAAATTTCGACCGGTCAGAATGTCAGCGATATATTTTTAGCAGAATAATTTGCAAACGTCCGACCGGCAAAATTTCGTATCATCGAGATGACAATTTGGTGTTGCGCGAAAATCTTCATACTCTCAAACACCTCTACAAACGCGGTGGGCTGGTTTGCACGCGTGAATTCGGGTCTGGAGTTATAACGGATTCGAAATACAAATTGACAAAGAGGTTTTATGTGGGATATAACTCGATATGAAGAGAGACATTGTTTGTCTGGGGGCTGTAATAATATTTTTGGAATTAAAAAACGGTTCACAGCTGTCCTAAGAGGTATCATCTATAAATAAATAAAATCAAAGCGTCATGTTGCTCGTGCATACGAATATAATGTTAACCGGATAAAAACAGAACAGTGACCAAAGCAGGATAATATGTATGATAAAATAATGGGTTAGCTAGATAAGTTTTTTTTTTCTTCGATGTTCTGTTTTGTGATGGTAACGAATAAGTTGTTTCTAGACATCGGCTTATATATGCATTTGCATATCCATAATTCATTTTGGAGCCTTTTTCGTCGTTAGTGCATATTTAAACCTTTTCAGTCATTAGTGCATATTTAAACCTTTTCAGTCATTAGTGCATATTTAAACCTTTTCAGTCATTAGTGCATATTTGAACATTTTTGGTCGTTAGTGCATATTTGAACCTTTTTGGTCGTTAATGCACATTTAAACCTTTTCAGTCGTTAGTGCATATTTGAACATTTTCGGTTGTTAGTGTATATTTGAACCTTTTTGGTCGTTAATGCATATTTTAGCATTTTTGGTGGTAAGTTTATATTTGAACCTTTTTGGTCGTTAATGCATATTTTAGCATTTTTGGTGGTAAGTTTATATTGGAACCTTTTTGGTCGTTAATGCATATTTTAGCATTTTTGGTGGTAAGTTTATATTTGAACCTTTTTGGTCGTTAATGCATATTTTAGCATTTTTGGTGGTTAGTGCATATTTGGATCTTTTTGGTCGTTAGTGCGTATTTGAATCTTTTTGATCGTTAGTGCGTATTTTAATCTTTTTGGTAGTTAGTGGATATTCGAGCCCCTTTTCGTTATTAATGCATATTTTGGCAGTTTTATCTTTCAAAATATTGGTTGTTCAGAGTAGAAATGGTTATTTTTGGACCGGTTCCTTTTGAAACCTTTGAAAAGTTCTCTTATTTTTTCCCCTTCACTCTCTTTCCTTATATTATGAATATTCCTAGTTCGATTCTCGGTCGCACCATAATCTTTTACTTTATTTTCTTGCGTATTTTTCCGAATCAAATTGTTTGAATAATTAATAACGATACCCCCTTCACCCTAAAAACATACCCCAAATGGGGATGTCATAATCCCAGTTGGGGCTCTAACGCTGTATTCACATCCGCCATCAAAAATCGCTCAAATCAGGAATACCGACATAAAACAGCTGAACCTCCGTCCGGCCGACAGTATTATAATTTAGTACCTACCCGATATATTTTTAAGTGCGTATGTAATATCTCGAACTCTCGCGAACTTGGGGAAATGAATGGGCTCGGAAACCGGGAATTTAAACATATTATTTGTTCCCAGTAAAGTCACACGTAAATATATATAAAACGTAAACGGGATCGGAATGCGACGTGACGTCACGGCCACGTCACGAGAGCCTTATGACGTAGCCGATGCTGTATTATTAGAGGAAGCATTTCGTGGTATATTTTCGTCTAGTAGAAATAATAAACTTTATACAAGATAATGCCATATGCATTGTATCCTGATGAAGAAACCACAAGTTTTGAAAATAGACTAAATAAGAACACAAGAAATGCGATGTGGGCGTATTTTGTGTCCAAAAATCTGAATCACCATTTAATATTATTTTTTTAGGATCGAAATATTATTATCACGTTTAAAAAAAACGATGTCGCCCGAGTTTAAATGCGTTTTCGATCGAATTTTAATGAAAAATATGGAACAAACAATGTTGCGATGCATGAAAATTTCAAAGCCCCACAGGCTCCATAGAGCTTTGAAATAGCTCCATAGATCGTTACATAGAAATTCTAGAAAAAAAAATCATAACGAAAATTCCATGACGCCATAACTGGCTCATAAAACAGGGGAGCTCTATCTTAGATTGCTGCGGATCCATTGCATCATGTACTCGACTAAAAAAGAAAAGATCAACGACTAAGTCTAGAAAATATCAATATCGTGTTGTGGCATCCCTAATTAGAAGATGCGTCACTCCACCGGATTAGTCGCCGCGTCGCTCCGTGCGTCACGGCCGTGACGCTATTCTGACGTAAATAATAACCGATTTACTCCACGAATCCTTCTATGGAAATTCTCGAGGGAATACCCAGTAGTGCCGTCAACAAGTCGATATTTCTGCACCGAAAGCCGACGTAGTATTTTGACCGAATTCATTCAATGTACGAATGTATTGGCTGGTTCTCGAAGTGATGAATATTATAAGAAATCTAAAGATACTTTGTCGTTTGGGCTGATTGGAAAACGGGAGTTATCAAAATAACTGATTGGTGACTTAATTTTTTTTTTGGGTTACCTGGTTTTCTAGAACTTTTCATATCTTTTATTCATATCTTTTTGGCATTCGTACTGAGTAAACAAATTTTAGGTTTTTCAAAACGGTTAATCCAGCTTTATCGGGTGTTTCATTTTTTATTAATCCTAGAACGTAAATAAAAACTGTAATAATTTTATGTGAGTCAATTAGAATTGTTTCACATTTACCTCAATTATTGAAACTTTTTTCTGCCATCCGAGAAAAAAAAGTATTATTAATCATGGGAAAATTACTCGACTTCCTTGCGAAAAATCAGCTCCTAAACATTAAAAAAAAATTACAGTAAGTCCAGTCACAGTTCTAAATCTGCATCATAATAAGGAACGAGCTTTACAACAAAATGAAAATAAGGAGCTAGGATATCAAATAATTTAAATATTGTATTATATCACGACTTCGACCTCATTCGGGGTCTTTGAGAGCTGGTCAAGCAAGGTTTTACGTTTATGCTAGCCCCGACTTCTCATTCCATGCACTTTCACATCGTGTACCTGCTTCAACATTCTCTCGTTTCACACGGTTCCGTAAGACGGCCTCCGTCACGTAATGATTTGCGGGTTTGGCGTTGAGTCGAGGAGTTAAATAGAATTTATATAGCGCCATTTGTGTGAAATATCACATCAAGGGCGAATATCAAATAGACATATTGACACGTATTTTTTAATGTGATACCGCACATGAATCTCAACTTCCAGGAGCCAGTGAAATAGGGTATTCTCATGTTTTTTTAAACTACCTACAATATTAAGAAGAAAAATACGATAACGGCGGCACTTTTATTTTATTTTTATGTTTAAAATGAATGTTCTAAAACGATTTGAAATGTGCCATTTTTGATATGCCGCCAAAACGACATGTTCGTTTTTTTTTCTTCTTGAATATGGCGTTGTTGACGTCACGTCGACCAAAGTCGGTGACGGCCGTCTTACCAGCCAGTAGCGTTATGTACATCATAATGACGTTGTAGCCAGTTGGTAAGATTCGGGAAAAGAATTTAGTCCATTATTTTGAATGATTCTGTATAATACCACCGGCTCATCTAGTGGGAGTTTAATGAGGAGGCGTCTTATTAATACGAAATTTCTTTTTATAAATAACATTTACTCGTGTGAATGTTATTTCCATACTATCATCATAGCCACTAATTCCTTTGCGCATCATTCATTCAGAAAGCAGACAGTTAGATTTGTACGGAGATAATTTCAGTTAGGTGACGCATAATATGAGAATGAGAAAAGTGTTTACGTCTTGTGAGGATCTAAAATAATAATTTGAATTATTATTGAATTGAATTGAATTGAATTTGAGATATTTAAAAAACAGATTTACTTTGTACAACTAATACATAATAAATATTTATATATATCCTAGTAGTTCCCACCTGTCGATCGCTGAAGTTTAGACGCTTATTATTAAAATAATAATAATTTGATTACTTCTATAGCACCGTTTTCGTGGGAAAATAACCTCAAGGGCGCTTTACAATTAATTTATTATTTCTTTCTTTCATTTTGATGTAATTATCTTTTTGCGATTATGTTTTTTTTTTATTATTCTATTATTTTTCACATTTCCTTCTCGTATGTTTTTATATTATTATTAAACCTTTTTTATTTTTATTATTATTTGTTTTTTTATTTTTTTATTATTTATTTGTTTTTTTTTTTATTTATTATTTATTTTATTTTATTAATTTCTTTATTTATATTGTATATATTTCATGTAATATGGCAGACTGGGTTTGCACTACCCACCCAGTCCTGCTGGATTAAAAACTTAAATAAAAAATATAAAAAATAAAATTTTATATAACATATCACTTGACCTATAACTAATACCTTCCAACTAAAATTTATTACTAATGGCTCATAAGTAAGATTTATAAGTATTGCCTTACAACTAAGATTTATGGCTAGGGATTAAGTACTGAGACTTATAATTAGTGACTTACATCTATGGCTTATAGCTAGTGACTTACAATTTAGGCTTAAATAGGTATAACTAGAATATAAACCTAACACATATATATAAACCTAACACATATATATAAACCTAGTACATATTTAAAATTATATTATATTTAAATTATAATGTGTGTGTCTGGACGAAGCTATTGAATTCGGCAATTGGACCAGTTTATCCTATTGACCACAATTTATGGGGCAGTGAGAGGCCGACTCATCTTCGAGCAGAGTCCGAGAGGAGGTGAACATTTTTCTTACGTTAGTCAGTTGTGACGCTATTTCGTGAGTGTATCTCTTTGTTTGAAGTGGACCTCACTACGTCACAGACAAGACAGCTTACTAGGGTGCCATTAGCCTCGATACAGACGCCTAATGGCCTTAATAATAAAATCAGTGGCGATGGTGAAAGAGTTCGAAAGGACGTGTCCCACTGAAAAACTTCCAAATGCCTAAAACATCGTTTACTCCAAAGCTCGGGGGGCAATTCTGATTCTTTTTAGGGATTATCGGAACTGTGTATTCCTGAAAATTCCAATTCACGACAGTCAACTCGTAGATCAGCGTCGTCATCAGCTATCGGAAGTTTGAAGAAACCAAAGCGCACACCAGATACTAAAGACGTTCTTAGACGATCCTTTTTTTCGTCCAGTTTCCAGGTGGATTGTATTTTTCTATGGAATTTTCTATAGAATTTTCCATGGAAAAAAAACAACCCATGAGTAAAATACAATGGTTACCTATGTCGAGTGTTGGCAAAATCGGTTTGTACCCACAGGACAAAGGCGAGGACAGTAAGATCCTATACTTCAAAAAAATATATATTCCTGGACAAAAAAATATGTTATATTTATTTACTAGCTGAAGTACCCGGCGTTGCCCGGGGTTATGAATGTTTGGGGTAAGGCTTTGAGGTTGTCATGTGTTACCGTTACCCCTACCCCTACCCCTACCTCTCCCCCTACCCTACCTCTCCCCCTACCCTACCTCTCCCCCTACCCTACCTCTCCCCCTACCCTACCTCTCCCCCTACCCCTACCTCTCCCTACCTCTCCCCCTACCCCTACCTCTCTCTACCTCCCCCCCTACTTCTACCCCTACCTCTCCCCCTACTCCTACCCCTACCTCTCCCCCTACCGCTACCCCTACCACTACCCTTATACCTTCTCTGGGCAACGCGGAGCATTTTGCAAAAAAAATGCGCGTAAATCGGTTCAGTAGTTTTTTAATCTATAGCGGAGACACCTACGAACATTGCCTTTTATATACATATATACTTTATATACGCCTTTGGGACCTTTACGTGTTTTACGATATAAATTATATTATAGTAGTGATGCACGGGAATAAATTATTGTACATCGATAGAATAGTTCAAATTCAAAAACATTTTTTTCAATATCTCACGTAAAAATACAACAATAACTGTTGGTGTATAATTCAGTACAAGCAATAAAGGTGAGCAGTAGCAGATTCAATATGTCTACATCATTTATTCATGGTTTCACACTTAAAACTAGAGATAATAATAAAATCGATGCATCCCCTACAGATCAGTTATCGTACATCGGAAGTGATTGTTACTTGCTACAAGCGCCAGCAAACTGAACGGAAAATTGCATCAGAAAGTTAAGGTAAATGCGGTTCTAAATACAGAGAATGGCTATCTACTATCGCCACCACACGTCAACTAAGTAATACTCGTACATCCGATAATCTGTCTGAAAATGGTGAAATAGTTCATAATAATATATACCTACTACGTGGCATTTTCTTTGTGACGGATGAATCAGGAAAGTATATGCAATAGAGGTGCAATGTATTACATTATTACGTTTGTTGAACATATGTTTACATGAAAACATACCGGAAACTCACGATCAAAATATGTCAAGTCCAATTTATATGACACTGTAAACCGCTTCCCAATCTGACTTGCAAAATACTCGTTCATAGAATGGTGCATTAAAGCCAGCTTTACACGATACTTGTTTTCACACCGATCCACACATGGAAACCATATCGGACCCATATGGAAAATATTTGCTCTACAAGATCATTACTTTCATGCAGGTTTGCAGATATAGTTGCCAATAAAGAATAAATAAATTTTGGGACAGTACTTAATCGCCAACACATTTAAAATAACCACAAATCATATCACAAATTAATCTTAAATACACTCAAAATTCGTAATACCATACAGAAACACACGCTCACAATCAGTACAAAACACAGTCTTAGTCTACTTATAATCCTTTAATACTTTAAATATATTATATTCCGAAATAAACACGCAACATTTCCGCGGTGTACGTACAATAATAGTTACGTAAAACAATGACAGCTGTCAAGCGCGCCAAACTAGACAAAAATTGATATCGACAACATAAAAAGTCCTATTTTCCATACGGAATCCATATGAAAAGACGGGTGACCGGATAAATCAGCACACGTATGAATCGGCACATTTTTATAAGTAATATAAAGTCATTAAGTGTAAAAAAAAATTTTTTTTTAAATCACCTAACCTAATCTCTATTATAATCCCATTGCGACGATTCATTTTAAAAATATATATGCAGATAAACAATGGCATGGCAAAAGTATAAATAATCAAAAGCAAAGAAGAAGTTAGCATTTAGTGGAGATATTTTAATTATAAATTTAATGATCAACATTAAATTCACTAAATAATTTTTAATAATACCTTCGTAGCCAGTAAGTCAGGATAAAATAATAATCTAATTAAAATAAGTTCAGGTAATTTATTCAATTAGACTAATTGTTCTATTTGCCGAAATAAATTTTACTAAAATTTATTATTGATGTGTTAAATATATCGATAATATATTTATAATTATACGTTGTTTATTTATCATGGAACCTAAAATATGACCTGTATGAAATCTGTACGACAAAAATGATTGTGTAAAACGCCCATTAGAGTGGCTATTTTCATATTTTGACTAGAAAATATACAGCTATAAAAACAACGAAAGCTTGCAGCAAAAATATTATGTACCTACCGTAGAATCTTATACACGTACGCCACTGGGTTCTGAACATACAGAATGTATCGTTAAGTACATTTTGAAAGGTGTACATTTCTGAGTGATTAGTGAGTACACTACACTGATAATGATAACGATAAACAAAATTTTGAAAAAACCCGACCAAGATCAAAAGAAAGAAAGATTAACGATTGTGTGACGGTGTTATAGCATTAAAACACTATCGGAAAAACTGGGTTGAGTCTGTTCTCATGACATAAAGATTATTTATACAGGTGTATCGAAACGTGGCCGAAAGACGGACATACTTTAACCAGCTATTCCTAAGCATATTTAGAGTACAAAAGATAGATGTCATTTCGGACTACGGTGACATTTTTTTTCAATTTAAGGCAAAAAAAAATATTTCACATATCGCTAGTGGTCATTCAGCTGAGAAACCGCCCATCCAGCCGCGACGATTTACTGTCCAATGCCATCAAATGCTGAGTGTACCACGTGGAAGTGACCAATTGTGTATTTAATTTTTTAAAAAGCTATCGGACAGGAAAATAAAATCTACTTTTATTACTCCAAGTACGCTCGGAAATCAGTATTCAATAATTTCTTATTTCATGATCGTTCTACCGTAAGAAATTGTTTCTAGTTGGGAAATTTCTAATATTTACTTGCAATTTTGAGCCTTGAGATCCTATCCTTATCGTTCATGCTTTATGTTGTGATTAATAATGGTAACCGACGCCTAAAAAGCTACAGCCTACTCATGGTTAACCGCCCTACCCATATGAAGGTACGTGATACGGCCGCTATATTATCGCCCGAACGCAACAAGCCGTATCCCGTACGTTCAGGTACAAAAAAAGCTATACCCAAAACCCACAAAACATTCGTATACGTCAAGTTTGTTCCTGCGTCATCTCGTTCAGTATTTCGAGGTCAGCCGAAGCTAACGGATGTGTTCGGGTATTTCCGTCTCTCCCATACAAGTTACGTCACTAGTCACACGTATTGTTATTGCGAAATCTAATGAAAATAAACGATGTTTTTTACCTATTTTTGTTAATAATAACCCAAAGGACGGGCGGTTAAGGAGCAGTGCACGCCACAAACATTGGGATCCAAATAACTTGACAATATTTTAATTCTCCCAATCAAGGCCGAAATTGGTGCTCGTGATAGACGACTTGAACCCGCAGCGCTTGGGTGCGAATCCGATGCTTTTGACCACTTGCCCACAAACCGGTCGATATAGAGAAACATCATACAAAGAGTATTCAACGAATTCACTCGCTACCTGAATTATAGGTACTTGACCGAGACAAATGGCAAGTTCGAACAGAGGAGAAACTGGCTTGACTACAGAACTACTAAGGTTAAAGAATGACTGCCGAAGGAATTCACTGAAAAATCAACAAAAGAATCGCAGAGTAAACAAAAAGCCATACGTTAAAATAATAGATTGTCTGATAAGACAGAGCATTGGAAAAAAAATATATTTACAGCGCCCTTGAGGTGATTTTTCACAAAAACGGCGCTATACAAATCATCCAAATATTATTATTATTACTAGAGAAGATAGAAAACTTTAAAGTCCATTATCTTAGTTTGACTTGCGGCAGTGTGGTTGCTGGAGTGCAACGTACTGGGCAAACAATTAATACATGTAATATGGCATCCCGCATTATTTTCTGACAATAAAATGGATTACGTGCTGTCTGTCACACGTGCCGCACGTGTCCAGGTGTTGTTGCTAAACTGCCTGCATTGTCTGCGAACGGTTTGGGAAACAGAAGAGTGTTTAGAGGAGGGTGGCTCAGAGTTCCAATCCCCTCATCACCTACGGACAGATGGGTGAATTGTTCAGTTGTCTACCCCTAAATGAACGTTAGCTCCATAATAAATGTTAGCTCCATTTGTTATTAGCGGATAAAAAGATGGAAACTTATTTCATCCAGTAATATTCATAAATAAATAGGTTATTTGGATATTCAACGTGGCTTAGGTAATCCCAACCAACATCGGGTGAAGCCAGTAGCTTAGCCATTACCGAAAACTTTCACGAAGGGAGTTGTCTGGAGTATTTGTTTTAAATATCAATAAATTCGCTGTTTTTCTTACTGCCTACCCTAATTACAAACTATGTGCATGGACATGAAAGGCATCGAATCCCCGACCAATGGGCGGAAACCAAATGAATTTATCAACTCAGTCACTATATCGGACCACTTGTCGTCTATATTGACTGTAAATAGGGGTGGGTCTTCTAGTCGGCGGGCTGCTAGGTATGTGGACTTGGTCCAAATTTTCCAAAGGGTGGAAGTCAAAGTCGATGTAAAGATGTCCAAGTGTGAAGCCGGCGAGTTGAAAAGAGCGGAGTGGTCGAGTTTGTTGAGAGTTCACGTGATGACTGGGTGAGAGAGAGTGCCGAACGGTTGCCTATCGCGGAGTATTTATTGGGCGCGATAGGACCGGGCGCTGGTTTTGTCGATGTACGCTCGATCTGCCCCGTATTATTGAGGTGTCGTTTTGTATAGCGTTTTGTGCTTATATGTGGCTAGTTTAAAAATATATAAAATTATGCAACTTATAGAACTCTTTCGACCGATTCCGCTCATTTAACTCCCTTGTTCCCACCATATTTATTTACATTATAATCAAGCATACAAGTTTATTCTGAGGGCCCCAACCTCGACAGTGTACGAGAGAATTCTTAAAACTACTTAATGCTAACATTGGTATACATAATTTATAATTAGAAATGTTAACGAGAGTCCCACTGTTTAATATATATAAGTTTGTTTATGATGAATGTAGCGGGACTCTCGTAATCCTAAATTTAAAGTTTGGGTAGTTTGAATTTTTCACCGGGGCATTGCGCAAATTGCCCGTGCATTCGATGGGTTTGACCAATCGCGTTCTTGCTTATTGCTTGGGCGGCGGAGAGGGGGTACGACGTAAATACAGCGTATTGTGCTCCGCCTCCGTCAGTCTATCGAACGATGTGGAAGGGGTTGTACGTAAATACGGCGTACAGTAGCGTCCTCGTAGTCATATGATAATATGCGCCGTGACGTTCAGTACATTCTCCCCCTGATGCAGTGTCGGCTGTATCTACTATATTCGAACGTAGCGGCGGGATCCTCTGGTTCGGCGGTGTATCTTGCGACCGGTTTCTTCTTGGCGGGGGAGAACGTCTCTTTGTGATTGTGATCCCGTATCCGGCGTTGTCAGGAGAACGGCAATTTTTACCGCGGGACGCACGTATACTCCGGTGCTGGTTTGTACCCGTACGGTCCTTATTTGTTGATCGGCGCCAGGCATCGTTTCGATCACTCGCCCGCGAGGCCAGCTATTGCGTGGTAAAGCGGGGTCTACGATCAATACGAGATCACCCGTTTTGATGGGAGTGCCTATTTGTTGCCATTTTTGGCGGGCGGCTATCGTCGGTAGATATTCCTTCATCCATCGCCGCCAAAACATATCTGCCAGCATCTGGCTGATACGCCATTGTTTACGTAGGCAGACCTCTTCTTCTTTTGCCGTATACAGTGAGAGATGCGGCCGTTTCCCCGCTGAGCCCCGTAAAAAATGGTTTGGGGTGAGCGGCTCCTCGTCTCTCGGATCTACGGAGACATGGGTCAGCGGGCGGTTGTTGACTATGTACTCTGCCTCTGCCAGGGCCGTGAGGAGGGTTTCCTCCCTTGGTGAGCGCTCTTTCAGAGTGGATTTTAATGCTCTTTTTATAGAGCGCACGAGGCGCTCCCATGCTCCCCCCATATGGGGAGACAGGGGGGGAATGAATTTCCATGACGTTCGATTTGTTGAGATATAATCTTGCACTCTGGAGTCTCGACTGATAGACTCCAGCGCGTCTTGGATTTCTTTATCGGCCCCATGGAAGTTCGATGCGTTATCTGTGTAGATGCATTCGGGCTGGTTCCGCCTAGCTGACATCCGCTGAATTGCCATTATGGCCGAGTCGGCGCTGAGTGAAGCCGCCAATTCAATGTGTACGGCCCGGGTCGATAAGCAGGTGAAAAGGGCGCCGTATCGTTTTTCTCGACGTCTGCCGATTGTTACTTCCATGGGACCAAAATAATCTAGGCCGCAGTGAGTGAAAGGGCTCACGTGGTGGGCAAGCCTGGCAGCCGGTAGAGGTCCCATAAGCGGCGGCAGAGGTTGAATTCTCCTTATGCGGCATTCAAGGCAATCATGCGCTATTCTGCGGAGGTTGGTGCGCAATTTCAATATGAAAAAGCTACCTCTAATCTCCGCCATGGTTTTTTCTGTGCTCGAGTGGTCTCCCTTTTGATGATAGTGGCGAATTAGGAGCCGAGTATATGGGTTGTCACCATCCAAGATGACTGGTGTCCGTACTGCGCTGGCGACTCCTTTCAGGGCTGTGAGCCGTGAGCCCATCCGCATGCTTCCATCCGGGCCGAGAAAAGGCGTCAATGTCCGTAGGCGGCTGCTGGCGGGTGCTTTATCACCCTTTTGAGCGGCGTGGATGTCGTCCCCGAAAGAGTCTTCTTGAGACTTCTTCACCCACAATGTTTCGGCTTCTCGGGTCTCTTCGGCGCGTAGAGGACCCTCTGATGGTTTATCTGGGCCTAGCCGGCATCGCCGTATGAAGCGTAGAACCCATCCAGTGGTTCGTATAAGTCGGTGCCACGATGAAAATCGTTCAATGTGAGGTAAACCGTCCCCCATTTTTATTGTCAGGCCGACATACCGGGGCTTCACTTCAAGCGCCTGGTTGTCGGGTCGGATGACTGGCTCTTTTTCACGTGGCCATGTAGTTTCCGGCTCAGTGATGAAAAGAGGTCCCGAGAACCACCTTCCGCTGGGTGCAAGGTCAGGCATCTCCACGTCGCGGGTCCCAATATCCGCTGGGTTGAGTTTTGTGGGGACCCATTTCCATTCGGCGACGCATGACAGGTCATCGATCTCGCCCAAGCGGTTGGAGACAAAGGCTGAATAGCTCCTTGGGTCCGTCCGCAGCCAGCAAAGGACCGTAGTTGAGTCCGTCCAATATGTTGTGCGGTTGATGCGGCATTGCATCTCTTTTCTTATGTTATTTGCGAGGCGGGCTGCCATTAGTGCTGCTTGGAGCTCGAGTCGCGGGATGGACAGTGGTTTGAGAGGTGCTACTTTGCACTTGCTTGCTAAGAAAGTTACGTTTTTCCCTTCCGGGCAAGCCTCTACCAAGTACGCTATTGCGCAACAGGCGGCTTCCGAGGCGTCGCAGAAGAGGTGAAGTTCAAATTCTCCACTCTTTTGTTGCAGGCAGCGCCTTGGAATTCGGATGTCACTCCGACGCAACGCCGTTATCCACTCGGCCCATCTTGCCGCGTGCGTCTCGTGTATGTGCTGGTCCCAGCCTATGTTGGACCTCCAGACGTCTTGTAGGAGGATTTTTGATCGCACGGTGAGGCAAGCCACGAACCCCACTGGATCAAATATTTTCATTACCGTGCTCAAAAGTTGCCTCTTGGTTGGGTGTCGGATGAGCTCGTCTGTCTCGGTCTCCTTGAATGCATAAATAAATTGATCCCCGACGGGATCCCAGACTAGGCCTAGCACCTTTTCTGTGCCGGCACCGCTATTTATTTCAATTGCCGTTTTTGCCTTTCTTTCCACCGGCACGCTTTGGATTGCGGCGGGCGCGTTGGAGGCCCAACTGGCAAGGTGGAATCCTCCTCTGGCCAGTACGGTGCTAACGTCCCGTACTAAAGTGGCGGCTTCGTTTATGGAGTCGGCCGCGTCCAAATAATCGTCCATATACATTTTTGACTGAATTGCTGCCGCGGCGGCCGGGAACTCCGCGGCGCTCTCTATGGCGACCCGATTTCGAACGTATTGGGCGCTGCTTGGGGAGCACGTAGCGCCAAACATCATCGAGTTCAGGCGGTACGTACTTGGTGGTTCCTGTGGTGTAGTTCGCCACAGAAACAACTGAGACATCTGGTCTTCCTTTTTAATCTGAACCCTGAGGAACATTTCCTCGATGTCGGCAGCTATAGCGATTTTGCCCTCCCGGAATCGTAGCACGTTGCCCAAAAGCGAGGACAGGAGGTCGGGCCCGGTTAGTAACCGGTCATTAAGTGATGTACCCCGGCAACGGCTAGCGGCATCGAACACTATCCGTAATTTTCCGGGATTGTTCGGGTTGGAGACGGCGAAATGTGGTAAAAACCACTTTCTTTTTGCCGGTACGTTCGCTTCGGCATTGGATAGTTTGGTAGCGTATCCGCGCTCGACTAGCCGCTCAATTTTTTCAGAATAAGCCACTGCCAGATTTGGATCTTTTTTCAATTTTTTTTCTAAAGAAGCTAGCCGGTTTACTGCGCACTGCCTGTTGTCGGGCAGCCACGAATTCTCTTCTTTCCATAACAGGCCGGTTTCCCATCGGCCTGTGTTGAGTGGGCGTGTTGTGCTCGCCATGAGGGCCTCCGCGCGCTGTGTAGTGGCGTCCACGCGTGAGGCTGATGTCACTCCGAGCGAGTCGATTGCGAAATTTTTCTTTATTAGCTCCGAGAGCTGTTGGTCGCCTCCTTCGGGCTCGCCAACGATATTTAGTGTGATGCTCTCTGCGGGATGAACGCCGCCATGTGTGATCCAGCCGAGTGCAGTACGTGAAAGCATCCTTTCTGCGTCTTCACGCACCTCTCTCGAAACGATGAGGTGGGCATTGTCCTGCCCCAATAATATTTGCGGTTTTACTTGGCGCCGACCGGCTATGATCTGTTGCGGTAGGTCAAGATGTCGTACCGTATTGGCTGTAATAGAGTACTCGGCTCCGTCCCCACGCACTGAAAGTTTTACTCGCCGGGACGTGCTGTCCGATGAACACATTCCGCTAGCTCCGTGTATTCGGAGCCCGTGGGTCGGCCCACTAGCCCCCACTTTGTCTGCTATTTCAGTGTCCAGCAGGGTTACCGTTGAACCCTCGTCTAGCAGAGCATGAATTGACACTTGCCCGCTTGGGCCACATATGGTTACGGGTACCACTTTTAAAAGGACTGCTTCATGTCCGCACGACGTAGTGTTTGTCACTATCTGTTCATCATTATTTCGCGAGTTACCGGCGGACGTGTTGATACGTGACGGATCGTGTAATAGTTTGTGGTGGGGGAGGCGACACGATCCAACTCCACACCACACGCGATATTTGCACGCTCGCGTATGGTGGTTTCCATCAAGGCACTTATGACAAAGTCGAGCACTTTTCACTTTTTCCCATCGGCTGGAAACACTTTTCTCCAAGAACACTGTGCACTCTCTGATTTTGTGGGAATTTGCACACTGAGCACACTTTTCACTTTTTGTAGATTTTTCGTTTTGTGTGGTTTGTGCAAACACTTGTTCGCGACGTGGTCGCGGGGCCCGGGCATTGTCCACAAGTCCCGATCGCGGGATCGCATTCGTTAGCCGTTTTAAGAAAGCGGCTAACTGCTGTATCGTCGAACTTTTTTCTTGGTCGGCTATTTTGTCCAACCATGCCACTCTCAGTACAAGTGGCATTTTTGACGCTATTTCACTCAATAGCGCCGGGTTAGACAAATAATCGCACTTTAAACTGCCGAGCGAGGCCACAACATTTTGTACCGTTCCGGAAAATTCTACTAGCGCGTCATTTGATGCATCTTCGGGCAGCCGCGGCAATTTTTTTATTTTCTCGAACATCAGCGTTGCGATTGTATGTGCGCCCCCAAATCGATGTTCCAAGACGTCCATTATTTCTGGTACTTGCGTCGGGTCCATCAACAGTGGGCTCACTGCTTCTCGAGCTTTGCCTTTGAGGGCTCTTTGAAGTCGCATTAAGTTTTCCGATGACGTCATCCCACATGTGGTTGTTGATTGGTAAAACTGAGCGCGCCATGCTGGCCATTCTACCGCGTCTCCGTAATATGACGGCAAATCCTTGGCGCTCGATTGTCGAGCGATTAGGGACGCCATGCGTCTTTCTTCTTCAGGCTCCGACCGGGGTGTTCCGCCGTTGTGCGAAGTACGGAATGCTTCCGCCATTACTGCGGCAATCTGTGAGAGCGGGTCCGCTCTATTATTTACCCACTCTTGGGTTTGGCGCGCCGGGTCATCCATTGTGGGATTGCCCGGGAACGTCGCGTAGTTGGGAGGTGTCTGGCCGGACATCTGTAGGTATGAGCCAGACTGGTACTCCGGATTGTAGGAGGCTGCGGGGATTTGTGGAGCCCCTTGAGCTGAAGTGTGGGGCATCACCGAAGGTTCAGGTACCGGATACTCCGTGTTGATGATAGTAGGCTGTGGTTGACAGGGCTGCAGAGGGGTTGTTTGGCCTTGCACGACGTTTGATGCTGAAAGCCGGTACTCTGCGCCCTGAATGGCGCCTTGTAGGGCGCCTTGTTCGCCTCCTTGCTGTACGGCGCCTTGTGTTGCGTTTTGTGTGGCGCTTTGTGCAGCGCTTTGTTCCATATTTGTCGGGGATACTATCGAAGCGATAAGAGCTTCTTGTAGCTTCCGATTGCGGCGCCTTTCTGCTCTCAGTTCTCGCTGCAGTTGTTTTAATGCGTCTGCAGTCGAAGCCTCGCTGTCCGATGAAGAATCATGGCTGGGCGTCTGTACAGGAGATGGGTCCGATGGTGCCATCTGTGCGGCGGCCAGGGAGGCTTGCCCCGCGGCGGCAGACATAACGGCCGGCTGGACCGTAGAGGGGCCCGCGGGGGGCTGGGCACTGCGGGCGGTTTGTGAATCATCCTGTCTGGCGGGAGGTGAAGATCCTTCTGGGGCGCTCTTCCCAGAGCGTAGAGTTGGTGACATCTTGGCAGCTGATGACTAGAAGATCCGTACTCGAAGGACCACAATATATCGGACCACTTGTCGTCTATATTGACTGTAAATAGGGGTGGGTCTTCTAGTCGGCGGGCTGCTAGGTATGTGGACTTGGTCCAAATTTTCCAAAGGGTGGAAGTCAAAGTCGATGTAAAGATGTCCAAGTGTGAAGCCGGCGAGTTGAAAAGAGCGGAGTGGTCGAGTTTGTTGAGAGTTCACGTGATGACTGGGTGAGAGAGAGTGCCGAACGGTTGCCTATCGCGGAGTATTTATTGGGCGCGATAGGACCGGGCGCTGGTTTTGTCGATGTACGCTCGATCTGCCCCGTATTATTGAGGTGTCGTTTTGTATAGCGTTTTGTGCTTATATGTGGCTAGTTTAAAAATATATAAAATTATGCAACTAATAGAACTCTCTCGACCGATTCCGCTCATTTAACTCCCTTGTTCCCACCATATTTATTAATATTTTAATCAAGCATACAAGTTTATTCTGAGGGCCCCAACCTCGACAGTGTACGAGAGAATTCTTAAAACTACTTAATGCTAACATTGGTATACATAATTTATAATTAGAAATGTTAACGAGAGTCCCACTGTTTAATATATATAAGTTTGTTTATGATGAATGTAGCGGGACTCTCGTAATCCTAAATTTAAAGTTTGGGTAGTTTGAATTTTTCACCGGGGCATTGCGCAAATTGCCCGTGCATTCGATGGGTTTGACCAATCGCGTTCTTGCTTATTGCTTGGGCGGCGGAGAGGGGGTACGACGTAAATACAGCGTATTGTGCTCCGCCTCCGTCAGTCTATCGAACGATGTGGAAGGGGTTGTACGTAAATACGGCGTACAGTAGCGTCCTCGTAGTCATATGATAATATGCGCCGTGACGTTCAGTACAAGTCACTACATTACAAAATTACAATTATGGTCTTGTCTTAGAGTGGACGGAAGATGAAACACCACAAAACTCTGTATTGACGCACACCTCTTGTTTAATACACATTCTTCTCCTTCGTATGGTTGAGGAGAGTTGGTGGAGGTCATAGTGGGATGCTGAGGTTCGGAATCACTTGGTTCGGCGCAGATGCACCGTAGGGAAACTGATGAAGGGGACATTCTTCTACGATGTGTTTTGTTGTTTGAATATGTACACATTTACACAGTTCGGAATCCTTTAGGCCCCATTTACGCGTCATATACGCAAAACGGCTGTGACTGCACCGGGTGCGGTTTAATTAGGTCCACGTCTTCCGAGGGAGAGCAAACCCTGGAAATTTATAAGTAGGGTCTACAACAAGGTGCTTGTTTTTCACGTCCGAGGTCTGCCACTGTTGGAGTATCGCGAGAGAATCAGTCTTTCGCCCTTAGTCCAAAAGGGTTTCCTGGAAGTCATATTCATATATTGCGTTAAATGCTCGAGTATTTAATTTAATCGATTTTAATTTTATTTATTTATTTTTTTAATTTTTAAAAGACAAATATTCCCTGGTTACGAATAACCTGACAGTATTTGAAAATCTCCTACTGCCATCACAGTAAGCGGAAGATGTTGCTTGTGTCGTAATGGAGGACTTAGCCAGCCGAGGAAGTGAACTCACGACGCCTGGGTGAGACCCAAACGCGATGCCAACTCAGCCACTGACCGGTCGATTGTGTCATGTCTTCCCGGGGAGTCCACGACTTCTCTTCGATATTTATACCGACAATTGACACTCCCCCCTCAGCCTATCCGCTCTGCTAATCCAAGTGCTATATTGTTCAATACGCTTACATCAGCCTTCCATTATTTTCAGATTTACTCGTTCATAAAGCACACAAACACCTCGAGGATCTCATTTCTACTCGTTCAACTTTCGTCCTTACTGTCAGTGCCGTGCCTGCTTACTACAAGCCTCGCTACCTTCAACAACATTTTAATAGCTAATTTCCAGTATATAATTATAACGGCTAAGTATATTGCAAATTATTTGAATCAATTAAATATGAATCGCAGCCATATAGAATAATTGCAAAATAACGAGTTCGTAATGTTCGCACTTGACATTGCCTGAGGACAAAGCGTTGTATTATTTGTCCAGTTGGCGCTATACTCGCTCGGCCAGCCGGAGAGTAGTTACTTACAAGTTATATTTAATTATCTTGGCGAATTCCTTTTAACACTAAATATTATTATATCGCCACAACAACGATCGTGAGGAAAATTTAATGGAAAATCGAATACATTCCAACACAACAATGTAAAATACTAAGGAATTTCAATGAAAAACATTTTCCAAAACAAACAAACATCCATTTGGATTGTTTGTTGTTGTGGGAAGCTATGTATAATACGGTTATCCATAAAATGCAAGATATCAAATAATCAAAACATATATTTACAAAAAAAATTAAAATAAACACATCGAGCGGAGTTTGACGTCAAAAGAACCGTCCGGAACGTGATCGGACAGGGAGACCTAGCAAACTAATTAGGCTGTGACGTCATGTGACGCTAAACTATCCACTTCAAAATGTGGCTATTTTACTATGACACCGCTTGGTGGAAAAAATATATAAATGCTGAAATTTAAGTTACTTTGTGAAAATGTAAAAAAAAATTACATTAAAGATGAACGAAAAGTAGTTCGCGATCACAGATGGCGCTAATTTAAATATTTAAAAGAAAAATAAGGAAAAAAAGCACTATATTATTGCAACACTAACATATACCGTATTTTTATAAGTTTCTTGAAGGACTTGCCCTTTAAACATACAATAACATTTCATCTCAATATTGAAAAGTATTGCGCGCTAAAAGCGTTTATTTCTAAAATATTTAAAATAGCGTCATCGGTGAGCGCGTATCACGTTTCATTTACCATTAACTAGAATTTCTCATTACTAATGCCGATGATAGCTCCATCGTAACCTCTCCCTGACAACGTACGTAACACAAGAGGTTGCAACGGAGCTCTCAGCGGCAGTATCATAACACTAGTTACACTAGTATACATACTAGTACCATAACACCCTTGTTCAATGGTATGTACTTATAAAAAATAAATACTTTCCAAAATAGTAGATCGTAAATGTCATTGTGCAAAATGTCGTCACTGTTGACGTGTTAACCACTCCTTTAGTGCAAGTTTCTTCTCGAAAAATGACGTGATACAAAATACCGGACCTATATAAATACCGTACATAAAAAGACAGTGACAGAAATTTATATATTATAATACCTAAGTTAAATGAAAAAACTGCCGGCCTTAAATGAGCAACGGCCAAGTTAAAAAAATGTTATCGAAAAATTACTCAATTTCATATCACTGACATTTCCAGCATTTTGTCTAAGGTTCGTCTTACACGGTCAATATTATTATTGAAGCAATATCGATTTTCTTCAATATATCGGTCGTGTGAGGGGTAAATTATGTCAATAACATTGACGGCAATAAAATGATTATAATTTGATTGAAGCTCTGTCAATGTGATTGAAGCCTTGTACATATTATTGAACGTGTAAGTGGTATATTGCACAATATTGTTACATTCTCGAGTGCCATCGCCACCGCAATTAGAACAATGTCAGAATCACAATCACTCATATTGAAAAAAACGAGGTCCGTCCTTGTAGAAAACAAGATCGCTACTGACAGAATACTGATAAATATTATTGACACGTGTGAGGCGTGCCTTCAATATACCAGCTTGAATGATATATGGTAGACCGTGTAAGGTCCGCCTAAATAAGGTTTTTAAATATTATATAACTAGCAGATGAAATTATAGACCTTGACTTACGTGCAATCTGCACGTAATTCTTCTTTCCTTGGTAAAGATGATGAAATTAAACGGTTGGCAGTCTTATATTTACACGTGCGAAGTCCAAGAGTAGGCTTCAACAAGGACAATTTTGTAAAAATATCGAAAAAAGTTACGATCGTTTAAAGTTTTTAAGAATGTTAAATTTATATGAATCAGCTTACATTTGGCAATACTTTCGAAGTCTGTGTCTCGGTCGGTAATGCTTGTCTACGTGGAAGGTTTTTACGACATATATTAAAGGTTTGAGGAATTTAAAAAAACTACTCTGCAGAAAAAGAACAATTCTGTTTTATTGGCCCATATCGCAGTCTACTCCTCAATTGAGTCTTCTTCTTCTTCGTATGGTGGAGGAGAGTTGGTCGAGGTCATAGTGGGATGCTGAGGTTATTCAGCCAGTCGACGGCATCGGGAGTCACTTGGTTCAGCACAGATGTGCCATAGGGAAACTGATGAAGAGGACATTCTTAAACGATGTGTTCTGTTTTTTCGATATGTCCACATTCATAAAGTTCGGAATCCTTTAGGCCCCATTTATGCATCATATAAGCAGAACGGCTGTGACTGAACCGGATGCGGTTTAATGAGGTTCACGACTTCCGAGGGAGAGAGAACCCTGGCAATTTAAAAGTAGGGTCTACAACAAGGTGCTTGTTTTTCACGTCCGAGGTCTGCCACTGAGTTCGCCACGACTCTTCAGGGGAGTATCGTGATAGAGGCAGTATTTCGCCTTCAGTCAAAAAAGGTTTCCCGGGCGTCAGGCAGCTGACCGGGAGGTTTGCAAGGTCATCTTGAAGTCGAATGTTACTATTCCTGACCATTTTGAATTCCTTGAGGGTTGCTGTGTCTCGTTTTACAGTGGGCAATGCGATATTCGAGAGGACAGGGAGTCATTGTGGTGAGGTGGAGGGAGATGTTCCACTCAATTGAGTGATTGCAAGGTTGACAAATGTATGCAATAATATATAATGCACGCGCAAATGCATCAAATTATTTTCATGTAAACACGTGTTGACCATAACAAACTAACTTACTATATAGAAGATCGTTCAAATAAACCTAAAAATAGATACATCATGACCATTCGTACTGACACGTTTCCGTTGGGGCGTACGTGTGAATCAAGTATATAAATATTTTAACAATTATCACCACTTGCATGTTACGTGGTATCGTACTATGGGTAACAGTACTAGATATCTTACGTAACGAAAAGCATGCAATGTTCCTTTTTTTAAGTTGATCTTTTTTTTACGAAATTAGTGTCAAGTACGTCAGCTGTACGTGTTATAAATCTTATATTATGTAGACAATGTAAAGTTGTCGCTACTATGCAACGGTGTTGATTGATAACCGATAAACTGCCAAGGATTACGATAACATCGGGGCCAAACAAAACAAAGAACGACTCGCATTCAAAATAACACCAACAAATGGGTACCCGGGCTTCGTGGGTTCAATTCCTCTGCCAGACGAGTCCTCCAACATGACACAAGCAACATTTTCGCTATTATTCCAAATTAACGCCATTTTTCCGCGGATGGACCGCCACACAATTCTGTCTTGGCACACACTCCTTGCTACTTGTATGGACTCTTGACATGATCTGACTCGACTGATTTAATAAATATTCGTTCATGGCGTGTCCTCTTGAGCGACCCAGAAGCTAGCTTCAAGAACAGAAACTAACTGCTTTGGATGAGAACATGTAAATGTTTTGGTATGTATAAATCTATGTTGTGCCGTGTGGGGACAGTCGGGAGCTTTTATAATCATTCAATAGTAGCTTCATTTTTTTATATAAAAAAAGTAGTCTTGACGTGAGAACCGACAAAGGGACTCATCTGGTTCTTAAAACGGTTCTTGAAAGTGGTGGGTACCCTCGACTAGGCGTCCCAGAATTATACAGGGTGGCGCAAACCAACCGTTATGGTTTGAATGTTTAATAACTTTTCAAATTTATTTATGTTTTTTATTTTTATTTCAGAATTTTGTGACGAAAACTTGGGGAATTTGAAATGGAACAAACACTACACAACAGAGCAGCGATCAACAATTGTTGAATTTTATTTTGAAAATCAACGGTCAATTGTTTTGACGCAGCGTGCTTATCGTCGTTTTTTTAATGTGCGTACTGGACCTTCGGCACCAACAATAAACCGCCTGGTTGCAAATTTTCGACAACACGGTACAGTAAAATACCTTCCATGTACCGGAAGACCACGTACGGTCCACACGGAAGAAAATATCCAACGTGTTGTGGATAGTGTGCAGGACAGTCCAGAAACATCAACAAGAAGACGTTCGGCACAACTGGGCCTATCGCGGAGGTCCGTTCAGAGGATTTTGGCCACATTGCACATGTTCCCGTATAAGGTTCAGCTTGTGCAAGAATTGAAGCCGATAGACTACTAACAACGGCTTGATTATGCCATTTCATTCCGACCATAACGGTAGTTTTACGCCACCCTGTACTTCCTTACACTACTTTATTCGTCCATCCATTCTACGTATCCAAACAAACCACCCAAGTGTCCCTTTCATAACCTTATCGCATTATTTTCGGATGTCCATATTCATAATATGGTCATACATGGTATCACATCCATATCTCATTTAATTCTACTTAATGCATAGAAATTCTTTACCGAGCAACACAAGCCGTGCCAAAAAAAAAACTTCTGTTTCCTTCGCACAGCGAACTACTCGGAGATATTAAAAATGCTGTGACGTCACGATTCATACATAAAGCAAGACAACTGGCGATGAATGCCAATTTTAAGATTTCATTTTCAAACGAGAAGCGAATAGGTACCTACTCGCGATAGTAACATCAGATGTTTAACAGGCGACTTTTTAAATATCTAATACTAGAGGGGGGGGGGCGCAATTTTATCGGGAATAAGTTTTAATAAAAAGTATGTAGAAATCAAATAAAAATGCACTTCATTATGTACAAAATTTCACACACCTAGTGAAACTGTACTGTACTGTGAATGTTAATTGTGTATTTTAAATATTACGTATGTTTAATTCTAAAAACTGTACTGAAGGTTCTGCATGTGATCCCACAATGAGTTTCTTAACTCTTGGGAATACAATGCATAATGTATGGTATACTTTTTAATAAAAAAAATAAACATCTCAGAAACGCAGATTTTGAAGTTTTCATGGCGTAAAATTCAAACGTGCCATGCCATGATACTTTTCTTTTGTCAACTTGTAGATAATTATAATATAAAATATTGTTTGCACATAACTATGAATATTACCTCCGGGGTCACCGAAGGGAGCAAAATGTTAAACGTATATTTAAAAAACATGAAATGTACTGGGATCAAAAATGAAACAATTGACTTCAACTGCAAAACGTTTGAGTTCACCGTTACGAGTTCAAACACCCCGATATTATTTTGTTTTGTTCTACGATCTGAGTTCAAAATATTATGTTCGTAGTTTTATTTTATTTAAAAAAAAAACGTTTATATTGCGGACAACTTATGAATACTTGGAGCAGGGGTAGGGTAGGGGTGGAGTAGATATAGGAGTAGGGATAGCTGTAGGGGTAGAGGTAGTAGAAACAATATTAATTCTTAACAATTATATTATTTCCATATTAAAATTACACCCAGTTTACTAGAATTCACAACCTCCAAAATTTACTCCAGATACCGTACAATATATGGACGTAGTTATGCAAAAAGCATCCAATCCGAGAAAGATTAAGCTGAGAAAAAGGCGTTTGAAAATTTGACAATACAAAAGCATATTATGACATCTATAATAATAATAATAATTGGATGATTTTTATAGCGCTGTTTTTGTGAAAAATCATCTATGTAGTCTTGTATCAGTTTTGCATATTATTGTTGCATTTAGAGCTTGGATGTTTTTAGCATATAAAGATCTCGCATTTATCTGTAGGAAAACACGAAAAATTCAATTTTGGCAATTTATGGGTTGGACGTTTTCTGCACAACTACGTCCATATATGTATTGAGTATGCTAAGGTTAAATACTATAGAAGTTTTATTGGGTAGAGACGAAATTTTAGATAATTCATAAAAAAATTACACACCATCAACAGACAGGAAGAAATTAGAAAATATAGTTTTTTACGGCCTTTTTTATAGGTACCCAATAGAAAATACATACACAGCGTCTTCTACTATACGTATTATTTATGTATTTCGATATTCTTTTGGGAATTGATATAAATAAACAACGGAAATTAAAAAAAAGGATCATGTTAACCATTCATCATTGTCGCCTTGTTTTTTCTCCGCTGTGGGCAGAACTATTGAAGTCATTTTAATTATTGTACCAAATGTTTCAAGCTGTCAACTGTCAGATGTTGTATGTGGGAGGAAAATTTGTTGGAAAGTAAAAAAAAAAATTACGTTTGCGGGGAACGTTCAGCTTAAATAAGGGATACGTTTAGTGGTGGTGACAAATAACCGAATAGAGCGGAAAGTGGTCAACTTGCCTTTTTGACTTTCATATCCTCTTTTTTTAATTTTTTAGTTTTACTTTTTTATTTACATTTTACAAAAGAAAAAAATAATGCAAAAAGACCCGATATAACACTCCGGTTAGCCACAGATTGCATATTCAAAAGAAGGTTTTTTTTTTGTAGAATATTTTAAAAATGGAAAACACGAGTGGGTAAGTACCTACTTAAGAACTTAAGATATATTTTGAAAAAGTAAACGTTTGGAATGAAATAAAATATTCAAATTAATGTTTCTTTATTTGGAGATGACAAGCAAGAATTCACAACTTCATAACTTTATTACAAAAAAAAAATCCCGAGCAAGGCCGGGGTACACATCAGCTAGTAAAAAATAAAAAACATTAAAAAATATATATTTAACAAACTTAAAACATAAATATTTCTCAAGAATCTTACTCAAAAATATTTCTACAAAAATATATTTAAAAAATTAAGTAAAATAAAAATATAAACGAAAGCAACAAATCATATGAAATAATATTTCCTTATTATCTAATACAAATAGCTTCTTTCAGCTACCCAGTTTAGTTTTATTTTTATTTCAGGGGGTAACATATTTATACAGCTAGGAATCATGTGATACAAATCTAATATTCTTTGTCCATATTTGTTTGTATGCTTAGGAACCATTAATCCTTCATTAAAATCTTAGAGTAACAATTAAAATTGAGACGAGTATTGTAAGTGTGCTCTAGTCTATTTGTATTATATATAGGGTTATTAATGTGCTGAAATATAATTTTATACAACGGAATTGATCTTACTGAAAGAATTTTGAAACTCTGATAAAATTATGGAATATTATGCCTTTGTTCGAATAAAATTTTACGAGCTAATAATTCAACCAATGAATTTTGAACTGATTGAATATGACTGATGTTTCTTTTACAGGAAAGTCAAGGTCTGCGATTACCACTCTTGTATTGCCTATATATTCTAATTACACATCTTATTTTAGTAGCATCATTGGAAGCTTCACACTTAAACAATCAAACTGTTACTTATCTAGGAAGATAACTTCTAATCAAATCCCTGTACTGTACCACCCATAATAAAATATGTTTCCTTTCTTAAAACGAGAGAGAACATAAATAATTATTAAAATAAATACCAGGATTAAATAGTATCTCCAATAACACCTGTTTTCCAATATTATGTCCTCTGCGTGCAAAACTGTATATAAATTTATCTAATAAACAGTGTTTATGTCAAGTGGCCAGGTAAGTATAATCCTGTATAAATAGTATCTACCTGAATATAATTTTTTTTTGGTTATTTTATGGTTTTCACACACGGGATATATATTTGTGCAAATAAAATTGAAGCAGATAAGTAAATTAAGATGTTTTTAATCACCAATGACTTAAATTTTAATGCCATTTTTATAAAAAAATAATAACATGTATATTTTATCGCGGCATCACGTTCATTGGTCAAATGCATTGTACATATAGTATCGTAATACAGATCGATGAACTGGTGGATGCAACATGATGTAATGATAGATTGTCTATTCAGTTAGTGATAAGATTAGAGATATGGAGCGCACCTATACGTGCTATAAAAATCATCCAAAATATTATTAAGTCATCATTAATTTTAAATAATAAAAAAAACAACCCAAAAAGTAGCCATACAAAAAATTACAGAAATTAGAAAACTAAACATTTTTAGGCAGAAGTAAAGTTATGGAACCGGGAGACTCGTTAAATGTTAAGGATAAGATTGATGTATGTTAAGGTATGATTTGTTAAGTTTTTTAAATAATATGGATTTTTATATTAGGTTGAATGTGAATTGGTGTAACTATTGGATTTGCAGGAATAAAATTGTCGGGGTCTCTAAGTATAAAAGGCTTATAAAGAACTAAATCACCGTCCTGAGAAAAGTGCCGTCTGCACGTGCAATTAAAAAAAGTGATTTAATGAACTCTTGTATTTGTAGAAAAACCTTATTGTGTTCGTGTCCAAACACCGCGACAATAGTCCCCACTTAACTACAAGGATCCGAAAAAATGATAAGATTCTAACGCAGTCAACTAAATTGCTACTTAACGGGATTTTACTACTTATCGCTTAACGCACTATCTAGATGCGGACATTGGCTTAAAATTAAGTAAACGATTAAGTTGCCACTTATCACTGTCTTTACTACTGGCTACGTGTGACATAGCCATAAGGTGCAAATAACAAAAAGATCTACGACCAAACTGCACGGACTATTAAACGAGGTCAAATGCTTTGGTGTTTGGGTAGAAACAAAGGCGAGGGGCCGTAGTGCACGTAGATGTAATTTTCGACACGTAATATGGCGACACCCATTTGTACGCGCGGTTTCATAACTAAAAAGGGATTCTTAGGGCCATCTTCCTTGTTTCTATTATATATGGTTGCAGTGTTCGGTGTTTGGCTACGAATACAGCGGACTGTACCGTGGCAATTATCGCATTTGAACTTGGAGAAGCTTCAAGAAAAATATAAATACAAACTTCGATGGCGGTAAAAGTTTTTTTTTGAACTACTAAATTTATTTTTATAGTTGCCATAACAAAGCGTGCAAAAAGTGCTAGTTTTATTGATGCACGAACCTCGTCTATTTCAGAATAAATTACGGAATGTCAATAGGGAAAATCTTTTAGAATTATCTAACAGCTGGGCGGAAATCCCACAACCGTCACGTAATATTTTATTTCATTTATAATGCACACTAGACTCAAATGTCTTTTTATCAGCCTATATGTTAAGAAACTAGGTTCGGTTAGGATAATTTTTGTTAGGTTTAAACATTAAGGTTAACACTAGAAAAATCCTCGACAACGCACTGGGAAGAAAGTGGAAATACAATCTGATACCGATTTATTGATTATATGAAACAGAACAGTGATAAAATAGAACGGTGAAAAAACTGAAGAGTGATAAAACAGAAGAGTGATACAGCTGAACAGTATATAAAATAACAGAACCTAACCCAACAATATTTGCTTTTTTGTACAGAAATTTAATATAAGGAACTCAAGTGAAAAATATTATCGCTTTAAAAATATATATTCATATAGATCAGTAAACGGCGAGTTTGAATATTATATAATTATACGTAGTATTTTTAATCGTTATTTAAAAGTGAATAAAAAAAACCATCTTACAAAGCTTTGTTCTCTTAGTACCATCACATTCTCGACATATGACGTTTCGGGTCTGGTCCGCGCGAATGCAGGTTTTGGATTTGTATGAAAATTCTCATTTGGCGATTTTGTTTTGTATTTAAAAACGTGCAAGTTTTTTTTAGTTTTGTCGAACTAAATTTTAATGACTGAATTTCAATGGAAACAAGTATAATTGATTTTGTAAATACGAGTATTATACATTCATAGGCAAATCGACAACCAACAAAATTATTAATTATAAATATTGTTAGTATGCTTTGAGTTAAGGTTTCTAAAAAGGTACACCATTTTATTACTTATGTTTAGTTATGATTTACCATGAATAGAATATATAATAATGTACGGTAAGGTTACTTTTTTGTTCTGACATAACCTCAAAAACGAAATGCTGTATATTAGGAAGACGGAAAAAAAATTAATGAAAATTGATGAAGTTTTACACTTGGGTACACTGCAAAAACAACAGTGACAAGATGCTAACATTTTCCTTCAATTAAAAGCAGTTTTTTTTTTAAATTAAAAAAAAACGCCTCGAATTTTTGCATACAAAATCTGGTATAGTTCAGAATGTTTCCCTAGTGAATGAATCTACCTAACGGAAAATGCGACGGCTCAGTGACATCACACCCAACAAAGCCATAGATTTCGTGCGTTTTAACGGGCGTTGAACACATTAACAATTATTACTATTAAACGAACTATTTATTTTAAATACCGGTATTTAAGTTAGAACGTCAATATTGATTTTTTTTAAATAGATTGGACTTACATTATTGCATTATATCGAGTTACAACAAAAATAATAGTTTTATTTTCGTTCGGTTTTATCGTGTTTGCTCGGGTTACCCACATTATTTTAGCATGGCAAGAGGTGGTAACGCGTAAGAAAGTCCCCGCACCGAAATTTTGTTAAAAACGCTCAGTGCGAATGCGGCTCGACACGTGATACCATAATATTATTGCATGGCACCAGCATTATCAATGAGTATGGAAAACATTATTATTATTATTAAATATTTTAATAAATATCACACGATGTTTACGCTCGGTAGGCGAGTTGCGGGTAAACGGTCGATAGTAGTCGAGTCAACACCAGACATAACAACAAAGAATAAAGGCAACAGATAAAGGCATAAATAACATTAGCATTAATGGCAGCGATCGTCCACGATGGTATCACGTGGAACATTAGCATACCTGGAAGTGGTTTGGTATGGCCAACAGGATTTATAGTTAAACAAAAGTTTAATTAAAAACTGCCGTCAGGTATGCATGGCAACATTCAACAAATCTTGAAAAGCAATTGCGGGGCTGTAATGGGACACTGCCTATTTCCAAAATCAAAATTTTCAGTAGATCCAAAAACGGCACCTACTCTCACAAGTACAATACTAAAAACTTTTTTTTTAATATATAATTGAAAAAAAATATTTGTAATCATTTGTGATTTATTAACTTGGCATTGGATAAATAATATTTTAAATTCATAATTTTAATTACTTTAAATTCTAAGATTTAATTATTCTTAATTCATAATTTTAATTATTTTAAATTCATAATTTTAATTACTTTAAATTCATAATTTGAATTATTTTTAATTCGTAATTTTAATTACTTTAAATTCATAATTTTAATTATTTTAAATTCATAATTCTAATTATTTTAAACTCATAAATTTAATTATTTTATCTTGCAAACATGACTATTTCCTTTATATCCTCGTATCTGTCCTTAAAGACATTACGAAGGAGACTTATTAGATCCTCTTCCAGATTCGGTTTCCAGCAAGGAATAAACAACAGCAAAAATCCTTTCCTTCACTGTTTTCAAAGTTGGCGACTGTTAAATACAACTGTCAATCTTAGGCAAAATAGTGCGTTTTGCAGAAAAAAGAAAAATTCTCAAATTTCTTTTGGAAATAGTACGGATTGACATAACATGAAAAATGGTCACTTTTGTGGAAAAGGGTACTTATTTTTTGGCTGGAAATAATATCTTAAAAAATAATAATGTCAGTTGATTCCTCAGCCTCGAATTACCCTAACTGCGTATATAACTCAATTTCGTCCGTCTTTGAAATAGGCAGTTTTGCATTACAGTCCCACAAATGCAAAGCATTTTTTTTTGTCTTCCTTCATTCAGCCTCGCAACATTCCTCAAATGGGAATACGACAGTTCCACTGGCTCCAGGCAGTTGGCGACTCTTGCGCGGTGTCTTGTATTTTTTTAAAGAATCAAGTTAAACATTCTCGTTTCACAGCGGACGAAATAAGTTATATTATTACGTAATATCATTACGAATTCCTTTGTCCAAAAGCTGGTCTCACTCGTGGCCTGCGAAAGTAAGCCAAACGGCGCAATTCGAATTACGTATAAATAAAATCATCCTAAAAGAATCATTATTATATTCCGTCGCTTGGCCATACATTAAAAAGCATTCTATTTTTAAAAATAAATCGATTATAATTTTTATATAGCCTCGGTTCGTGTGAAAAATAGCGGCGAGAGTGATCAAATTAAAATTTTATCGGACTCCGTGGGGAAACGTTCACACGTGTCGGCGAAATGAGCGTTATGTATTATTAAATTTAGGTAATCTTATTTAGTCGAATAGTTTCGCTGCTCTCAAGTAAATTTTTACTATAATAAAGAAGTTTTAAAAAAGGAAGAAAATATTTTTTTTTTGCTATTTTGAACAATTTTTATAAATTAGGGTTATTCAAAATGATGGACTCAATACCATACCGCTATATTTCCGAAATTATGCGTTATATGTGAATAATCTACATAGCAATTGAAAGAGGAGGTCCGAAATTTTCCAATCCCACCGCTATATCGCCCATAGTTGCGCAAACAAACGTAAGAGTGCTCGCGCCGCCAAGCAGCCATTTCGTGTCGACTGTGAATAAAATAGCTACTATGCAGCACAAGGTTTTCTGTGTTCGTGAGTTCTGTAAAACTGACAAAAATTGTAGTGCAGAGTACCTTTTGTCACCATTTTAACATTGAACCTCCAACTAGAAAGAGCATTTTTCTTTGGTATCACCAATTTGAGCAAACTGGACATTTCTGTAAAGGAAAAAGCTTGGGCCAACCAGGGGTACCATTTTAAATATCCCAGTATAGTAATGCCATAATTTCACTGGCTGCAGGCAGTAGAAACTCTTGTGTAGAAATCATATAAAAATCGCACACCAGTTTTAAAAGATGAATGATGTTACTAGCTAAAAAATTGCATAAATGAAAAAGATATTATAACATAATTAAACTGCAATATCTTGAACGCATCGTGTCTAACGAAAGGTCACCTAAGCCACATCCATACGAGAATATTGGTAGAAGGCGATGCACTCACGGTGCACTTTGCAAATGTGCACTTGCAAAAGTATAACAATAGTATCGGGTGATGTATTTAGAGACTTGCATGTAACTAGATTGCATGCAGTCGGTAATATATTCGCAGAGGTTGGCTGACGGCAGAGTTGGCATCGCGTTTGGATCCCCACCCAGACGTCGCAACCTCACTTCCTCGGCCGGCTAAGCCTCCATCGCGACACAAGCAACATCTTCCGCTAACCAAATATTGTCAGGTTATTCGTAGCCCGTGAATGTTTGACTTTATTTTATTTTTTTAATTGTATCGGAATGTAAATACAACAAGACTATAATATCATATATCTTATTCTATTACATAAATAAGAATACAGTTTTATTCCGAGCTTGATGAAATTTTGCACACTTCACTTTCGAAACGAAAGGGAGGTCATTGTCTACATGAGACTTTCGGTACTCATTAATGAAATTTCGCACATTGACGTTGAAAATAAGAGGAAAATTACTGGGTAGAGGTAGGGGCTGGGTGTGATTAACAAATTACAACCTCAAAGCTTTACTTCAAACCATTCATAACTCCGGGCAACGCCGGGTACTTCAGCTAGTCCTCAATTTATATGAATGTAATATATACACCAGTAGTTCCCAAGCATTTTCGATCCGCGGCGCCCTTGCCAAAGTGCAAGTAAGTTAAATTACTTAACTTGCGCGGTATCTCAAAACTGGTGGTGACAACGGGAAATAGAATTAGGTATTCGAGTGTATATTAGATTATATGTATAATATAAGAGAATTGAAATAAAATTATGAAAAAAAAGTAATAATTCGAGGCGCACACTTTGAGAGCTGCTGTTCTACTTTACGAATGACAATATTTGAATTCCACCTACTTCCATCATCATAAGCTAAAAACAATGCTTGTGTAATGATTGAGGACTAACTAGCTAACAGAGGATTGAACCAGAGACACCTGTGAGGGAACCTATAGCTTTGGCAGTCGGCTACTACTTCTACTTACCGGCGGCATACCATCAAATAGCATGCAAACTGCCAGAAATAACCTTGGCATACGGTGAAGTAGTTATTACGTTCAATTCTGCCACGATTGTATCAATCAACAAGAGATTGTCCGTTGTAGTATCCGCTGTAATGTAAACGTAGGACGATCTTCGACTAGCCCAGATAACAATGGCAATCAACACGGGGTAGGTCAACTGAACATTGGAGCACAGATACCCCACCCGAACAGTGGGTAGATTCCAACGGTAGCTATCGTTATCTTTTTTGTGTCTTCTCGGCTTTATATTTCATTCTAAATATTGTGAGTATTATCTTAAATGTATAAGAAATTAAATTGTTTGGCATCAAAGACTTGGCGGGCCATTACTTTGGTTAACTCCACAAAATTAAATAAATATTCTTACGACCGTTCCCGATACTTTTTGATACAAAAAACACCACACAGATTTAGTAAAAAATTATGTAACCATTCATAAACTTAAATCTCCAAAAATTCTAGCATAATTCCATAAAATACAGCCTACAAATTGATTAATATGCCTTTTAGAACGTAATCGTCCTTCCTCTTTGTATTTTCAGGATTATATGGATGTAAAGAACAATAAATTCTGTGGTATTTGGCCATGACCTGATAATTTCATTTTTTTCTTCTTCTTTTAAGTATGTATGTATGCAGTTAATTAATATAATATGTATATATTTAAGTTAAGAAAGTGAATTAATTATGTATTTCTTAACTTAATAAATAAATAAAATAAAATAAAAGTGTAAAAATACGGTTAAATATGCATTTTTTCGATTGGTAAAATCCTGACATCTGTATTTAATTTGAAAACACCATGATTACATGATATTCTTTACAAACATTCACATTCTGAACGGTGTATTATCAATACCTGACATCCTGGCTGAAATAGGATTTTATGTCCCTGATAATTAAACGCGAAGCCGCCAACGCAGGCTGCTGTTTCTTCCCAGGTGCAGAACTGACTTACCAACGGTGATGCCTCTGGGAAGACTTACTAGGTTGATTAATTAACTGCCCCGCAGGAAATGTGGATATTTTTCGCATGACCTACAATAATTTTAAGCACGAACTAGTATTATGTTATAACATTACGTTCCTACTACGCTTTGGAAACTATTTTTGTTTTACCTCTGTGTTATATAATTGTGCTAACTATATTTTTGTCATTTTTATCGATTTTGAATTGTATTGGTCTTTATAACTGTTTTTGCAAAATAAATAAATAAATACTGCCAAGACCAACCCAACAAACAGATTTTTTCATTGGCCCGCATGCAGGACCAATCTTAGGATAAATTCTCCAATTTCCCGTATTTGTGCAATATAACGCACAATTTCACAATGCCGACATTCTTCACAATACCCTTTCAAAATATTGAACCGAAGTAATACGTACGACCGCAAATTGATGCACGAGTACAAAGTGTATCGAGAGCATCTCCTGTCCCGATCCTGTCTTTCTCTTCCTCTCTCCCCTTCCGTCTTATTTGTTTTTTTTTTCTTTATCTTGTTATTAATAATAAAAACTGAACATACTTGCAGAACTTATATAATATGATAAAAAAATTTTTTTAATTAAATGCAGTTCTACGAATTAAACTCAAAAACAATTAAAAATTAAATTGTTCAGTTTATCCTCACTTTCACATCTGTGAGGTCACATTATCATAGTACACATAAATACATGTTTTAGTAATATACAAAAAAATGCTCAAGACCCCTGCTGTACTAGGAAATACAAACATAACAGCAAACGAATAAAGAATAGTAAAATCATCAGTTTGGAACATTTGGCTTTCCACCACACCACATTACGAAGCAGTTAAATAAATCATATCCATAAAGGCATCATCATATCACCAAAGTCGAAGCAGAGGAATAAGAAAGAACAAGTCGCTGACATTAGAATTCTTCGTGTCGAACAGTGAGCCAAATACCTAATGCATCGGTTTTGGATTGGCGCCCCACGTCACAGCACTGTTTATTTATTCATCATATTTACACAATCGTTGCCAACACAGCTGCCGTGGTCCATTGATATTATCATAAAAGACACAACAACTACACTGCCATAAAGTCCAAAATAGGGCATATATTCTCTGTTTTAACTGTCGAAAAAAAAATTAAAAAATACGATAATAACATTTAAATTTTATTTATATACATACAAAAAAATCTAGAAAGATTTAAAATTATGCCTCATTTTTGATTTGCCCCCAAAACGATATGTTCATTTTGTTCGTGCTAATGGCGTTCGTGACATCACGCCGGCCAACTTTGGTCCCGGTATTAACTGTCTTAGCAGGCAAGTAGAGTTGCCTGCGTCATAATGCCAATTTAAGCGTATTTATTTATTATTTTTTTTAATATGAAACCCAAATATTACAATAATGTTTGCAATCACAAAAAGGAGTAGTCATGCAAAGCTGCCATATATAGCTAATCTGCAGGTTCTGCTTTTTTTAATCTTATTATCGTAATATTATCTAAAAATTCCAAGAACTGCACAAGTTTATTAGAATTGCAGATTTTTAGTACGATGGTCAGAATCAGAAAAAAAACTTTTAATCTTTGACACATTTAAACTTCTTATTCTTCTTAGTATGGTGGAGGAGAGTTGATGGAGGTCATAGTGGGATGCTGAGGTTATCCAGCAAGTCGACGACATCGGGAGTCAATTGGTTCAACACAAATTTGCCACAGGGAAAGTGATAAAGGGGACATTCTTCTACGATGTGTTCAGTTGTTAGAATATGTCCACATTCACAAAATCGGAATCCTTTAGGCCCCATTTATGCATCATATACGCACAACGGCTGTGACTGCACCGGATGCGGTTTAATGGGGCCACGTCTTCTGGGGGAGAGAGAACCCTGGCAATTTAATACTAGGGTCTACAACAAGGTGCTTAACTGTAGCCCTAGCATGTGAAAATCTCCCATTTGCGGTTTTGAGTGGCCATTTCGCGAAGATAACGAAGACTTGTATGACAGTTTGTAAAGCATGTATATTTACATATAGTTGATATGTCGAATACATTAGTATACAATACACATTTTAAAATATTGTGTAGCAATGCCTTTACCGGCGTAAAGGGTACGTCTACCCTTCCAGCTTTTCAGCAGTCGATCAAACGGGTGGAACTACCTTTCCGGCATAAAGTGTGATGGTGTTAATATTATAATTGAGATACTTATGACAGTATAGTTGCGGGAGTGCGATATTTTCGTATAAAATGAAGCGGGCTAAATTTAAACGTATTTTATTGTATCTATCCCAAGCCGCCGGTCAAGGCGAGCATTATTAAACTAGAAGATAATTTGATAGAATTAGATAAATAAGAAAGCAAAAACATCCGGCCTGTGGCGCAATTTATCGTGTCGTATGTTCTAGTCAAATGAAGCTTTTCCCTAAATTATGGGCTTTACCTTGTTCTTATTTTTTTAACTAGCACTACACGGCTTTGTCTGAAAATTTATTGCGTCTCTCAGAAGATTTCAACAAAATTATTTTTATTTTTTTATTGTTGAAATAATGAAAAAAGGTTTGTTGCATTGTAAAGCTATTTTTTTATTGTTAAATGAATATAATATCAAAGATACATAGCTCATGAGGTGAAAATAGTTGCGTTGCCTAAAAAAAAAATTCTAAGACAATTGAAATCCATAAAATGTCTCCCAAATGTGGGGCAGTGCCCCACCTACCATCACGCAACCGAATACTACACCTACGGTCGAAGAGCAAAGCGATATTCCCATAGGTGCTGTGGCGAATGGAATCAGCATACGAGTATATGGGTTCACGGTCCCAAGCAAATACTTCATACAAAAAAACCAAAACGACAGAATCCCCCCGACGGTGAAATTAAATAACCTAGGCTGAACCATGTCGAAGTTTGTTCCCAGGGCTAACGAAGGAATGTTTAGACACGTGACCTCGCAAAGTTGACGAGTGTCACCGAGATGCCCCCCTATCGGTCACATTGCCGGCCGGCTGAACTTTGCACAATAAGGATGCATAAATGTTATTATTATAAATGTTAGTAGTAAGTATTTGTAAGTTTTTATTCTATTGTTCCCTGTATTTCTCTAACCGTTTGCTTTTAATGGCATTTGTAAACCAACTAGTAAAACGTACAGATTATAATGAATCGTATTAAAAATTCAATTATTTGTCGATAAGACGTTATATTCCTAAGTTAAGAAATTTTCGACAAACGCCGTATTGTCTCAAGTCGCTATTAATTATAGTACACCTCCCACCAACTTTATTTAAATTAAGTGACTGCCGCTGTATTCGACGATTCGCCGAAGGATAAGAAGTACATTTTGATGAAATATAATGTTTTCGTGAATTTCTGATTGAACCCCAAGTTAAAAAGACCACGAACCGCCACTGTTTATATATATAGATGGTGACGCACCTGACTACAAAGTTAAGTGTGTCGATCTGTGAACCGTGCACTATGCCATCGTCATTGACTATCTATCTATCATACTTCTCTACTCGGACATGAAGTGGAAAAGTTTCAATTATGTAAACAAACAACATCCTTTGAACAGAATGATAAGAGCTTATTGACATAATAGAAGGTAAGAAGAGGACTTAGGGGGCCTTGCACGACCATATCGATAACAATGCAATATCGGTAAGATAAACTTAGCTGTGGACGTTGGTTTATCAATCGCCCGAGCATGACCGATGGTCGATAAATTAATCGGAAAATTCGGCACAGTGATAAATTATCACTTTTGAAAAGTGACATAAATTCATGAAAATGATGACATGGTTATGTTAAGTTAGATTAGTTTTATTGACTTATATCTTTTCAAAAGTATGCCGAATTGTCATGGAACCGGTGGCAACACTGTCGCATTAAAAATTGTATTATTCCTTTTGCAAAAGCGATTTTATCAATTACTAGCTGAAGCACCCGGCGTTGCCCGGAGTTATGAATGATTTGGAGTAAAATTTTGTGATAGTGATGTGTTACCCCTAGCCATTTTCCTTTTATTTTGAACGTCAAGTACGTGAAATTTCTGATTTAATCCAACCCTACCCCTACTTCTACTCCTACTCCTACCCAGTAATCTTACTTTTATTTTGAACGTTAAGTGTGCGAAATTTCATCAAGTACCAAAATTCTGCTTTAAGAGATGGGAAAGGAGGTGGTTTTTCGATATCTCGTGCAGAAAGTCACCTTCCTCTTGTTTAAAAAGTCAAGTGTGCAAAATTTCATCAAACTCGGAATAAAACTGTAGATTTGTATACAAAACAAAGAAACACAGCCCACCCGGGACATTTTTCTTTATATATTGACGAAGATTATTTTAGGCATTCCGAGGGCACAAAGTTATCTGCAAAAGTCCAAGAGTACTTTATTACAGGAGACTCAACTTTACCCCTGTGTCTTGCGTTGACTCAGTAGGAGGTAATACACAATACTGAAATGATGGTTTCCATGTTGGCTCTCATGCTAGGAGGACTGGAATTCGAGTGCGTTGCCGTTGACCACCACGTCATGACGGCCATTAAGGCGATGCAATGGGAAGTAATGGAAAATCACATGATTTCGCTTTGACAATTTGCTGGCTTAGATATATCATAGATGATTTAATTAAATACTGCAAGTAGAACACAACTTGAGTATTTTTACAAGTCTAGAAAAAAAAACATCAGACCTAAAAAAATGTTTAAAGTGCAAAGTGGCGAATTAAGTTTATTAGAATATGAAAGAAAAGCATTTTCATATGTATGCCTGAACTTTACAAAATAAAATAAAACACCCATTTTGGTCATGTTTTTTTTTTTGCGTAAATCGAAACATCCGGCCGGTGTTAAACCGGGAATTTCAACCTTATCGCCACTCGCATAAGGAGTGCGTGATTTTGTTCGAATTTTACCAAGTGGATCCTCTTAAACATGAGAGCAAAATTGACATTGGCGTCAATGTATATTGTATTTTCGCAGAAAACCGATAAACTTTTATCGGGTATTTTAATCAAAACAGATAGTGCGTATCTTGCATCTAGTTGCTTAGTTTTTTTTTGTTTGTTTGGTGCTCCCTAGCAACGTTGTGTATTCTTATTATAATCGAGAAGAATAGATAACACATAGATAATTAAAATATTTATATTGTTATTTAACCTTTTCCATGCAATCTAATCCACAAAGCGGCACGTTTAGACGATATGATCATATGTGAATATCGCACACGAGTCCCAACTGCTCCCTGCTAATTGTAACCAGTGAGACTATGGCATCCCCAATTTGAGTATGCTGTGAGGCTGTAGGTAGTGGAGTGGGGAAGATGAAAGTGGGGAAGTACCGGGCTATTCAGATCTGGTCACCAAACACGGCTAAAACCGTTTCAGGCGACGTTTCGATTCCGATGGGTTGTCATCTTTCACCAGGACGATACTAAAAGTGTCTACCACTCTGACGCGTGCCGCAAATATACTATATATTATATTAATATGAAATAACACAAATAAATAAATACTTGCGCACGACGGGGTTTGAACCCACGACTTCCGGATTCGTGGCCACGGATCGTAACCACTCAACCACGGAGGCCGTCAAAAATAGATTGTCATTATCAGTTACGAAAATATCCCCCTCAGCACAAACGAGACTGCTCTCGTGATAATATTATTATACTACTCTAGAAAATTTTATTTTGATGACTGGTCGTTAAATTCCCCTTCTAAGATCTCCTAAGATCATGATGGAAACGCGAGCATAAATAATTAGTGAGGTTGACCTCCAATTTTAATTTTAATTTTAGACTGCAAAAGCTGTGAAAAATTCATGATGCCTAGCCACCAAAATGTTGAAAGTTTAGAATAGTTTCATGTCTAATAGGTATAAGATACTTATTTTGTTTGGAAGTTTTAATTTACCATGTGCTTTTGCTATTTTTGGATTAATAAATTCGCTACCGGTTTCGACACAACCGTGCCATTGACGAGCGTTCTTAAAACTAACTTAAATTAGACAAGTGCAGAAATTGCGTCTAATTTTAAGTTGAAATTGCTATATAGTGAATGCCGAAAAAATACAAGAAATAAGATACTTAACCCGACTCCTGTCTTAAAATGTTACTATTTTTGCAGTATTATTGTGAATGTGTTATTTTTGTATAGCCGTGTATATACTGTATAATATTTTGTAATTTTATTAGATGAATATGCACCTAAGGAGTACTGTAAGGGTAATATTAAGAATAAGCAAGAATGTATGTAATATGTTAAGAATGTATAAATAGAATGTAAAAGGAGCACTGTGGGAATGAATACCACCGAATGGAGTTATTTAATCTTTTTTTTAAAGTTAACTAACTAACCATCACGCCGTTTCCCCGCAGGGGTAGGCAGAGAGAACGGACAGCCAAACAACTCGATCTTGGTATACACTTCTTGCTTCATTCACATTCATACATCGTCTCATACATTCTCTTCTATTATTCCGACTTCTGACATGGCTCGACTCAAGTATTTAATCCACTTGATCGTGCCATGTCTTCCTCGGGCGTCCCGCTTCTTCCTCCATTCACATTCGCGTCATATATTCACCTTACACTCCTTTCTTCGTTCATTCGCTTTACATGCCCAAACCATCTAAGCGTCCCTTTCTTAATCTTGCTCATGACACTTACATCAGCCTTGCATTCTTTACGAATTTTAATATTTTTCACACGATCATACGTGGTTTTACCACAAATTCGCCTTAGAGATCACATTTCTACGGCATTCAGTTTACTTTCATCCTTCCTCTGCCAATTCCATGCCTCACTGCCATACATCGGGGTATGTAAACATATTTCCCAAATATACAAACTCATTACACACTGTTTTCGTACTCTCTCTTTCAAACACCATGACTTTTTTAAAGTTTATTTATAGTAAAGCGCACTTGAAGTGAAATAACACAAAACTGCGCTATATAAATGCTTTTTTTATTATTATTATATTCATGTGATGATTACACAGTACATAATATATTACATGATGTAGGTAGAGGTACCCAGCGCTAGTAAACGTAATGTCATTAAGTCATGGTTGGCAGAAGTCAATACATACACGCAAGTATGAAACAAGTCATTATTACAATGACAAATGTAAAGTAATTACAATTATTACTTATTATCTATCATCGTTGGATTGGGTATTCCTATTATGTAAATAATTTCACAACACAAAAACGAATTTAATCATAACTGATATCGGCTAATCATTTTATATTTTCATTCATTATTGTTCGCAGAGGTCAAAGTCTTCGAAATTATTAATTCCCATACGAATTCCGTTAGAAGAGATTCTGAACAGAATCTATCTGAATGTGGTCGTAATCACAATAAAGACACGTATTTCACAATACATCAGTGAGATGGCCTTGCCTACGTGGGATTTTTTTTGTTTTATATATATTACACATAGGTTTATGTACATGTGTTCGGATGTATATAAAAGTTAATATTAAAATAATAAAAAAATGTTTATAACCTTTGTACCTCGTTTGTGTAAATGTATGTATCAAAAAATGAATTAATAAATAAAAGTATATAAACAGAATAATTCAGTATGTGGCGGTTTCTAATGCAAATATTTTCTGAGCTATGGTATTACCACGCCAGCGCGGCCGTAATCCTGCTTCCCGCTTGCAGACCCGGGCTCTTTACATTCGCTTCTGAGCGCCGCGCGTGGCTCAACGCCTTCCTTAGTACCCGCGTCCTCCTAATATTTTATAATTAAGATAGAAAAGCGTGTTGTATTTAATAAACCTACCTTTAATAATTCCGAGTCTTTTTAATACCCTCCTTTACCAGGTAATCCAATCAGCCATACGCATACACTCGTTTCTACGTTGGTGACCCCGACGTGATGTGAACACGCAACCTTCTGATAATAAAAAAAATATTATATTTGCGGCCAGTTCCAGGGTGGCGGAGTGACGGTTTGGATCAGTGCGATAATCACATTTAAAAAAAAAACTTCTATGCACTTTTTCAATTGTTGTATAATATGTACATGATGACGAAATTAATTTACTATTCGTAATTTAGATAACAGAATTAATAGGCACTTAATAGCCCTTATAATTATAGCTTCTCTGAAATCGACATTAAAAAACCCACAATTTTGATAAAGGGATTAAAATGTTGAATATATCAATAAGAAAATAAAGAAATTCTAGATTAATTATCTAAAAGCAATCTAAATGCATAAATCCGTAAATAATAACAAAGAAAAAATTTGACATCCATTATATCCACTTGATACTGTTGCCAAAAATAAAAAATAAAAATGTTTCCATTGGATATTTAACCTGTATAACATACGTGATAAATACCCCTGAACTGCTATATTTGATTGCTTTTCATTTACCTGGTAGGACCAGACAGTACCTACCATTTTATTGTGACAATTCAACTTCAGCGTCGCAATATTGTTCAACATCTGGGGAACAAATCCTTCGATGTTGTTCACATATTTGGCTCAATGTTACAAGTGCATGCACTAGTACGGTTTTCTTCATCGAGTAGAGCTAGGTTATTTGTAACTATTTAATTCTGGAAGAAGCGTCAAATTATGTTGTTTCTTATTATGTTAAATGTAAAAGCCTGTAATGGGCATAAATAAATAGAATAATTATAATTATAGTATTATTGACATAGATAAAATTGCCTTTCATTTGTTGTTCACTCATTAATTTTATTATCAGTGATTAACTGTATCGGGGAAAGTCTAAGCATGAAACTGGTATAGTTGAATACGTTACATAAAATAAGAACGAAAAATCCAATAAAACCATATTGTAGATAATACCTGGGGAGAAAAACATTGACTTATTTATCCATAAGCTAGACGTTATTATGTTCCTAATTTAAATAAAGCGAGAAAAAAATACATAAAAAATATTTGCTCGAACCGTGGGTACAATTGGAAGTAGTTATGCAGATATATATTATTTTAGAACTAAAAAATGTCATTACTATGGCAACTGCAAGCTACTGACTTGGTCTTTGAAAAGTGTTCTTCACATATTCGAATTTGACGGTTCGTTTTAAAGAAAGAAGGCAAAACATAACAAATATTTTTTAACGTTTATATCATTTATAATTTGTTTTTTTATTTATCTAACATCTAATAGGTTATTTCGGTGACCGGATAATTCAACACACGTATGAATCGGCACACTTTTTAAAAGTGATATTAAGTCATTAAAAGAAACAAAAAAAAACTAACCCGAAAACCTAACCCAACCACCTTGTCCCCCCTTATCCCTCAGTAGTCCCACGATACAGTATACCACTACCCAATCAAGCATCTCTTTATAATGATTCTACTGTACTTTTCCATTATGTCATCAAATGAACTACTGATTGAAGATTATAGAATGAGCTGAGCAACTATCTAAAGAATGTAAATGAACCAGCGCAATGTACACAAACTTATCAATGTTACTAATGATAGCTTTACAGATATCAATGTATGTAAGGGACATCAAGTAAAACAATCGGCATCACAACACCCAGACAGAAACACTTTAAAAACATGCCGACATATTTTTTCGCAGTAATTGCAATTGAACACGGAACCTTCAGACTAAAAGTCAAACATAACTTAATTCTTGATTTTGAATGTTAAATTGTTATCTTGATGTTAAAAATGTGAAAAAATAAATAGTTTTTGTACACACTCAAAGTAATAAAATGGCATTGACTAAAACAATTCAAGTTTTAAAAAAAAACTACGAAATATTATAGATATTTTGTAAATTTATTTTGTAAATGTTACAAATTATGTATTCATTATATCATATAAATAGAGGAACGGTTGGTTCAGTTGTTGCAATTTATTATTATGATGAACAAAAATAAAGATAACCGACACACTCCTTCGGGTAGAGTTGCAGCAATAATTATTATTTATAAAGTGTTTTATAAACATCCATTAAAGATCCAAAATTTTAAAGTAATGCTTATTTTAAATAGCAACATTGTCCATTTGATAAAATACGAAGTCGTCGAAGCTCAAGTTAGTTGCATACTAGAACTGACTTTGGGATTTTAATATCCACTGAGGCTAAAACTGTAATCAACTCCTCCCACCAGCGTGAACAATCGTTAGATTCCGTACTAAATCAGTATTGAAATGTTGGCATCGTACTAAAAGAATTCCAATGCAAACAACACATAACTAACTGAATTAAAAAATATTTTCTACTTTAAGTGTTTATTTAAGCTGCGTTTATGAAAACTGTAAAAATGTGTTGTTTAGGAGCGATTCAACTTGTGCTAGCTAACGCAAAAACGCAAAAGATACCTAGTTGGCTCACAGGTCCTGTTAAATACGACAAGGGTAGGCAACAAGTATATAAAAGAATATTTACCATTTTGGTTTGGCGCTGGCGTGACGAGGGCTTCGGTGAATATCTATCCGCTTTCCTCTTGATGCAGCTTCTTAGGATTTTATCTCCGTTTTCATCAAACACTTCACAGTCAGCATTATCTACATAATCCATTGTGGACACATCATTTAACTTTACATTGTCACTTTCCTCACCGTATCCTGACGATTCAGTGGTCGACTCGTCATCGTTTGAAGACTGGTCTTCATCGTCGTCTTCCGAAGAGTTAGAAGCCGAGTCGGAATACACATCGTCATTTCCATAGATGTCATCGGCTGAGTCACTCCCATCCTTCTCAAAACAAACAACGAAAGAATCTTCCGATTCGCATTCCGATGGTATTCGAACGCGTGGAGAACAAACTCTCCTTAGTATCTCACATTCTTTTGGTTTCATTACTTCTTTTCCTTTCTCCGCATCATCTTCTTTATCTTTATTAGAATCGGAAAAGACAATGACGAAGGAATCGTCACTCTCGCATTCAGAAGCTTGTTTCTTGAATCGACCCTTAACTTCATCAAAGCCTAAACAATCTTCAGACTCAGTGCTGGATAGCCGCGGTTTGGCTGCGATTTTTGGTTGCCCGCCTCTGCAGATGAACGTGCTAGCCGGAGACAGTTGCGCTGGTAATTTTGACAAGAATGAAACGCACTTACCGATCCTCTCCGAGATTTTTTTTGCACTTTTTGGGATGGTTTCTCTCTTAACCAGCTCTTGGGAGTTCAAATATTTCTTACCGGGCTTCTTTTGGCGCTTAGCCTTCTTGGAGCGTGCAGGTTTGTGAAGCTCTAGCGTATCAGGAGTGAAATAAACTGGCAAATTATCATAATCTAGGTCAGAAACCAAATCGTCGCGTATATCCTTCTTGTGGCTCAGACGATCCTTGTGGCGATGCTTGCTGCTGCAATGCTCGTTCTTATGCTTCTTGCTGCAAACCTTATCATTGTATTTTGTAGGTGACAACCTGTCATGGCTGGTTCCCTCCCTCATATTATCTGAAACGTCTTCGGAATAAGCATTACTTTCATTGTACTTGGCAGATGACAGCCGGTGATTTTTCTGCAACTTCGTCCGCTTATTCTTTCTCGGTTGCTTCAATTCAGTTGTGATGAGATGGTTTTTATTTTCCTCAATCGCACACGGGAGATCTTCTGGTTTAGTGCAAACGACACTCTCAACAGTAGGAACAACGGGCAACTCTGCTTTCAATGATACATTTGGCAATACTTCTATTTTATCCGACTGCCTTTCCTCTGCATTTGTTTTAGAAATCTGTTTTTTCTTTGCAAGCAAAGCTTTTAGTTTCGCCATTTTATCCTCGCAATTACTTATAGTGACTTTGACGGGTTTAGTCTCTTCAGCAACTGGTTCTTTTAAAATGATTTCCTTATCATATTTAAGCAAATGGTCTCCACTCACTGTTAACTTCAAAACTTCATCTTCAGATTTAATTATGTCAGTAGAAATATCTTCTTTAACAATGTTATTTACAATATTAGTATGTGGTTTATTTGTTATTTCAATGGTTGAAATCATAGTTGTAATTTGAATAACATCATCTTGAACATTGCACTTGTTAATATTGACATTAGATTCATCATTGGATGTGTTCAGATCTTGATTTTTTATTGATAGCTTATCATCACTTGTTGATGGTTTAACATCACTCGACGAACTAACTTTAACATTGTCATCCAAAGAGAGATGGTTGAATAAAATTTCTAACTCTTGGACATGATTTTCCGATGTCGGTTCAGATCTTTCTTTATTTTCAATGCAATCTTGAATGTTAATAATATTTGTATTATCGGGTGGTGTTATTGTGGGTGCTGTTCCTTTTCCGCATAGAGAAGGCTTAGAAACATCATCAAACTTAATATCTTTAAAAGCTGGTGGAATAACATCCAAATCACAAGGGGTTGAACCAGACACACTTTTGCAATCAGAATCACAAGAAATTGAAGTTGACCTTTGCAACTTAGAAGTTGAAAGAATCTCCTTAAGCCTTGCGAGTTTATCCTCACATTTAGACACAGAATCAGCTTTCTCTTCCACGATCTTTTCCTTAGATTCTGCAGCTCTCTGTCGAACAGCTTGCAAGAACCTACTCTTCGTAGGTTTTAAAATGGGCTCAGTTTCCTCTACATTCGTGCTGACGCCCTGACAAGAACTTTTGGGCTTTGTATCAGTGAATTTAAGGCTCTCTACTTCCTGAGAAGGCTGCCACCGCCGCTGATTCATGGTGGCAAACATGTCTGAACTTCTTATATCACAATTAGGACTAAAATCGACTTCATCAACGCTGGGCTCAACAATATCTTGCACTGGTATAAAACAAGGAAGGTTGCACTGAGATTTCTCCTCACATTTTGATGTAACTTGCGTCGAGTGATCGATAACAATTTTTAAAACAGGTTTTTGAATCAATTCTTGATTTCCTTGATCGGGAGCACAGACACTTGATGGAGACGGTGAAACACTCTGTTGTTGTGATGTTTCCACTACAATACAACAGTCGGGAACAACATTTAATACAGATTTGTCACTAGATAGTTGTTGCGAACAAACCGGAGCACACACAGCAGGAGACTCTAAAGAACTCTTATCTTTACCCGTGACACCTTGGGAATCTAGCAGCCAACTGCTTTTTGCAGATTCGCTATAAATTTGTGTGTTAATGCTGTGACCGGGCTGTTGGCACTCGTCCAAGAGTGAGGTTTGTTTTTTATCAGCCATTACCATCTGTTCCTTAAGATTATTAATGGTCTCAGGGATAATCATGTCTGATTTGTATTGCTCCCAGCTGGCTTGATCACATGTGTCTTTCCAATTGTTTACTTCTTCTGCATTGAGCATTGTTTGCGTTGTGGAGTCAGGCCTGGCCACAGTTACCGGGAATGCACCTAGCACATTGTTAAGCATCCCATTGAAGATGTTGGTTAATGCATTGAAGGGGATCATCATGCGCTCTTTGTAGGTAGGGTTCTCTACAGATACTTGCAACAGGGAAATACACGGCTGTGATAGTGGATTTTCCGTTGAAATGGATATCCTGGAGGGAGCAGGCGTATCGTATGATTTAAAGGCCTTCTCAGAGATAATTGGGTTGCTGCCAAACATGTTGTTAAAGCCATTCATCATAGGATTCGTAGTCATCTTGTTTCCGATGATATTCTCACGATGTTCTCCAAATACAATATTATTAATGGGAGGATTGACGGGAAAATGTGCCTGCGTTGTGTAGTGGCGGGGCATACATTGCATGCTATGCTTGTTGAATTTCTTTCCATTGTTACCAAAATTGCTATTGAACTCCATGGTGGTTTTTTGTGTTGTTTATTATTCTATCAAGTATTACGTTATTTACAAAGATATCAGGTCATTGTGAAGTTATAATAACATGCCTCATGAATGCTGGAATCTTCTCGGTAGCACATTTCTTCTGGTAATTCCGCGACAGTTCTTCAAATCCAAGGTCGAACTCTTGATAAAACACTTCTTACGAAACCGTCCAGCTGCGATATACTGATAAATTTCCGGAATTCGGCTAATACCAGCCACAGAAAACTTATTAATATGCACTTCAGAAACTTCAATCACGTTGTATTCACTATTCAGACGATTTTCACAAAGACACTCCATTATTTTAACAAAATTGGCGCGATTACAATATATTCATCACGTTCTTCATTTGGCCATTTGGTGTTAATGTCAGATCAAAAGTAGTGTGTATTGTGTTATGGTGGAGCTTGCCAAAGCGAAAAATAATATTCCCAATTAGGGTCACCTTTAGAAATAACATAAAAATATTAGTGCACAGGCAAACAAATCACTTTATAACTTAATTAAATTTGTTAAATAATTTTAAACCTACGAACTTGCCGAAACCGTCGATTTTTAACGTTATTATGGATATAAATAAACTTTTACAGGGTTTCAGGAAAACTATTTTATGTTATGGTATTACTGACAATGTAAATAAACAGAAACTGCGTAGGGAATTATTATTTTTGTCATATTCCTAGAAGATGATTTTATGTTTCAGAGGCATGACGATTCATTTTTCAAAGAATGATTGAAATTGTTGTATATTCAAGTACTTTAGCATTGAAATGATTCACGGGATACGATGTAAAATGGATAAAAGGATTCCATGATCACGTTAGAATTATTGCATCAGCCATTTGTAGTTCATAAAGAAGCACATAGATGGCAGTCAGCAGATAGAGCAATGCGCATAAAACATTTATATCTATATCCAAAATGACATGTTGTTTGTAATGTCGTTTTCTTTCCTTGAATAAATAAATCCACTGTTTTACCTATCTAAATAAAGCCGTACCTAAAACAAATCCACTGTTTTACCTATCTAAAAGTGATATATCCTTTGTAATACCTATAAGTAATGACCGAATTCACAGACATACTTATTTTTTAAACAGGTGCATTTCAATTGTTAGTAATTTTCCCAGATTAGACAGGTCTTAAACAAAATGAACAAAGGCTAGCCGCGTGCTTTTTGTTCAAGCCGGAAACCATCATAAAGTATAGAGTAATCGTAAAGTTTGGAGCACCCTTAACTATATTTTAGAAAGTTGGCATTATTTTACAAAAGGACAGCAATAAAACCTAAAAGGAAATGAGCCGCCCGCCAGACAATAGAGGTCATAAAACCGACCCTGACCAGGCGGCCCGACACACACAGTCGCGCCTAAAAATTCATAATGACCGTGGGACTATTGGAATGTGGGAACGTGGGACCGTGGGAATGAGACGGAACAAGGAAGAACTAGATCCCTACAGATGGTTACAGGCAAGAGTGCCTTTGACGAGAGGACAGTCGGTTTTAGGCTTCCGCCCAGGAAGGTACCTATTCTCGCCCTTCGGAGAGGCTGCCCAGTCCCTCTGACGACAGTGAGTTTTACGCTTCCGTCCCAGAAGGAAGTACGATCTCCGCCCTTCGGAGATCTACTGCATGTGACCGCCCAGGCTCTGCACCGCGAGTTGGCTTGACGCTTCCGTCCCAGATGGAAGTCTAGTCTTCGCCCTTCGGCGATCGACCGTAGAAGTCGCCCAGGCTCTGCACCGCGAGCCGACCCCCCCGCTACCACCCAGAAAGTTACTGATCTTCACCCTTCGGAGATCAAACCCCGGAGACCGCCCAGGCCTCTGATTATCGCCGCATTTGTACCTACTCCCGATCCGGAGGTACTTGGATATCTAGTGCGAACGCGAGAACTCTGCATACCCAGCCGCTTTATGGACCCTGTATAGCCATCAGTAAAGGGAAGTGCCTCTGAACTCTCATACCATATAATTCTCCCATCCTGTCACCCTGTGCATACTCTCGTAAAGACTTTTAGGTAGGAAACTTTCCCGTATAATTATGCCAAGTGAATCTCTAGTTTTAAGAATCAACTTTCCCGTATAATTAAGCCAAGTGAATCTCTAGCTTTAAGAATCAACTTTCCATATAATTAAGCCAAGTGAATCTCTAGTTTTAAGAATACAAACTTTTACGTAGATTTAAGCGAAGTTAATAGTTAATTTCAAGTTCAAAGACTTTACAAGTAGATTTAAGTGCTTGACTATCTAGTTTTATTGAAATTTTGTGTCTAATTAAGATTAACTTTAGTTTAAGACTAACCCCACGATTATCCAAATAAATGACTTGTTATAAATACCTAAATTGCTTTTCAGTTCCTAACCTTTTTGCATTATTCCTAGAATTATTCACTGCATTAATCAGCGTCTTATCAATAGCAGTACCTATAATAATAATAAATGTTTCACAAATTCACAGCGTTCATCAACTCGTCGCCTACAACACAAAAAGTGGGTATCATAGATATATGGTGGGTATTTCATTTTCATATATGGTATAGAAAAATTTCCAGGAGAGCCAAGTACTATTTTTTTCTGATTCTTAAGCTACCCTTACACGATTTGTTTTTTCGTACCGATCCCCATATGGAAACCATTTCGGGATCCATAGAGAAAATCTTTACTCTACATGATCATTAAGGGGAACGGCTGCGCTGCCTGTTTCATACATAACATCATTTTTGTTTTCTGGCCAAAATACCCATCCAAACTGATTGACATAGATTTAGTAAATATCTAGTACGGATGAGAAGTATTTAATTTATTTTTGTTTTAAAGTATGAAGTATATGCTGTAAAAAAAACAATTTTCATAATTTTAGAGGCAACTTAGAAAATTATTTGAGGTTTTATTGTATTTAAAAAATAAATATTATTTGCTATGTAAATATGATTATGTAAATAAAAATACAAAAACAAAACATTTAAAAAAAAGTTTTTTCAAAAACACCTTTACAAAATGTCAACAGAAACACGCGTTCACAGTTAATTTAAATACGGTGTAGTCTACCTTTTGACAATGTGTTAAATATATTTCTAAAGAAATACGCAATATCTTCACAAAATACGTGAACTTAAGTTACGTAAAAGGATAACAGCTATCAAATAAAGCGTGCTAAACTGTAACAATGTTCTCGCGCATTATTTACTTGAAGCAAAGTGTAATTTTTTTTCTCTAAATTCACCATACTGAACAGTAATAAACACATATTATTGTCTTATTAAAATATAAAACATATTTTCCTATGGCCACGTCTCCTCTGGCTCGGGAATTTGCCGCCATAAGGCTCGTTTTGCCCATTTATGGTGAAACTACTGGGAAATCCATACGAGCGAGCGGTCCGATACTAAAAAAGGCATGGCGTCGAAAGGTTCGACCATCCGGTCGTCCTTTCGTAAAGTCAAGCCCACCAACTTTAGAAAAGGACGATTGGATGGTTGAACCTGTTAAGACGCTAATTATTTGATTTGTAATATTATCTAGGAATAACACAAAATGGTTGGAAATGAAAATCGCTTTAGGTATTTACAATAAGTCATTTATTTTATAATCGTGAGGTTAGTCTTAAACTAAAGTTAATCTTAATTAGACATAAAATTTCACTAAAACTAGATAGTCAAGTACTTAAATCTACTTGTATTGTCTCAGTTCTTAAAATTAACTATCCACCTTGCTTAAATATACGGAAAAGTTTGTATTCTTAAAACTAGAGATTCACTTGGCTTAATTATACGGGAAAGTTGATTCTTAAAACTAGAGATTAGCTTGGCTTAATTATACTGGAAAGTCTTAGTTATTCTACGTAAACGTCTTTATCTTTAGGTATTGATACTATGTGAAAGCACAGTATTCACTGGGTGACAGGGTGGAAAAATTATAATATGAGTTCAGAGGCATTTCCCTTTACTGATGGCTATCCAGGGTCCAGTGGCTGGTCTTCGAAGGTTTGATCTCCGAAGGGCGAAGATCAGTATCTTCCTGGGCGGAGCCTGGGTGACTTCTACGGTAGATCGCCGAAGGGCGACCTTTCGACGCCATGGCTTTTTTAGTATTGGGGTGCCTGCTCGTGTAAACCGTGGTAAGTACTAACCAGAGACAAGAGCTCCGTCAAATGTGTAACGTGTATATCTATGGACCATTCATCAAATTCATCTATGCCGTACATATTCTATGCTTAAATTTGGACAGCGGTGCCTATATTCATATTGTTTATTAAGCGACATTTCGCCAATATTATACAAATAGTCTAATAAAATGGTAAATATCGCGTTGCTTACTATTACTATATAATAAATCAAACCTCTGCCTTACTGGAAGTGGAAATATATCGGTATTTCACAGTTAGAGCCGTTTAGGTTAGACCTTCTATGACAGAAATATTTATTATTTGAATAGGAAAAGCCTATTTATTATTTACTCTTGTCCCGAAATAGTTTTGAAACGACATCAATTTGATCTGCTTCTTGTTAGAACGATTTATAAATGTATATATTATGTTTCAGGTCGAGTAAAGAAATGTCCTGTCAATCCATGACAGATGATGCTATCTTTTGACTGCATAATAAAAACATTTCACATGCCAATACGCCGGTTCTCCTTAGGGATTTTTACAAATTTAATAACTCCCTGCATCGTGGTCCTAATGAAAGCGTTTCGTTGTTTTTAAATCAATTTACAAATATTCTTATACATTACTTTTCTCACTCATCCTGACTACTCTTGGAGTCTTTATTGTTACCACCACCCCTTGGGGTGTAGAGTCAGTATCACTAGTTTTAAATTTGATAGAAATATGACCAAAGCTGCTGTATTATAATGATGGATAATAATATTTAGCTCGGTTTTTTTGAGAAGAAATGTCTCTAGGGTGCTTCATAATTATTCGAGTGATCAAACTTTACAAAAAAAAAATTGAAACGGAAGTAAATCTATCTTACATCCTACCAAGATATAATATTGCTTAGAACTTAGAACCTGTGCTGTGACGACTGAATTTTGCCCATTGGCGCAAAATGGCAGTTTCCATACAAGCATTCATACCATTTGTTTTTCAACAGCGTTTAGGTGTACGCGGCTACGAATGAGTTATCACAGAGCATTTTTAATGTTTGCGTTTACACAGAACTTAACTACCGACTTACATTTAATAACTTTTGTACATTTAACAGTTGACTTATTTCTTACAAATTATATACCAATTTACGGATGACCTGTACTTTTGCGTATGGTGGAGGAGTTGATGGAGGTCATAACCATGGGATAGTGGGGTTATTCAGCCAATCTGCCGCATCAGGAATCACTTGATTCAGCACAGAAACTGTTTGAGGGGATAATATTCTACGATAATACTTTTTGTTTTCTTCGTATTAGTTCCACACAGGAGACCACAACAGGGGAAATCATTTTTCCCAGGACCTATATCATCTTTTGGGGATGCTGTGTCAGAGATACCAGGAAGGAGGGTATGGAACTGGTGGTGAAGAGACCTATGCTTAATAGAAGGAAGGAAACACAGAGGCTGGTAAATGATACCATAGCTAAGCTGTTGAACACAAGAACGTGTCATGGCGACCATGTGCAAATGTTGGGTATGCGTTTGCGTGTTTCCTGACTGAACAGGTGCTGAAGGGATCAATGATGCTTCTTCCTCTGACCCTTTTTCATTAGAATACCGATTTAGAACAGTAAATAATTTAAAAGTGTTTTCAGTCGCACACCATCCTGCTAGTCAGTCCCCGGGCCAGCGGCGGAGACCAGAACTATTCCGACTATGAGGCGTGAATGACTGCATGGAGGGCGTCTGCAAGATATACGAGGAGCACCTGAAGAGGCGGAACCCCAACACTCACCATCACTGTGATGTTCCAGATCAAGTAAAATTTTTTGCATTAATCACCTCTGGGCGCTTTATAATTGACTTGATTCACACCCACGGCTGTCTATTCGTGATCCACCACGGCTGCCACATGTGATCCACACGGCTGTCACATAAGTGATCCACACGACTGTCACATACATGATCCACGGCTGTCACATCTCACGTGATCCACCACGACATCACATATGTGATCCATACAATAGCAGACCTTATCGGACGTCCCGCCTCAAGTTTGACGCCGCCATTTTTCGTCCTCGTATTTGCTATGTATAGATTGTTCATATTGTTGTAAATTTGTAAAGGGAGTCAGATTTAATAAATGTTGTTTCAGAAATTAGTTAATAGAGATGCTAATGCATTGTTGCCGTTCCTCCACGCAGAGGAGCGGTGAATTTCTCCCCCTCTGGCCCCGCTCCGTAGATTGGGATCAACCGCCTCATACAGTTCGTTTGTGTGCCAGATTCGTCTGGTACAGCGGACGATACATGTACTCAAGATCTCACCACACTTCCCTTTCAATCACGTCCGCCGAAACATATGTGTAAGAACAGCGATGTGCAGTTCAAAAGCAGCTCAGATCTCCCGTCAGTCCGGCCAATAGGTTTTTCTCAGTGATTGGCATGCTTATGCCTTTACGTAAGCGTTTGAGCAGCGTAAAGGCATAGCGTACTGGACTAACGACTATGGAAAATCAAAAGCAAAGAATAAAAAACTTAAAATCATTGTGTGTTATTAGTTAATTTTTTGAACAAAACATTTCAAATAAAACTATCTAAATTAGCACTGTTCACACATAAGTAATTTATAATCTTCTAGGTAATTATGACATGAGTTATTAAACATTTAGGTAAAAATAAGCGATGTCTATCTTATGATACCAATGCTCCAGCTGGCAAAACTTTGGCTTCATGCGACGTATTGCATGTCCAGGCCACACACCCGCTCTCGAACTCTGAGGAAATTTGTAACACTTTACACTTCCAGCGGCGCAGATCAGTCGATCAGCGGATCAACCCGCCCACCGAGAAATGTGGTGACTTTTCACCCCAAATTAACATAGCGTTTCTGCCCGGCAGGCCGATCCTGAATATCGGCCCGGGCTCTTTAAAGTGAATATCGAGAAATGTGAAGGCGAAAATATGCCTTTGAGGCGATATTGTCAAAACAAAACACATAAATTTGTCAAAACATGCCGCGTGATGGGATGGTTGAAAGTTTGACAGCATTGAAAAAGGTTAATCAAATGACCCAAAGAAATGAATCCTAACCCAATCATCATCAGCTTGCTACAGTAACACATATGCAGCACTGCCAATAACTATAAAATACATGGTATTTTCACAGTTAACTTATGTATAAGCAAGTACCAATTTGTATCTTAAAAAGCAACTCTATCTTGGTGGACACTGTTTTACTTCTAAGTAGCTTGTTTTACTGCTAAGCAATTTCACGGGTGCATTTCTTCCAATTTAGGGATCAACTGGATGAGATGAAAAGATGAGTTTAGTTCTGAATTCTGTCGAGTCTTTGATAATTCTTAAGTCATCGGCAGTTCATTCCAGGCTTTTAAGGTCCTGATACTCCGAAAGCCGTAAACGAACATAGTATTAGGTGTGCACTTTGGTTCCTTCAACCTCGATAGCTGATGGCGCTGCTGACCTAAGGTGGACTGCCGTGAATTATTTCAGGAATACACAGTTCACGACAAGTGGCGAACCATTCCGTTAAGTGACTTAAATACCATCCAACCAGAGCTTACTAGATTCTTTCAGAGATATATATGACTTGTCACATAAAAATGGTCTTATACTAAAAAATTACACTTAAATTTACATGAATAATTAAAGGAATCTACTGTTGTTATGTCACCGTAAAATAACACTTAATATCTTTTTTATCATGATAAAAAATACTTAACTTCTGTTTTTGATCATGATAACTTGCCGATGAATTTATATTTTGTTACAAAATTATGTATGCTTAAATTTATATAATATATCATAATAGTTCACATCCACGAAAAAATTAAACAATAATTTGATTTTACAGTATTTCTCCATAGTGTCTCAGCTTGAGAATCTTATGAAACTTAGCGCCTGCGCAATCCATCAAGAAAGACCGGGAAAAATTCAAACTGATTTGAATTTACATTCCAAAATAGGAGATCCTTCAAAGCTTTGTGTCATTGGTTGGGATCATTATCAAACATAGAATTCCGCCAGATATGTCACTGGTGTGAACTTACATTTAAAGGGAATTTTTTGAAGTATAAGTTTTAACATCTTCAAGTGTGTTTCCATTTACGTAGCAGCTGGAGAAACTACCAGCGTACCGGCATGTCTAGTGTGGCGCAGGGGTGCGCTTTACGTAGCTAAAGGTTAAATGAAACAATAAACCATTTCTTATTTTATATGCCGACTGGTTTGGAACAACCATTCCTTCATCAGGGGCAAAATATATTAAAATTATTGGTTTTATATCGGAAAAATAAAGCTGTAATTTCGACATTACAATCACAGAACATGTAAGATGTGTCTTAAAATAATATTTTTTGTAGATTCTTTAATCGTATTTTAAATAATCATAGTTTTGATGAAAGTGCAGAGATCAATAAGAAATCCCTTAAGAGGGGCCGGCTGCGCTGCCTGTTTCATAAATAATTTAATTTTGGATTTGGCCAAAATACCCATCCAAACTTTAATTATATGCTTTTTTATTAATTAAAGGTTTAGTAAATATCTGAAATGCGTATGAGAAGTATTTTATTTATTTTGTTTTAAATTATGAAGTATATGCCATGAGAAAATAAATCAACTTTCACTACTTTAGAGCAACTTAGAAAATTATTTGCAGGTTTATCGTATTTTTTTAAATGATCATTTCTGCTATGTAAATATGATTACGTAAATAAAAATATAAAACAAAAAGATTAAAAAACATTTTTTTCGAATTCGATATTCTAAATTATATACGGCAAATTTGTGCTCAAAAATAAATTGGTCGTTTTAATTAATTTAAAGTCCACTATAATGCTTATTTAATTTATTTTATATTTCATTATATTTTCAAAGCAGGCGGGGTAAACCTTTTTAAAATCACCATTAGCCCCCAAATAATTGTTAAAGATGCCTCTAAAATCTGAAAAAATCAATTCCTTTAATCGCCGTATTTCGCAATGTAAAACAAAAATAATAAAATACTTCTCATCCATACTCGTATTTACTAAACATTTAATTAAAAAATATATCATTAGGTTTAGGTGGTATTTTGACCTCGTCAAAATTAAGATTTTTAAACGGGGCGCATAGCCGTTCCTAATAATGAGGTGTATTAACAATCAAATCTATCTTTCAGCCCCATCTTAAATATTTCCCATTGACAATCCATCTCTCCCCCACTCTTTACTGATCCCTAGTCAAGCCTGCACCTGATATATATGTTCTCACATAATTTTGTAATATTAATATATATTTTTTATTTGTAATATCGTATATTTTGCTCTGATGATGAAAGCGACTGTTCTAAAACCCCATTCGGCGTATAAAATAAAAAGATGTTAAACAAAAGTATTGTCTCATTTAACTGTTTACTTCATTCCACTTTAATATTTGTGATTTACTTTATCGTGAAATGTCTAACTGGAGTATCCCGACTCATTCGTTCCATTGCGCGTCTTATTTTCGCTTTTTCTTTCCATCTAAAACCATCAGCGCCTGTAATCCGGGAAAATAGAGTCGGCAACTTGAATCAGAAAAGATGTTCATTGTTTTCAGGCTTTTTACAGCACCTAAATTTCCCATTTCTGCGCAAGCGAGAACATGTAATTTCTGTCCCTTTCTTAATCTTGTTCTTTTATTTTGCTTGCATCATTTCAAATCTCATCATTTATATAAAAGGTATTCAGGTAACCGAATAAAACAGAACATGATGATAATAAGTTATAGTTGTCCTCTTCCTGCATTATGAACTGTTTACCGTACACACGCTACCAGAGATCTCATACTGTAATTTATTATTTCCAGCTCGCAGACTTGAGTTGCTTGGTAGCAAAAAGTCTAAACACTTACAGCGCCATACGGCAAGGGGCTGGTCAGGAAAGGTCTGCGTGCTGCTGAGGCAGGCCGCAGGGCAGACTGACTAACAAGAACTATCCTTTATGTATTAAATTACATTTAAGTGCTGTAGGAAGAGCGATGCTCTGGTAAAATTTACCAACTTTCACATTTCATACTCTCCGACAAATGACATAATTCCGCCAAGGCCCTGAGGTGTTTCTGTACACCCCTTGGGGAAAGCCAAAATACAGTGAAACTCACTTGTGAGGTTTTCAAACTCCTAAGAGGGTTTCACCGTATCTCTTTAGAATATCTATTCCAGTTCTTTGGTTTAAGAAGTAAATCCAAGCTCAAAATAGTTGATATTTCTCACGTATCAGCAATCATAATATACATTTGTCAATCTATTCTTAGTATTACTGTATACGTTGCACTGACAGTCATCACTTGTATAATATTGAGATGCATATCTCGAATTCAGTGAGTTTGTCATTGGAAACAATAATTGAAACATTAGGCTCCATAACAGGAATTAATACCTCCCGAACACCTCCGATTTTAATTTAAGAAATGAAACAAGACAAATTTAGGTATTTTAAACATTTTTTGAAGCATGAAACTGTCTTGGTCAATTATGATGAGGGATAAACTCTTTAAGGAAACGATTATTCATCAAATGATAAATTTTAATGTTAATAAATGGATATCTTGATTTAGGCCCATCCTGTACATTTCTCTTGCAACTGGTTCATCATACCTCATAACATCGAGGGGTAATTACTACAACTAGGTACATGCACCGACGGCCGGGGAAATAAAATTATGGTTTTGTGTGTAACTCGAAAATGTTGATTTTGGAGTTACCGAATTGTAGTAATTACCCCTCGACGTGATCGTATACATTACTTATGTATTTCATTTATATCCATAAAGTTCTGGTTTATGATGCATTAATAATCAATGCTTCCAACACTACATCAATTTATGTTACAATTTTAATAGAAAAGCTATTTTATTTTGAAAAGAGCGCCGAGTGTGCCTGTAATTCTATAATATGTATAATTACAACATGCGTACGGGTATTCTGCCGTTGTAAGTAAAAACACAGTAAGTTACTTCCTTAAGAGTCTCAAGGAAGAGATACTGTGTTTTTACTTATTGGCAGTATTCTTTTTAATAGTCGTAAAATTTATTTTAAAACGAAGACTACAAAAATATACATATAGTGCTCGAGGTGTGGATTATTTATGCGTCATATGATGCGGTTAGCTGCACAAAGATTTATCTTATCTTAAATAATGGGGTATTTTATTTGGAAACATGCACCACCGAAGTAATTAATTAAAAGTGAAGAATACTTGGAATTGAGAGTGTACACTCTCTCTCAATTCCACTGGCTGCCCCAGCCAATATCAAATAGTCATAAATTTCCTTGTGTTTCATATTCATCCAAAATAAAGATTGTGTTCAAAGGTACAAACACTATTATCAAAAATAACTTGTGGTGTGTATATGTAGCAAATGTAGGAGATGATTATATTTTTTCAATTCTGTATTATAGCCTTTGAAAGCGAAAATGCATTTATTCATTGTTTTTTGTTCTTTAATCATTCTGATTGGCTTGTTTTAGATTTTGAGTGGTTTGCCACCGGTTTTTATTGTGCAAATAAATGTATTTATCATCCTTAATAATTACGCATCTTTATTCCTTCATTTTAAAATGTGTGCTATGTACATAATACATTCTTTCTCATTATTCTCTTGTTTAAATGTTTCGTCCTCATTGGCGGAGGCTGGTCATCATTGGGACAGTCAATGTCAACATATAAATCATCATAAATTCTGAAATCTCGCAACTTTTCAACTTTCTGATGTTTTTCAGGCAAATTGTTGCACGACACAGTCTGTGAGTTCAAATTTGTAGATTCCCCCCTTCCAAAAAATTTATTCTTCCGTCTATGGAAATTCAATCACTCTTTTTAATTAATAATAACATTGTGGATCTGAAATTTAAAATCATTTATTAAAATAAACCAATTTATTGTTGTAAGGTCATTTGTTAAAACCTGCCGACTTGAATAATGATCAGTTTCATACGTTCCTTGTTGAAACTTTCATAGGTGTAATTTGTGCGACGATACATGACTGTACAATGGGAAATATGGGAAAATATTTTTGTTGGTCAAATTCGTTGGTCCATTTTACTGCCTCCCTGTGGACCTCGAGGCCACCATCGTAACTCTGGATCTCCAGAGCCCCCTGTGAGGTGATATTGTCTAGTTTGGGTTGTTGTTTTGTTAATTGTTCCTGAAAAAAAATAACTGATTGATTAAAGTTGGATATTATGTAAAAGGATTTAGACTTTTGAAGTTTCTTTCTTCTAGTCATATTCCTCACCTCGTTTCTTAGAAATGCTCTGGTGAATATTCTCCACAAGTGTTTTCCTTCAGACCCACCGTGTTATCCCAATATATATGGTGTTTTTTTTTTAAATTATTAACATTTGTTTCAAGTTTTATCCGCTAGCGACATTTATTGATTCCAAGCGAGGTGGTGTAATCATTAAAGTGCCGCTAGATGATGTCAGAGAATTTCTTCCCGCTTTTTTGCAGATTTGTTTGCAAAATGTTTAGAAAAAATTTTGAAACGCATAGCTCTCGATAATTAAATAAAATCTTGAAACAATGTTAATATCATCGACAATAGAAATAAGGGAGAAGAGACATGAACCGTATGAAGCCGCACGTAAAGAGCGTATCGTCAACACCGTTCACACATACTACTGCAAATCACATAATCATCCGCTCCGCCGCTTTGATAGTCCGTGCAGTTTGGTTGGAGCATGGCGACAGTCAGCACGCTTCCATGCCATATCTCCCTCGTTTCTATTATCTATGGTTAATATTCATAATCCGTATATAAAAAAATTGACAATAGTACAGTGAAAGATTCCGAGTTTTCCATTTGGTTCCGCATTATATGGTTCTACAGCTTGACACATTTAACTTGGCACCGCCACTGTACATATTGGGTTACCAATGCAATATAAATCCCTTGACTAACACTATTCTGACTAATTATTGCTCATTATCTGACTACAATATAATCTAATTTAGAGTTTTAAAAAAGTGTAAATATAAAAGTTAATTCAAATACAGTAAAAATCCATCGTGAATTAATTAAATCTTATCGCTAATAACGATAAATAAAGCGCGATTTCCAAAGCGTAATTTCAAATTTCAAGACCGCTTCGCTCAAGGAGTATTGCCAAGTCAAAAAATAAAAACTCGGTTAATATATTTTTCCGTCGGCCACACTACTGGGCCACCCGCTCGTCTGGAAGGCGCTTTACAGCCGTGTTTCATTTTTAAATCCGCAATTTTCTATTGTTGGTTTTATTTTTTTCATTATCAATATTATTTTATATAACTAAACATCAATAAAAAAACAAATTTCTTTTAACCTAGCAGGAATATTTATAATATTACTTATACTATGAGAATATTTTTGGTACAAAATTTTTTCTGTTTGAAATTATCTGTTTATCTTACTAGTTTTATTTGTATTCCTAATTTGTATTGTGAATTAAAATAAATTTATAAGTAAAATTAAAAATATGAAAGTTTTTAATTTCTCCGATCTTCCCTTCCTACAGTTAATGACAAAAATTTGCAGATCGTAGCTGTAAAACTGAATCATTTAGGAGTAGAAAACAATCAGTTTAACGCTGTAGCAAGACTAATTACAGGTGTATCTAAATACTCCCACATTTCAGAGCATCTAAAAAATCTTCACTGGTTCAAATGTCCTGAAAGAATCCAGTTCAAGCTTTGCTGGATGGTATTTAAATCAATTAACGGGATGGCCCCGGCTTACCTATCGGAACTGCATCCCAGAAAATTCCAATTCACGCCAGTCAACTCTTAGATCAGCGACGTCATCCGCCATCGAAAGGCTGAAAAGCGCACACCAGATACTAAGTTTGGTGAGCGAGCTTTCAGCGTGTCAGGCCTTAAAGCCTGGAATAAACTGCCATACGATCTAAGATTGATTAAAGACTCAACAGAATTCAGAGCAAAACTCATCTCTTCGGACAGTCATATCCATGAATGGTTCAGTTACCTAATGAACAAATAATTTAAATATTTGTAAATGTAAATAATTATTATCAAAAATCTCAAATAAATACCTACTCTTCTTTTGCCAATAACATTCTAATGTATCTAATATCAATGACAAATAGGATTTAAACAGTAACTTCAATGTCATGTAATGTGCAGTGTTTTCTAGTATGTGTCCTGTGCGTGCAAAGTCATATCATCTCAGCCCAAAGCATTATAATTTAACATTTTAATCTGGAGTGCCCTACCAGGTAAGTATGTTTTCTGTATATGTACATAATAAGATAAACCCTAGCAAGTAGTATTTGTACAGCACCCTAGAGGTGATTTTTCACAAAAACGGCACTATACAAATCATCCAAGTATTATTATTATTAGTCGGAGAAACAACTCGTTATGATGCTGCCGGCATCAACTTTGAATGGATGTTCCGCTCTTGCCCGCCGAGTTTCTCCCTGGAGTAGTGGTACGCAGGGCTACAATGCTACTAGTTCCTCCAAGCAGGCTTCCTTGTTAATATACCTGTAAAAAAGACTCAGAAAGCCTACGTTTGGTCGTTGCATAAGAGACGGCAATTGGTCTGTTAACAATGGACTGTTAATCAAACAAACCACCCTCATCGGCACAGATTCAAGCAGGTTAATTAGATATTTTGCCACAGAAGTGGCTGAACGAGATTAAAATAGACAGTATGTTTAAGATTTAAGATTAGACATCTCGTTATGCTGCAGAAAAGCATTAACTTCTAATTCGTGGAGATTGCCCATCGGATATGCAAATTTTTTAACGCCAGCGTATCTGATGGGTGATGTAAAAACACAATTTCTTTTCATATACATTTAGAATACAAGTAGCTATTCTGCGGAAACTACTCGTGATAGATGATGGCACGGCGGGCCGCCTGCAAAATTTTACCCTTGGCACACTATGGAAATATTAGGCCGCGGGAGCTCGGCGTTCCAAAGGTTAAGTTAAAAGTTCTACTTTTGAGATAATTGATTTTTAAAATTTGAGTAAAATTTTTTGTTTTTATATACACAATCATCATAAAGTTATGTATTGAAAATACAGACTGTTCTATTGATAATAGATTTTGTCATTTGTCACTAAAATAACTACAAATTGTTCAAACTAAGAGCACTATTAAACTCAGACTAGATGAGAAAATAATAAATGTTAGACTTGATGTTAGACACATTTTCTATGTATGAATCAAGTTTTCTAAAACAAAATTTATACAAGAATGTCAACGAATTCCATAGACAAATTTCTTACTACGAAATATGTAGCATTAAGTTTTTAAAAGAAATTGTTCACCGAACATTATTACCTGATCATTAAGTCAAAACAACAACATTTTGACTTGTGCTTTTCTGCAGTACAATGATGATCTGCTTGTCATTGAGCTAAATTTTCTCAGACTTCAACGAAGCCCGGTTGCTTGAGCTCATCTGAAATAAGTCCAAACATCTCGATGTTTACTTTACTGAGGAAGCTGGAAGTTCTTATAAACTTTAATTCCTAAAATTGGTTTTTCATTTGTGTCCTTTTGATTTGGTACTTTTAGAATTATGCTAAAGATATATGTAATACATATAGTTTGGTTTGATTCTAGTGAAACAGTAAAAAAGTTGACGAAAGAATTCAGGAGTTGAACAGACCAGGGGCGCTATTCCCATTCCTTTTAAATATTAAATATGTTACCAATTACGTTATTATTTACTTTAAACATAATTAGCTGGTAAACACTATATACATGTTTTCGACAATTCACGTCAAGTGCGGCATTGAAGAGAGTCGGTACAATCGGCCAAGTCCAATGAATTCGATTCTGAAGGCGGTGGACTCACTCCGAGTTCACAAATCTGGATTCACTCGTTCCAAACTCACACTCAAGGAGCGGCAAAGGTTCTGGATTGGAGTTAGAAACGAAAGGCGTCCCTATTCATTAGTGTAATATGAACGATTTTTGATTCCGGAACGGCGGAAAGGAATGAAGACCGAGTTCGAGGAATCGAGTCCATGTGGCTAAACTCGGAATTGGAACCGAGTTTTTAAAATAAGTGGAATGACCCACCTCTTCGGTCGGCACAAATTCAAATGTCACTTTCAGAACTAGAGACAAAAAAGGTCATTACTATCTAATGAGGTGGGTACCTTTTTATGAAACGTGATTCTTCATTAAGAGGCTTATTTATGATATTTAAAAATAAAATAAAAATGTATTGAAATGAATTATAATATAATGTAATTGTTTTTAAAAGTTTTAGTTTAAAATCTATTTTATCAATTTGTGTTTACAAATAATCTTTTGACAATCTCTAAAATGAGTAATAAGGATCTTTTTACTATGTCTCACCGGAATTCCGCAGTTAATCAAAAAGTCTTTAACCCTAAGGAAAAACGTAAGGAATCTTCCTTAAAAAGAACGGGAATAGCGCCCCTGGTTTCACAGGCCCTGAAAGAAGGTAATATAAGAAGATAAAATGAAGAGAAAGTTGTGTTAATACTCTGGTGATATGTGGTGCTCTTCCTTCTCTGCTTGCCTCTTTTTGGAATCCTACCTTGTCACGTCCGAGATGTCCAGAACCTGGTCAGCAGTGAAGCCTCCTTTTCATATTTGAGAACCAGTTGATGATGGTGACCCAAATCCAGACCATGCAGCGATGTTGGACTGACTCCAGATGCTGTCTTGAGAAAGACATTTTTTTGTCTTGAAAAAGACATTTGGCGGGGCATATTCGACAATTGTTCATTTTGCACATAAAAGAAAAATTTATTATTTAGACGGCCCCAAAAAATTTTTTTTTGTCACTGTTTGCATAATATTTTTTACTTTTCTTTTAATTCAAAACATTGAACATAAGAAAACAAAAAAACCAAACAAAACATAAATAAAAACAATAATATGAAAAAATCCGGATATAATTTTTTTCCGATGATTCTTGACAATGTGTAATTTTTTTTCTTCTTTTTATTTTGATTTGATTTAGTGTTATTCTTTTGATTATTTTATTTGAATAATCCGTCAGCAACTTCGGGGCCGTCACTTACTTTATTTTTTTATTCAATATCATTTTTTTGTCAAAAATATTCTTTTCCAACAAAATTATACAAAAAAATGACAAATAGAATCTTACATACTAGTTTGAACAAGCTATTATTTCAAAACCAAAAATTATACAAACTTATCTTTTTATACAATAATTATACAATTATTTGAAGTGACTTTTATCTTAATTTATTCCATGTGGTAGACCATAATGTTATTTAACTTTATTATTCTAGAAATAATGGCAAATTTCATAATTTCACTCTGCCTATCCTTTTTTTAAACTTTAATTAGCGATCTTTTAACTTTACAAACAAATTAGTGTCTACCTTAGAGTGAAAGTTATAATTTAAAAAAACACTGATAATTGTCCAAAATGAAAACCGTGTAGGAAAGTTCTCAACAAACCAATTTACACAACAGTTTTTGAATTTATCGAGAAACAACCACAAACACTTTTAATGGCGACAAGTTCAGTATTTATAAAGTATTTACAATTTTATTACAAATACTCACTAATTTCACTATTTCCTAATGTCTAAGATGTCAATATCAAATATTAGACATATCTGAACTATGTGACTATATTCCTGCATTTCATTAATGCACACGCGAAAGGGAACTAACTAAAAATATATCAACAATATTTTAAAGTGACGAAAAAATAACAGAATTAATAATTAGTTACAAGTTAAAAGCAAACAGATTATCAGTTAGAATCTGGACACACATTTTCAAAAGGAAAAACTAGTATTATGGACGATAATATGAAGTGATAGGTAAAGGGTTGGCGGCTATGAAAAGACGGTATGACCAGGGTAAATGCTGGCGAAAAAGAAGTGTGGTCGATCTTGGAAAAGATGTATGATCAGACGCACAAAGATCTTGAAAGGGATAAAAGTGACATGCTCAAGAAAACAGATTCCAAAATGATCTGAAATTATCCACGAGTCGATGCAAACGACGATGTGTGATTTAGGATTGTACTTGCAGCGTTATATCTGCTGTCTAACGTTAAAGACACGCGGTGTGATGTTATGTATATTATATAAGGGTGTATACAAATCTTTTCAGGGGGATTATAATCAAATCTGAAAGTGGCCCATGTCGTTTGGAAACGTACTGGAATATCCCAAGTGACGTGCTATATCATCATACGTCAATATTTAAAATAAAGCAGATAAAAACCATACGCATTTTAGGTACAGTAAGTATATAACCCGAAGGTTTGCCCGTGGTGAACGCAATAAATTTTGAAAATTTTAATAAATATCTATTGGTAAAATTTGTACAAAATATTTAGGAAGCTTTGTAAATTACTAAAGATTTTTAATTTACAGGTTTAAAGTTATTTCTTTTGAGAAAACTAAATAAATAATCCGATCATGATCCAATTTTGCTGCATTCAAAATTGAAAAAATTATTAATGTTCACAGCTTACTGAGCTCTTGGCGGTAATTCAATCCTGAAAAATCAGACCCTAATTCAAGTCTCCTAACCAATTCAGTGGAGATGGAGGAATAATCGCTGCTTTAGTATTTTCAGAAGGAAAATCACTTAGATTGTACAGAAATCTTCGACAAACGTAAATGAGTTTGTTTCTTCATTTGGACGAGTACAGAAAACATTGAATAATATTTTTAACTGTCAAAGGGTAAAATTTTAGTCAATTTGTAAAGAGGAATCTAATTGCTAGCTTTTTAAAGGTTAATTCATATTGATAGTCAAATATAAGACAATATATATTGTATTGCTTTAGTTGTTCATGTGTATATATATGCATTTATTATGAACATTGACAGCTCAGGCTTGTATACAGTTAATTTTATTACTCCGCCTTTCAAAAAAGTGAATCTATCAAAATCCTAGAGCTATTTCTACATAAAATGTGGTTTCTTTGTAAGGCAACTCTCTATGGCTAACGGGCACTTATACAAATCTTGAAACAGGTACTCTGCTTACATATTTTAGAGATTATATATATTAAATGGGTTAAACTTAATAACACGGTGTTAGTTATCATCATCATAATAATATATATATATATAGTGTGAGATTTTCACAAACAAAACTATATATCGTTTATCAATAAATAGGAGAGATCATTAATGCGATATATGACGTGGATTATTATTATGAAATGATTTATTAATTCAGCTGTAATAAATAGCACTGAGTCATTTTTGAACCAATGGACGGCTGTAGGAATAGAAAATTATCAATAGATTTTAAATTTTCAGCAGTATTTTCCATACAATTTTTTTTCATCTGTATATAGTATGAGGTTATGCACCAATTATGATGAACGTAATTTTAAAAATCGAACTGACGAAATTTTGGTATTTGTCGCGGCGCTAAAATTGTTTTCTTTGGGAGATTTTTCAAATGTGTTTTTCACTTTTTGACTAAACTTTATAAATATTTTGGTTGTTCTAATTGTACATAGGGTGATTTACGTTTTTTTAATATTTTTATAAGCATTGTGTAAAATGTTGACGCGGATGTATTTCATCAATTTTCAAACGAACTTCGAAATTAGCGAAATTCTCAAAGGACCCCCAAAAACCAACTGAAATGCTAATATTCTAATTCCTTAATATTTTGAGGTAGACTTAACACAACGATTTTCAACATTACGATAACCTATGACAAACAAATTGTTCACAAGTACCTTTTATATTTAAAATTGCATTTTAATCGGACATCTTAATTTGGACTGTTATCAATACGTAATAAATAAATCTCAAACATTCTAAAAGGAGAAAATAATTATATGTTCTGACACACGATAGGAACGATAGTGTTTATACCCTCTACTGAAGTATGTAGTAATTTGCACAATATGCGACATACCCTATCATGAATCAACGTCCATTACGACAGCTGTGAAACCATTATTGTAATGTTCATCAAACACAACAATCAACATCCCATTGATATGCGCAAAGTTTTACGTCTACATATTTTTGAACTTTTTTGAATTTTGGGAATTGAACCCTTGACCTCCGGACCCGTGGTCATACGTCTTGCCACTATGCCGCGGAGGTTGTCTAATCAGGAGGTGGTCTTGGCCGTACGTATGTGATCACCGAGATTGGTGCGATAAAATAAAACAAAAACTTTCTTTGCGTAAGATTGTTCTCTCTAGTTAAATAAAGCAGTGCTAATCGACCGGAATAAGACTTTGAACTGGGACGTCCGTAAAACCGGGAAATGTAAAAGGGCATCATTCGTATGAGCTTGCATTTGTATTAGTGTTACCAGAACACTGAACACCTGGGAGAAGCTTCTCCAGATTTTAACAGATGGCAGCAGGCATTCAAATTTAGCTTAGTGAAAAATAATGTTTGAGAAATGTTTAGTTTGCATTATTGAAGTAAAATGTGGTTCATTCATTCATTCATTCATTGTGGCAGATGCATTTCAATTACTCAGCTTTACGACAATTTCTTCTCAAAATGTTCAAATAAAAACATTTATATTAAAGTGTGATGAAAACTCACTGTCGAGTGATGTTTAGAGTGTTAATATGTCAACAATAACATTTGTACATATAATACAAGAGTGATGTGCGAGGTCCGGCTATGAGGCGGCACTGAAGAGGATGCAGGAGGTGGAAGCAGCAGGATTGGGATCCAGAGAGTGGAAAAGTCTGGTGGCGGGGCGGTGATGCGACGATGGTTGGGGCCGTGGTCAACGTCTCCAGGACCGGTCCTCTTCGTCCTCTTCTTCGTCGTCCTGGAGCAGGATGTCCTCTGATAATTCCACTCCTCCCTGGAAAAAAGGTTTTTTGTTAGTCGAATTTTGACAATTGAGTAGACAGTATTGAGAGAATAAAAGACAAATACCAGAGTATGTCAAGATATCCTCAGAATCGCCCTGGGGGAAGGCCACGATTTAGAATCAAAATGTTGCTTGAAATGGCATTAGCTGTGTTTGGTGACTAGATATGAATAGCCAGGTACTTCCTCATCATCTCCTTCCCCCTCCCCACTTCAGCCTCATAATATGCCCCAATTGGTATGCCATAGTCCCACTGGCTCCAGACGGTTGGGAGCAGTTGGGACTCTTGTGCGATATTGCTGATTGTCGGCCCCTTTTAGTTTCTGATGCAATATTTTGTATTGAAGAAAAAGGTTGTTTTAATAAAATGCTCACCTCAAACTCTTGATCATCGATGGTGGAATTGCTCTCATCGGCATTGTTGGATGCGGCGCCCTCCGGCTGCGGTTTAGCGTCGCCTCCCAGCTGCTGTATCGGCTGGTCTGATGATGCTCCGACAACTGTCGGGGCGGAGGTCCCTGGCTCTGCGCTGGGGCCAGCGACAGCGGAGGGAAGGACGGCAGGCAGGGCGGCCTGGCGCTTCAGCGGATCCATCCAGGTCACCTGAAAGGGATTGTAAAACAATTCTTATAGATATTAATTTAAAACATTGTAGCCATCGCTGACCGCAGACAAAACACCGAACAACTTACAACACACCAGCGCCACTAGTGGAAAGCCGCCCCGGACACGTCTATCAAAAACAATGGCATTTGCAACTCTCGACTTGGATGAGTCACATCTCTGCACCTTGCTTGCTAACTCGTGTATCCTTTATCCAATATCTTAATCATAAATGTGATATACGGGGTGGATCAAAACAAACCCGACAAACTTTAGCTAGTGATTCCTGTGTTTATTTGGAGTAAAAAAAGGAAAAATAAAGTAGATTTGGCATTTTGGTTTCCGGTGATCATTTTTTTTTGTTCAACTAAAAACATTAAAAAAATCAGTAGGTATTGGGACAGTTAGGGTTGGGCCGGTTACTAGTCTGAGTGACCATTGATGACAGGTGAAAAAAAATTATTGTTTGTTTGAATTAGAATGTTTTCTGCATGTTTTACTCCAAATAAGCTTGGGAATCATTGCTTAAAGTCAGGTATGTCCTGAAACATCCTGTATACGCATACGTACCTATAATAAAGAACTTTCAAGTTAGGATAAGTATCATTATTATATACATTCCTCAGAATCTATATTATATGCTCTACACCAGTGATTCTTAACGTGGCAATTTGGAGGTCTGGCGGGGCGTTTTAAAATTTTTAGCATATTAGCGCTGCAGAAGTTCGAGTGGGCATTGTGTCAATATAGAAAAATAAGCTCAATCACGAGCTATGCTTTCTTTAGGCGCTTTGATTTTTTTCATTTCTGTTCAATAAACTACACTTTTATCACATGAGGCATCCTTGAGCCTTATTAACTTTTTTCTTATAAAAAATTTATATTGAATTATTTACTTATTTTATTTAAGTAACATTATATCTATGTGATGTTAATATGACATAAAAGGCAATGAATACATAATGTTTTTAAAAATAATAACTTGTTTTTTTTATACTTCTCATCGTTTTTTATTTGTGGTAGGAAATTCATTGCATAAAATACATACCTACATAGAGAAAAGTGTAAATTAAGTTCATTTTTTATATGGATAATTACTGTGGTAAAGGGGGCGATTCTTTCAATACGGTTAAGAAACACTGCTCTACACTATAAATCTCACCAATGTCCGAATAAATAGAGCTGTCCTAAAGCAAAATCTGTAAACCATTTCGACGGCTGGGGGCAAACCACGTGACAACCTATTTGACACCGGCGGGGTTTGCGCATTTCTTGAATATAATGCGTCCGAATAAAGTACGGTGACTGGCGTCCAGCGCTTATGGGAAAATTTGACTGATTAACGCAGCAATTATCATTTCCTGTGCATTTAAACGGTGTCACAATAGGATGAATCACAAATATCATAATACCACAGCACAGCACAGGTCAGCGTTATTTTATTTCATTTTAAGCTAATTCAGTAGAATATGAACAGTGGAGACACTAACACTATCGAATCGGAATGTATAGCGATGCAATATATCTTGATATAATATAAAAATAAGTATCAACACATTTCGGAAGCGAATCATCCCTCATCAGGATACACTAGTGAAATTATTATTTTAATTATTATTAATTACTCCCTCATAATTATCCTGATGAGGGAAGCTTCGCTTCCTAAATGTGTTGATATTTATATATTAAATAATGGTTTACACAAAACATTTATTATTCAAATTATAAAACAATTGTAAAAGGTAACAAAATATTCAGTTTTTGTAAACAAGCCGAACCCTTTTCATACCATCTGGGATTTATAGTTACGACTAGGAATGGATAGATGAAGCGAGGAATTCGGACACCATTATGAAAAGGACATTGTGTTCATAAACAGATTTCATTTTCGAAGACTAAAATACTAGTACTGCAATGCGAGTTGCCTACAGACTGTCAGATTTATTTATTTGCAAATCACTTAAAGAGGCACAGGGGCAAACACACCCCCCGCCCTGCTCATGTTGGTTTATTCCCTTGACCTCTAAGGGCAGCTCGGTTATATTCATTACTCTGTGATAATCCCTAACACATCTTAAGAGAAAAAGAGCATTCATTTTCCTACGCCTTTCACTGTGAAGTGCTTCCAGAGCTGATATTCATTTTGAAGCAATTAAGGAAGAGGTGTTTGAAACTGCATAACATTTGATATCCATCATTTGACAATTTCAAGATTTGAACGTTCCACATTACTCGGCCCATTTCAGCTTTTGATCGGCTGATTAGCATAAAAGCACAACTCAATCATCATTAATCTAAGTCACCACTTCTAGAATTTGAAGAGAACCACAGGAAATGACCGGAAAAGGATATTATAAAAAAAGATGATTAGCATTTTTTCTTACGCTCAGCGTGCGGTCGTTGAACTGCTTTCCTTTAGCGGAGGCAAGCTCGGCAGCCTTGCGGGAGTCGTACTGGATCCACAGCGACGGGGTCTTGGGGTCAACCACCCGACGCATTATCTCACCATATTGCTGGAAGGCAAAAAAAACAAGTTCATAATTAGTCAACAGTTTCAATGCCAGCACAACACCACTTATGTACTGATCAGAGTTTCTCCGGAGGGGTGGGCAGAGAGGATAGACATCCACACATCTGTCACACAATTCTTGATTCATTCACATTCATGCATCGTCTCATACAAATCCTTGATGACATGACCTAACTCAAGTATTTGATTCTCTTGATCATGCCACGCCGCCATGTCTTACTGGGGCGCCCCCGACTTTTTCAGTTTCCAGTCATATATTTTCACAGACACTCCTCTCTTCGTTCATCTGTTCCGTATTTCCAAACCATCAATCATCTTTCTTAAACTAGTTCACTACGCTTTCTTCAGCTTTGCACTCTTTCCAGATTTTCATATTTGTAGCACGGTCAAACATGGATTTACCACATACTCTTAAGCATCTCATTTCTACAGCATTCAGTCTATTTTCATCCTTCCTTGGCTAGTTCTAGCTAGCTCGGATAGTTGATATTAGCACTTCATTGTGGACTGATCCTCACCCTAATTCACTCTCACATGAACATCTCTTAAAAAATTCTTTATTCTGTGGTCGCCCTTGATAAAATGTTCATGAAATCATAGTTTTTTTTAAACCAAACTCACGGCGAAATGCTGCTCCACCAGCGTCTGTTCATCTCCTTCGTATCCGGATATCAGCAGAGATCTGGGCCGGTGGTCCACCGATTGATTGACGTACAGCGCTCCCCCTTTGGCCATTGCGGCGATCTTGCTGAACTTGGCTCGTGTTGCCGCTCTGAAAAAAATATTCATCGTCATTAAATTAAATACAGTACAGTGGTTAACTGCTTTCAAACACGAAAAATAAAATTATTGAATGAGTGAGAATCAACACACAGAACTTACCCATGTTTTTTCCTTACAATCCGATAGCTTGTAACAAGAAAACAACACAGTTTTTAGAGACGAACAGTTCAAGAAATTTACAAACAAGAACTAGGCGTATACCAAATGCACACATTAAATTACCGCAACTGAGGGTCAGCATTTTAATGCATTGAAAAATTTTACTGTTGTTTTTATGGTGGTACGAATAGGGTAAAAGGGGAAAAGGATAGAGAAAACCGGAAAATTTAGTGCAAAAAAGTTCATGTACAAGAGTACTGGCAATTTTGTAATCATTAACACAAAGCACATTCAGATTAACAAACTTAGCTGTGGGGTCTTAGACGTGCACTTCATAAAGGCTGAAAAGCTGTGCCCACCCTAAGAAAAATAAATTAAATGATTTTTTTGTCAAAATGTATTTTACCATGAATTTGGTAAGGAAATTGTATGCTCATTTATTCATTTGGTCATAAAAGTCAGCGAAAGATGATAATAGAATGGCCATTTTAAATATTTAATATGCAATTTATATTCGAACGTGAAAAACTACACAGAGCCTACCTTTGACCATAAAGCAATGCACACCACTGCCGTACAGGCAAAAGTTGATAGCAAAATAATATTTGTCACGTGAGAACGGGTTGCTTCTACGACTCGACAGTTTAGTTCTGGAATGATTTGCCAGCCTCTGTTTCTTCGTTCCTAAAACATGGGTCTTTTCAAGGCCTAGATTCACTTTACTTTCCCCAAAAAGACCCTCCACACAGTACCCTCAAAGATTGCATAGGCCACGGGGGAAATTATTTGTGGGGCCTCCTGTGTGGAGTTAATGACAATTACATGCATAATTTACCTATGTATAAAATACGGAGAAACTATCATATTCATCAACATAACAGTTATTATTACCTCTGTGGAGCACCCCCCCTCCTGCTAGCTAGGGCGGTGGAGTGCCTCAGGGCAGACTGCTGCCTCCTCAGGTCTGCCACCTTCCTCATCAGCTCTGTCACATCCTGGCCCTCCTGAAAAACAATAGTAGAACATTAGTAAACGCATCCAATTTAGTCAAATGAAGGCTAGAACAATTCTAGTGTTGTAGTGACCACCTAGTGTTCTGGTGATCACAGGGTGTTCTAGCGACCTAGCCAATGAGCAACTTCGCCTTGGTGTCATTGAAAAAATGCTGCACACAATGAATGAATAGGTAAAATAAGCATTCTATGGTAGATACTCTCAGTGTCGCCCTGTTGATAGACAACCATTCAGAGACGAAACGTTGAATGAAATGGCTTTAGCCGTGTTTAGTGAGCAAATCTCAATAGCCAAGGACTTCCCAACCTTCCCTCCAGCCTCACAACATGCCCCAGTTGGGAATGTCATAGTCAAATTCCGGCTAGTTGGGACTGTTGTGCTGTATTTACATAAAAAAGCTCATTTTAAGCATCATGGTAGACGCCGAAACAAACTATCTACTTTGATGATACGCCACCACATAATTCCTTATGAAGAAAGAAAGATTTCCTGTTAAAAACACGTTAATTCAACTTTGTTGTTCTGCATTTGCACAGCAGCCTACCCATACATTCAAGATAAAATATTTAATTTAAAAAACTTTCTAACCTGTTGTTTTGTGAATAAATCCAACTCTGCATCCAAGATTTCTTTCTGTGCTTCCTCCTTGCTCCGGGGCTTCTTGACAATCGTCCCCACGATGTTGTTGGTGGTCTGAAAAGGTGTGAAAGACTACAAATTATAAGTATGTTTAGTAATTGAGCTAGTCATATCCAAGATAAAGGCGTACCGCTGATAGGTCTGCTGCAACACCTCCTCTTTCTCAGAGATTACAACACAGCTCTCAGCGGCAGGACTATTACAAATAATAATGAAGAGATGTTTTAATGATTTCGAAGTGTCATTATTGAAATTAATGTGTTATTGATGTGATGTTGATATAAATGTGTTATAGAACTGTGATGTTGATATAAATGTGTTATGGAACTGTGATGTTGATACAAATGTGTCATGGAACTGTGATGTTGATATAAATGTGTTATGGAATTATGATGTTGATACAAATGTGTCATGGAACTGTGATGTTGATACAAATGTGTCATGGAACTGTGATGTTGATATAAATGTGTTATGGAACTGTGATGTTGATATAAATGTGTTATGGAACTACAATATTCAATTAAACGTGTTGTGAAGCAATGTATGTAATAAAAATAAATGTGTTATGAAACTGCACATTACTGAGCATGTAACTGAAATACAGGTTAATAAAATTAAAAACAATTTAATATTCTTAGTGCAAATACAAAACGAAACAAAATAAAAATGTAGATACATAATATGTATACTTAATGCACCGTGCACATACAATTCTTTTACAAATGTATTTGTTGCGTTAGAATTTTATAAAGTTTAAAAGCAAGATAAGCCACCTCTTGTCAGATTGTAAAACCTAAAACAAGGCTTTATATACGCCAAAATGTCGATTTTTTCCTTTGATATTTCAATTTTACCCATCGACCATGGAGGCCATGGTCGAGGGGTAAGGCTCTCGACTACGAATCCGAAGGTCGCGGGTTCAAATCCCGGAGTGCGCAAGTAATTTTCATTTAATTAATTTGTGTTGTTTCACAATTAATTCATTTAAAAATAATATATAGTATATTTGCGCACGTTCCAGAGTGGAAGATACTATCAGTATCGCCCTGGTGAAAGACCACCATTCAGAATTGAAACGTTGCTTGAAATGGCTTATAGCCGTGTTTGGTGACGAGATCTGAATAGCCAGGTATTTCCCCTTTTCCCCACCTTCCTCTCCCTCTTCTCCTTCCCCTCCCCAATACCTTCAGCCTCACAACGTTCCCCAATTGGGAATGCCATAGTCTCACTGGCTCCAGACGGTTGGGAGCAGTTAGGGACTCTTGTGCGGTAGACATATAAAAAAAAAAAAAAAAAAATTAGCCTGAACCGTTGAGAATATTTTAATCCTTTAAAAATAAAACATTACGGCATTTGAACCACCAAATATTTATTTGTGGAAGTAGTGTTAATAATTACCGAGACTTAACTTCAAAGACATCTTCCCACGAATCGCTTTTTCTGACTTGTGCGGGTTATAATTCATGAACGGAGGTTCTAACGGCTTTCAAATTTTTATAGCATCTTCTATGATGTATCAATACCTTTAGTGGAAACCTTTAAAAAAATGTATTACTGGAAATTTAAGTCAAAGTTTATGTCCTCCGTTTTTACATTTTTGTTGGTTCATACGGAGAGCACATCTTTTATGGAATAATTATAAAAATGTCTATTTTTTTTACAGACACTCGGATCGACGCCAGAGTTCATCACCATCAATGTATGCATCAAGAAGAATCATTTAATTACTGACTAATAACTCTGCCATTTTTCAATACATTCATCCATCCATGCGAAAAAAATGTTGTTATGTAGTTAACAAATAGAGCAAAAACAGTATTAAAAAAAATTGCCAATTATACGCATCACTTTTTTTATCGTTTCTGTACACGTACCTCCGAAAATCAACAAAATTGCATATATTAAGCTTTATACCATTGTGTGCCAATGAAAATTGCATGTTAGCTGATAATACAGTACACATCGAATAACCTGATAATATGTATTTGAATTCTTCCAACTACCACCGTTACAGTGTAAAATTTTAGCTTGTGCAATGATGGAGGATTTGGATAGCAGACCACTCGACCAACTAACCGATATGAATTAAAGAACAAACACAATATCATTTAGTTATATGGCAAAACAAAACAGGAACGTAAACTTGTAATAGGTAAATAGATACAGGCATGATAAGGAGTAGTATTAATGACTAATGAGAACAAAATGCAACATGAAATGTATCCAAAAATTACAATTAAATTAGCAATGCAACAATCCTTTGACGATAACGACTATTTAAACAACAAAATAAGTAAATTTAAGACATTTGAACGGTTTCCTTTAACCACTGACTCTCGGTTTGCCAGCTTTTGGTTTTTGATCAACGGCTTATCAAAAAACCCAACTTATAATTTGACAAACTCCCGATGGGCTGTTAACTGCTTCCCAGGCGAATTATTTTGCAATAATCTTTTTTATTATACTATTTTATGTCATTAATTTAAAGCAAATCATCAAATTATTAGCTGTTATTATTGTGTAAATATTAAATCCTTGGAAATTCCAATGGATGCATTGAAAGCAGGTTTTTCTTCTCCAAAGTGGTAAAAGTATTATTAATGCGTATTTGCATGATTTGCCTGTAATTGATTTCACCTTCAAATTCATGCGTTTTCCTTACAGGGGACATCACGCGCATTTACATGATAGCCCGAAATGGTAGTAATTTTTTTTCACAAAAATTTGCATGATCGCCTGGGAGGCGGTTAACGGAGACTGTTAAAATTTCGGAAAATTAAAAATGGGTCAAATGCTGATACGCGACAATGTTAAATGTGACGGGGATTTAAACAACTACACCTAAAGGGTTTAAAGAATTTTATGACCTCAGTTTGCGAAGCATCGTAATCGCAACAGTTGCATCGCTAAATAATGGATTACGTATGTTATATTAAGACAAACGGCACAAAACATGGTGTAAATGGATGCCTTAAGGTAGAAGCAGTGAATTCTGACCGTATATTTTGACTTGGTACTGAGGGACATATTGTTCAAAGATTCCAAAACACCAGACTCTTCTGTGTGCTGAAATAAGTTTCATAACCAAGGTGTAAGCTTCAAAACATAATAAAGGGGAAGTTGACTGCTATACTGAAGTAAAATAGAAACGAAAATGAAACTTAGTTTTTGTGTGGATGTATCGATGTATTCACAACTGCCATTGTGCACGCCCGTCTTTACCTAACCCAACCCAACCCAAAGTGGGGATTGGCAAAATGAGACTAAAAAAAGAAGAGGAATGCTGTAGGGCGGGTTGGGTTAGGAGAGAGGCATGCACAATGCGATTGTGAGGATGTCGAAACAGCCATGCAAAAACTTGCAATAATTTTATTTTACACCTGTATAAGTCATGTGCCAAAGAAAGGATAGGAGAGAAAAATATAGGGAATAACAATATAATATAATCGAAAATTCATATTCGTAAATATAATTTAATTTAACTTTCCAGAAGCATGAAAGTATGGCAAATTGACAGGTTTCAAACTAAGACTTTAAATCTGTGTTCTGTAATAGCGCCACATCATCACACTTCTTTTAAAATAAAAACAAGTTTATCAGAAATATCAGTTAGCAAAAACTCTTGCTCTTGCAAAAAGTTTTCTTTCCAAACGAAGTAGGTCAGTGCCCACTGTGGGATTTTAACTAGGCCACAAAAATACCCGACGACATTAAAGAATTGATAGAAATATGAAAAGGAACCAAAAGATAAAAGGTTGTAAGCAGGTAGTGGTGGTATGACGGACGAGATGAAGAAAAGCTAACCTGTTGTGAGGCCTTTGTGAGAGACGCTAGATCCTTTCTCGTTTTATCGATGTTGCCCTGCATCTGTTTGATGGTACCTAGTAGAATGTCTTTTTGGCTTGCAATGGTGTTTTCTGAAAAAAAAACAACAAAAATTATTATCATGTATAATCAAAATGAATAGGAAGGTTTTCAATAAAAAATGTGTTTTGCAAAATAAAGTGATGAACACATAATAAATTGTTTTTGGATTTATGCGTTTTCTGTTTATTCTATCATAGTAATATTACAGATCAAAGGTTAGAGGAAAAATAGTCGGAAAACACAGAGAAATGCCTGAAATAAGTAGTGTAGATTAAAAGTAAAAATTAATATAAAGATTGGGACTGCAAGGCAGTCTGAATCTGTAACTTGGGAAGGAGAAAGAAAGTGAAACACAAATCAACACCACAAAATTCAACAACATAAGCCAATATGTTGATCAAACTCAAAGTCGGCAGTAATAACAATAAAACAATTGGAATGAATTTTGTGATTTGCAATTCTGGGGAATTTAAAAATGAAATTATTTTTGCAATGGTTACCTTCAAGCCGGATGATCAGCGCCTTCTGCTGGCCGAGCTGCTTCTCGAGGAGCAGTTGCGTGCGTCTGCGTAAATCACGTACAATCTTCACGTGACCCTCCCCTCGTTTCTTCACTAGCGCCGCCATTTCCTGCAGAAGAAACAAGAATATAAATAAAGCAATACAACGTTGATTTGCCAACTCCCTGGCTCAGTGATAGTACACTTCTTTATTTATTTATTTTAAAAGATAGACAAACATTACCATGTTACGAATAATCTGACAATGTTTTTGAATTCCTCCTACTACCATCATTATAAGTGAAAAAATGTTGCTTGCACAATGATGGGGGACTTGGCTAGCAGGGTATTTGATCCTGACACTTTGTATGGCTTGGTCACAAACGGGTCAATGTTGTACATATGCACAACCAGTTTATAATCAATATCTTCCAATTCTGTCAAGATTTCTTCTTACAATACAACTTTCAACATCAAAACTTCATTGCTTTGTGAAATTAAATAATTTTAATAACATTAAATAAGTATAAAATAATCACATCAATTGTAGGCTGCATGCGGTTATAATAAAACTCTTCACAGTTTCTTTGCACAGGTAATTCATTTTCATTTAGATCCACTTCCATCTTTGACATTTTTAATAAATAATAAAAAGTGAATAAATAACTTCAAATATACAAATATCACCAATTCCACTATAACTTTTCAATTATCGCACAATACGTGGCAATATTTTTCACAGTTATTCAAGAAATCGAAACAGCTGTCACATTATAAAACAAAACGAAGTTCAATAGAAAATGCGAAAAACTACATTAGTTTTAGTTCACAATTTTTTTAATCACCTTACACGATCAAATAAATATTTGCTTATGTGTAAAAGTTGTACAGTTGTGAAATGGAGAATGACAGTGCGAGATAACTGTTCATTTGCAAGTATGAACAAGACTCCATTGGAAAATCAATTTAGTAGTCACTACTTCTGCAAGTGATGACACAACCACACAGATTGTCAAACTGTACAATTTGAAACAGAAGATAAAAAAAAGCTCATTTAATATACTACAATTTTGGATGCGTGACCTACGACCCACGAGTCATAGAGGCTATAAACACAGTATTAAAAATAAAAACAATAACATTTTCATTTATAGAATTTATTGGATACAAACAAATTTGGGATTTAAAATATAGTTTCTCTTCTAACCACTTGCAAAGTTAAAGTTAATAAAGTTAATAGCAAAGTTCTAGTTGTATATAATATTGGAAAAAAATTATTACAGTTAACATTTCCTACATAAAGGCGGCTGTCTAGAAAACAAAATATGGGAAAATTTAAATTAGGCAGTTAGTATAACTGAATTAAAATCACCTTAGAACCAGAAAATTATATTTGAACAAAATATAGGATAGGCAGTTGAACTAATACAAATGACTTAGCATGTATAAAAAAAAACCTAGTTGTGCATGTGTTAATGTCATTAAAGAAAATATTTGAAAGGGGTACTTCAATTTTTTAATGAGAAAATATAAGTATAAATCAAACAGTTTGAGAAGCTCTACAACTGGGCGGGGGAAATAACCTCCACTTCAAGTCTTGGCTTGCATTTGAAACATCAACACTCCAGTGATGCACAAACTTGACAAAAATGTTTTTGATTTTAAGAAAAAAAGTGTAAATGGAAACAAAAAATATTTACTTTTAGCAGATTTGTTTCAATAATATTTTGTTTCGGTTGAATTAGTTTCTGATGACCTTTAAACCCAGTGAAATAATTTTATCCGATTCACCATTTTAGGCATGTACTATGTGTATAACTTAAACTCAAATTTAACAAACTTTGAAAATGTTTCACATAAGTACAGAAGATTTCGTGTTTAAAATGAAATTTTTTCGGTCCCTTGAAGACTAAAATAATTTTAAAAAAGGCGCATACGAAGTTTAACCACATAAGTATTTTCCTCTGGTCCCTTGGAAAACCTTATAAGAGAGTTTCACTGCAATCATCTCGGAAATGATTGTCTTTCTTTTGTTTAAGAAATTTGATACAGTTTTCTCCTATATAACAATCCCACATATTGACATGCGTTGCAACAGGTTTCAGGAACGCAATGAATTATATCAGTATATATTTAATAATTGATTCAAATGCGTCGCATAACTAAATTAATTCATCCGGTCTTTTGAGCACATGTTTACTGTGACTATATCATATTAAAGGAAGGTTGTGTACCCCTGTGTGCAAATTGGTTTTTAAGGCAGGTTGTGATGTGTCATGTTACCCATACTTGTCCATAAATGGAGTGCAGTTGATGCAATGAATATTATTAGAGTTTTCACAAACGAAAATTTTATTTTTCAAATTCAGCTTTTTGTACAAAAAAAATTTCACAAGAACTCCGTTGTCTGTACAGTGCAAAGCCAGGGGATTATATCATCACTAAGTATTGGGTGACGTCACGAGGCAGGTTAAGGAAGGGATCTGTTTTATGTGGGTCTTAAAGAAGCTCAGATTGAATCAACGAGAAAAATTATGCACTGTTTTACAAAAGAAAGAGTTGGAGAAACAACTTGTTCTCCACTTGTATGCATACTCCACCAACACTATTTATCATATTATGTCGTAAGTACTGGCTTTCACACTAGACTTCCATCGGTGTTTTGCTCCCAGTTATATCATAATTTCAGACAACAATAATTACTTTTATTTGCCAGCACGTACAGGAATGTTGGATTCTTCACTAGTGATATTGCTACCGAGGACTGTTTGCTTCGAGTGATTGTAATCGTGACTTAGTTAAATAGTGAATAATTCTCATGCATTCATCAACCGAGTATCTCACTTTACACTTTCTATTAATTCCGCAATGTAACTTACAATATTGGCCGTCTCCTGCCTGGCTGCGCCACTCTCCGGCTTTTGGCTCGCCTCGCCGTTGGTCATCTTGGCGGCGTCCTTCTCACCGCTGGTGGGCGTCACGGCCTCCATGGACACAGCTGCGGCGGAGCCCGATGCGTTGCTGGCCGTGGCCCCACTGGCGGCATCCTCCAGTTGCTGCTTCTGGAGTTTCTGCTGGGTGAGAAGCTTGGCTTCGGCCAGAGCCGTGTTTGTGATTTTCAGATTGTCCTTGTTGATCAGCACCTAGGAAAATTAGATTATTGCATAAAAATAGGTAGAAAAAAATAGAAGTACAGTAGAATAGTCGAATACATAATTTTATCGATAGAATACTTTACATTGTTTGATTTTGCACATTGATAAACTATCACCAACTTGAAGCATTGTAGAATTCTGCAGGAGTTCCAGTGTTGATAAGATATTTCAAAACAAACAATTCTGTTTGATAAAATACTTTAACAATATTAAATGAGGATATTAATGGCTATTTCATGTAACAACACATGTTACCATTAACGTTCACCCACACTACTGCAAATTGCATCTACGCACAGCAGCACCCCGCTTGTGTTTCTACCTACATACCAAACACATAACTTTCATTAGCTATGACAATCAGCACGCTTCAATGCCGCATCTCCTTTTGTTGCTATTATCTAAGGATTCAACACTGTATTCTCGAGCACAAGGATCTGCCAGGAAACAGCAGGATTGGAAGTGTTTCCTAGAGGCGGCCAGACTCGGCCAAGAGAGGGGTTGTAGTGAATTGTGAGTTGCTGACCTTATTGTGAGAGCCGTGGTTGTTGTTATTGTGGTGGTTTGGCATGGCCAACTTCCCATCCTTCACTGGCACCCTCTGTCCGGGCGGGACGTTCTCTTGTTTGCTCTGCAAAAGGGTGAACATTCAAATGAGTAAAACCAGAGGTAAGAAGGCCACTTTACAGAAGCTACAGAAATCAACTTTAAAAAATGTATCCGTGTATACACCACTTTATTTGAGTTTAAAAGCTAGGTTTAAACACAACCAGCTTATGGCAGTATAACGGATAAACAAAAACTCTAAATAAATGGATGGATCCCCATACAACTCTGTCTTGGCACACATTCTTTGCTTCGTGTGTGCCATTCATACATACTCTTCTGTTATTCTGATTCTTGATAAAACGCGACGTTTTTGAGATGTTTTTTATGTTGTTCCTGTTTCTATCCACATTTACCGTTTATATCGCCTCTTCTGGCAACATTGCTAAGTATATCAGTCAATATTTAGTAAGTGAAAAGTTTCCATTTACACAATAAAACTTCTTATGGCAACCCTCCTGCGAATGTTTTTTCGAAACATTACACAAAAACATTTGTTTTCATACACATTCTCTCCCAGTCTCCTGGTAAAATGTTTTGTTTTAAGTTCCAGAATAATCTTTGGAATGTACTACATATTTTTATAGGTTGGAGTAAAATATCATTGTTATGTTTATTGTTTGAAGAAAAAAAAAACAATATAAATATCAATTATTGTTTTTATCACAATGTGTCTTTCAAAAGTTCTGAACATGAGGGCTGTAATGCTATTAGATATAGCAGACAAAATACGAGAAAACATAACAATTAAATACTTCATACAATATTATATTATAATCTCGCTCAGTACACATAACCTAAAAAACCCGTCCGATTTATGGCTGTGACTGATGAAGTATCGGGCACATAGATACGGTGCGGTGGTTATTAAAAACGAAACAAGACCTCTCAAAGTTCGTGGAGTCACAAGCATTCTAACCAATAGTCTAGTTTACCAATAAGACTACAGTGAAACCCACTTATAAGGTTGTTCACCTAAGAAGTTTTCATGGTTAAAAAGTTCAATATTTTTAGTATATTCAAGACTGAAATTGTAAAATTGCTCAATTTATTCCACATGGGTACAATAAATTTTAAGTTCATATTTTAAAATGAAAACATTAATTACGTAAGTTTGATGAATCGATTGCATCTGATTAAGCTGCCTAACAGAATTATTTTAGACCTAGTTGTATTATATAGAGTCATTAACCATCTAATTCACAGCCCTGCCATCGTTGCCACTATTAAATTCTATGTAAGTAAAAACACAGTTTACCACATGTAAGAAGTTTTTTTTTCCCGTCCCTTGGAAAACTTCTTCACTAAAAATGAGAATTTCACTGTATATGTATATTTATTTTAGTTTTTGAACTGGCTCATGAGTTACACATTTGCTGACTCCATTTATAAAATAAAGCGTCATCTATACCAGCGCTTTGATGAATCCTACAATTAATTATTGTAGCTTGGGTAATGGAAGTGTTAATGATTTGTGTTATAATATTGTTTTAGTATTCTATTTTATGTTACTGTTTTTAAAATATTGTTTAAGATTATTTTATGGTTTAAAAACTCTATGTACTTAATCAAATTAAAAAAGGTTTTTTTCCAGTCCCTTGGAAAACCTTATAAGAGAGTTTCACTGAAAAGATACCAACCTCAGTGTTGTGCCAGAAGACCTTGATGAACCGGTTGTTCAGCACGGCTTCGGTGCTCTTGTAGGCAACGTTGGCCTCGGTGTGCGAGGAGAAGGTTATGATGGCCGCCTCAGGATCACCTTCGAAGCTTACCTGTAGATAAAAAATTAAATTGAAACATTGTACAGAAACTTCTCCAAGAATATGAGAGAACGAAAAAAAGGCAATCACACAAGACACTAAGTGAAATTTCAAGTACTGTCATAATTTGAAATAGGAATGTACACGTATTTACAGTCCGTCGAGAAACTGCAGACAAAAATAGAGGGGACTGCGATCGTTTAAACGATTATAAATGGCAACACCAAGATGGTTCAAAGGAAAAATAATGTAACTTTTTAAAATCATTATGGTCGAAGTAAAAAAAATTCATCAAAGGGTTTTCAGAAATTATTGTCACTTTCTGAAAGGAGATGATTGATTCTATATCTGGTTTTTTTAATCGCTCTTAGTGAGATAATTGCATGGGAAAGTTTTTTTGGATTTTTGAAATGCACACAAAGATGTTAAATCAAAATAAAAACTTTGAGGAAGAAATGCGCACTTTTAGCAAAACTTAAAAACAAATAAAAACATTGGAAAAAAAAGTTATTCCATTTTCCTTGGCAAATACATCACACTGCCATTTTCGAGAATCAATCATAACCTTACATTTGAATCTACTGTAATTTGTTCAAAAATCAATTTTACAACTCGCTGTTGCTATTGCAATTAAAAAAATTTATTCCATTTACACATTAAATATCTATACTTTCTTGACGGACTGTATGTATTTGTGATGGAGATTCAGAAATCAGACAGTTTGAAAATTTTTAGTAAAAACAAAATTCGTGTACCAAATAATAAATCTACGATTTGATCGACCACACTATTTAAACACTATTATCTTGTAATATTTAATCAATGTGCAAACAACTCACTTGTATGTTGACGATCTTGCCAAACTTGCTGAAGTGGTTGTTCAGGTGCAGGATGTCGTTGAGCCCCCGGGGCACCTTCTTCAGCTCCAGGGAGCAGTTGCCCCCCTGCATCTTGGGGCTGATGTGGCGACTCTGGTTGTTCTGCCCGGGCACAAACACTACAGGAAAACAGGACACAATTAATTATTACTGTAACGGAAAATATAATACTAAATCTTTACAATTATTATGGATGAAGGAAAATAATATTGTCATGAAATAATAGGGAAAGGGAAATGGTAGATAAAAGGCAGAAAGAAAGAAGAGTGGCAGTACAGTTACTTCCAGTATCGCCCTGGTGAAAGACAGCCATTCAGAATCGAAACGTTGCTTGAAATGGCTTTAGCCAAGTTTGGTAACCAGATCTGAATAGCCAAGTATTTCCCCACTACCTTCTGTTTCACAAAATTCCCTAATTGGGGATGCCATAGTCTGACTGGTTTCAGGCTGTTGGGAGCAGTTGGGGCACTTGTGCGGTATTAACATTAAAAAAAAAGTAGATCTACAAAAAACTATCACTTTAATTTTTGGAATTTTGATGATTTTAGGGAAACTTTCACAACACGTGAAAGTATCAAAAAATGAGTTCATAATTTAAGCAAGTGCATTGAAAAATAACGGCATATGTTGTAAAAAGGGATACGAAAGCACATAAAGGACATAATATCATCATCCCAAAAGCAAAATGCCACTTGTGTGATTTTGACGGTTGGCATTTGGGAAGGAAAACCACGAAAATCACAATTGACCATAGAAAATAATGGTTCTTATGTATTTATAAACTAATCTTTAATTTATGTATAACAAAAACACTCAATTTCTGCGCAAGTGGCCTTTTGGGGTGATGATATGGTCATTCATTCGTCTCCATTGTAACCTCTATCTGTTATGTGTCATACAACAGAAAGCAAGAGAGGTTTTAAGGGGGCTAATAGGATGACAAAATTGTCTTTTCAAGATTAAAAGATTAAAGTGACTCACCTCTCCTATTGTAGTTGTTGATGGGCAAAGGGCCCTGGTTCTGTCCGGGGAATTGCGCCCCGTTGCCGGGCAGGGCCGGCGGTCTCACCGACATGTTCTGCTGGCCGTTGCTGGCCTTGGCCCCGCCGGGACCCATCTGCCCGATGCTGGGACGCAGGTCTTCAACTCTGGAAGAGCAACGAGCAACGGGAAGTTAGGTTATAGTTCAATTAGTATTAGTATTCGTTGATTGAAGAAAATCATAGCTTGTCCACAAATGCAATGTGTTCAAAACAAAGAGATAAATAACATGCTAATCTGGAAAAATTGAAGTAGACTTATATACAATAATTGAAGTATGAATTTAACAACAACCAAATGTTTCTGAAAGATGGCCGGAGTAAGTATTTATTTAGTTTCCTAAAAGCAGCCAAGACTTTCCAAGAGCTGTGATGGGCTAATCCAAGTTTGATGTCACCTAAACCCAACCAGTACTACTATACCATAAAAGAATCCCCGATTCCCGGCCTGTCTTTGGCCAAATTATTTCAATTACTCATTAAAAACGGGCAATAAGAAAAAGAAAAAATAATTGTCTTTATTTCGGAAGGTGGGGAGGGAATCCCGCACATCCCATAAAGAGTATAAATACATACATACAAGAATAAAGAAACGCCTGCAACCAACGATCATGGTTTTTAACCCTCCTCTCAGTTCTAGAAAATCCCTCGAACTCCGGTGCTGTACACTCACATACATGTACAGGGTACATATTTAGAATTTGTAATTTTTAAGTTGGATAAAAATGAAGAGTTACATTTATTACTTATGTAAAGCATTTTATTAACAGTATCAGGAAAAAAAACATGGGCCACGCATAAAACGCACAATACGTCCATTACAGCTGGCAGGACGCTGGCTACTGCTGACGCACATTGTGGCATGGAGAGTGAGACTACATACCCCCTCTCACTCACTACCGCACCATTCGGCAAATTATTAATGCACGCATTTTTTTTCTGTTACGTTCGATAAATACGAATTTACTTTGAATTTCACAATAATCGTTCGAGAAATTTCAGTTTACACGGTGTATTTTTACAAATTTAATTATAATATCTGAATTTGAAGGGTCGGCCGCGACAGTAATCAGCCGCCAAAATAGGATTTTAAACGGGGATAAGTAGTAATAAATTATGAATTTACTTCAAATACCTATTTTAATTTAAAGGGAAGGGAATTAAAATAGTTTAAAAAAAATATATATTCCAATTACATAGAAATTCGTTAATTTGGCTTTCGGGGCCTTTGAAATTTGTATTTTTCCGTGGATTTCGAATTAACGGTGTTCTACTGCATATTTTAATTATTTTATCCAATACATAAATGTATTACTGAGGAATATAAAGATATTGAAATAATTAGAGACATGTCTAATCAGTTGACGGCACCAGCAAAAAATAATTACTAACGGTAAACACAGACTAAAAATGTAAAGTAAATTGTTTTACTGTGTGTTCCATTCACTGAATAGAAAAACCGATAGAAGCATGTTGTGGGCGTGTTTGTGTGCCTGAAGTAAGCTCATTTTACGTTACTTCAGGTGAAATTGATGAAACATTTCCAAATACTGAAATCCTTTCTCGCACAAAAATCAATATCATTGGTTTGTCATGGATCCAGGAGTCGAAAGGTCTCAATTGGCGATCCTAGTTTTCTTTCAAATCAGTACAGATCACACTTCTAGGGATTTTCTGTTCAGTGGTCTCGTTTATACATTTAGTTACAAAGGACAATGATCTCTCACCTTACAGTAGGGATGGGTATCAGCTCCCTGGACATTTGCAGATGATGCTGCGGGTGGTTGGGATGGTTGGGATGCAGTTGATGGGGCGGAGGGGGAGGGGGAGGCGGGGCGGAGAAGCGGTTGTTGGGGTGCGGCTGCTGATTAGGCAGCTGCTGCTGACTGCGCGCCCAGATGTCGGGCGCCAAAGGGTTGTATTCTGCCAGATGACCTGGAAGAAGTGTTTATTAGTTCAAGCTATAATAAACACAATATAAAAGTATCAATAGCAGTAAAGCCATTCTTATAAGGTTTAATATTTTTTGCCGCAAATTGAATTTACAACCTCCGGACGAACATGTAATGCATGCCCACGGGGTCACCGTCGGGTTTGTTTGTTTTTGTAGCTTTATTTAGATGTAAGCAAATTTTCATACATCTAGTAATAAAAACATATAAGATACATAATAAAATAAATAGAGTCATAAAATTATAACGGAAAGAATACAGTTAATAAAAAAAAAGAAATACAGTTACCCCAGTTCAAAAAAAAAAATAGGGTTTAAGAAATACAGTTAATACAAATAGAAATACAAGTCATAAATTTTTCTTTATGTATATAGCACATGTTTTACGGAAAGTGCCAAGACTTGAGGCTTCCTTTATGGAATTTGGTAGGTTATTATAAAGTTTTTGCCCTTTATAAAACACGCTGTTGTACAGTGGTGGTCATACTTTATAAACCCCATCTCTTTGTCAGGTCCCACTAGTGTGGCAGTAATTAAACAAATATATGACCTTTCTTATGATATCATTTAAAACAACCTTATTTTTTGTCTACTATTTAATGTCAGACATATGGTTAGTTACTTGCTCTAATGAATGTAAGTTACCATATGTCTGACATTAAATAGTGGAAAAAAAATTGTTTTAAATGATATCACCAAGATGACTCATATGAAAATTATTGTACAGTAGAACCCCGGTAATTTAAACATTAATTCGAAAAATTCGAAATTTATTTTGGTTCGCCAATGAAAATTTGTCTGTTTAATTCGAAAAAATTTAATTTGTAGGAAAATTTTCAAGAATTTCGTTACTTTGAATCTGACCAACCACCCGCAGCATCATCGGCAATTTTTTCAAATTTCTGATATTTATGTATCGAAATAACCATCTATTAGATAAACAAAAAAAAAACAAAATCGAATTTACAGATCAAAATTAAAAAATTTAAAAAAAAAAAATAAGCTTTACGTTGTTACTCTAAAACAAACTGTCAAAGCATTCTTCACATTCAAATGTTTTCACATTTGAATGTGAAGAACACATTTCAAAGACGAAGTGAGTAGCTTTGGGTTGTCATAGTAATAACATTTTGTAGTAGTAAAATACTAACTAACTAACTAACTAACCATCACGCCGTTTCTCCGCAGGGGTAGGCAGAGAGGATGGACCGCCAAACAACTCGATCTTGGCATACACTTCTTGCTTCATTCACATTCATACAACGCCTCATACATTCTCTTCTGTTATTCCGACTTCTGACATGGCCCAACTCGAGTATTTGATTCACTTGATCGGGCCATGTCTTCCTCGGCCGTCCCCGACTTCTTCTTCCATTCACATTCGGGTTATATATTCTCCTTACACTCCTTTCTTCGTTCATTCGCTCTACATGCCCAAACCATCTAAGCGTCCCTTTCTTAATCTTTCTCACTACGCTTACATCAGCCTTGCATTCTTTACGAATCTAATAAAAGAATTTTAGCTACCAATAAAATTTATATTTTGTTTTCATCGATGCCTGGAATCCATTATGAGAGAGAGCTTGCCCTTTCGCCCTTTTAATTTACGTTTCGCGCAAATTTATTCCATATATTTGCCCCTTTTTCTGACTTGCCACACTTTCTCTCTCTAGTGGCAAAATATATACAATCAAATACCAAGTTATAAGTTAAATTAGATAAAAAAATCTATTTAAATCAGGCTGCAGAAGTAATTACAATAATTCTTGACTTGAATTATCCATAAAGAAGCACATATTATGTAACATTAAAAAACAGTAAAAATATGTTAGGAAAATGAAGCTTTAAAATTTCACATTAACAAAAGGGTTACCCCGGCACAACTTTAATTACGGATGTATTCAATTAAATGAGATGGCTGGGTGTTTGAATGTTAGGTTGATTATATGGTAGGTGCCTACCTGGTATGGGACGCGGGGGAGGGATCCCGGTGATGGGCAGAGCCAAGACTCGGGACAGGGTGGCATCTTCAAGTACCACGGGGTCCAGACCGTGGTCAAACTGGCATAGGTCACCGCGCATGCAGTAGCCTTTTTCTGGAAACACAAACGAAAACACACATTTTCCAACTGATTTCATTCCAAACTGCATAAGACATGACCATACAGGAATTGTTTCATTAGTTATTTCAGACAGAAAGTCAGCTGATAACTCTGTGGCTCAGGAGTAAACTACCGCCAAAAAGTCAAATCATGTAAGTTCACATAGGTGATTTGACTTTTTGGCAGTGGCGGCTCGTGACTAATGAGTAATACGACGTTATTGATATTGTTGAAGCTGAAAATGATTTTTTTTTTTCAAATTCAATTTTGATGTTTGGAGATTTAGATGGTAGGTGGGGGGGTACTGCCCTATCTACCATCTAACTATACATACCATAACATATGGTTTAAAAGTTATATTAGATTTACGGCCGTTCTTTCCAACGTATCGATTGATCAATCTGAGGCACCGATCAGCCACGTGTTTAGTTGAGCAACACTTTTTCCGCCTGTTTCCAACAATTTTTATTGTTGATCCCCGGTGCCCTGCCTGCCCACTTTTATAGATAATAAAGTAATCAAAATAAAAACTTTCAATGTTAAATGAACATAGACGAGTTAATATTGTATTTATTATGAATACACATCATTTGTTTTAAATACTGTAATACATGAATTAACATTTTCCATTTTACAAATGTATGTGTTAAGTTGAAAAATAAGGTGTTAGCGTGACTTTTGCTAATTCCACAAGCGTTTCGTACATTTGAAGTTTGTACTTCGTGAAAAATAAGCCAAAACGTAACTTATACTAACAAGAATAAGGTAGGTTTCCTTCAATTATATTTAAAACATCAAAAAAAAACAAGTTTTTAACATTCGGAAACGGAAACAAATCTTTGCCATTCAATATTTGAATCGTGAACCAAATGACGTTTGACATTTCAGTGGCATTTTTTCACCCTATTGACGCTTTTTATAACTAGTACCTTGTTGAGCAGAGGGTTAATCCGGTTCAATCGATATACTAATTTGATTGTAAATTAGATAGTTACTTGATCGAAAAATGCGTTGGGAAGAGCGTAGTTGCGCATTTGAGCAGTATTTAGGCAAAATTCCGGCTCAACAGTTGCTCAGCAGTATTGAGAAGAACGGCCGTTAGTATACCATTGCAGATTTACAATTTTAGGTGAAAAATTAATTCAGGGGTGAGGCCTAATTTCATACCTTCATAATTCAAGGACCAATGGGTTAACAAATTCAATCAATCGTCTTTAAAAGATTGAACTCCTGAACATTGGAGTCCAGCATTCTAAATCAGTAGGATGAAGCTTCAGGACTGGGTAACAATTATATAAAAAAATTTCTTCTTCATAATCCTGTGATGGCGTCCAGCTTTGAATACGGCGGATTCTTGGACATAAAATTCTCAGTGGCTCTCAACCAACTGAGGCTAACAGTTATCTCATCTAAAAATATATTTTCTACCAATATTCCCGAGACGAGTGGTAAAACCATGTATGACCCATGTTAAAAATGTGAAAATCTGGAAACAGTGTAATGCTGATGTAATGCTGATGTAAGCGTAATGGAGATTTTATTTACAAAGATGGTTTGGGCATGCAGAACGAATGAACGAAGAAAAGAGTGTAAGGAGAATATATGACGAAGGAAGTGAATGACGGAAGAAGTGAGGGATGCCCGAGAAAAGACATGTACATGAATATCAATATGCACTCGAGTCGGACCATGCATAAATGTGAATGAAGCAAGGAGTGTGTGTGAAAAAAGGCATGATGGTTAGTTAGTTAGTTACAACTTTTAGTGTAAAAGTTTGGACTCACCATCGAAATCCCTGCACCTCTTCTTGGTGATGGGGGCAAAGATGCCGGCGAGGGTGGTAGTGGTGCCCCGGCTCTGTCCTGCGCAGTCTCCCGGGTTAGAATCCTGAGTGGGGGTATCTGCCCCGCCCGGGGGGTCGCGCATCACCCGCCTGTCGCGGTCTAGCCTCTGCTCCCTGTTAATCATAATGAACAAGATTAGGAAAGGGATTCTTAGATGATTTGGACACATACAATGGAGTGTTATGTTATGGGGATGCCATAGTCCCACTGGTTCCAGATAGTTGGGAGCAATTGTAAATCTTGTGCGGTACTCACATAAAAAAATGAGCTGATAAACGGATTATATATTTAGTTACCTATTATCCCGATCGATCCTTTCCCTCTCCCGCTGGTCGATGATGCGGTCCCGGTCAATGCGCTCGCGCTGGTCTAGGCGGTCGCGGATGGGGCGATCAGAGCGACCAGAGCGGTCGCGGTCTCGCTCGCGCGACACTCGGTCTAGGCGATCGCGCAGGGCTGTGGCGGGCAGGGGGGACATGCGCTCGCGGGATCTGAAAAGGTAAATTTGTATATGTGAATGTCCAAGACACATGTCCAGAAAATTAGATATTTATTTAATTACACCCGTTTTGAAAAAGGCAATAGAAAATTCATAAAAATGTATGTACAGTCAAACTATCTTTCAGTTTTTCAAAATATGTGGGAAAATCTTACATGTGAGATGAATTGGACCAATTTTCAGTCTTCAAGGGACCAATGTATATAATGAAACCCTATTATTACAAGGTTCCCAAATTCCCCATTTCGGTCCCCTGAAGAAAGAATAATAAAAAGTTCCCTAATTTATTCCACATGCATGTATAAGGTTTTCCCAATACAAGTTTTTTTTTCTTTTTATCGGGCCTTAAAAAACCTTTGAGTATCACTGTTATAGTTGTATAGATTCAATCGGATTATTCCATGTCATTAGTTTGGTCCAGACTTCCACAGGTGTGCAACACATGGGCTAGCTGGACACGTGCGAACAAATGTAAAGCAATAGTTGAACACTAATGAAAATGTCCAAATACATTATTATAATCACATTTCATCTCACTTTTTTTTGCTCTTTTTTGACAGCTTAAATATTTATTTGCTGATTGGGAAAGTGTGTTGTGCATTGCGTGGATGAAGAACGAAGAAACAAAATCGTTTTGAGCTAAATTGAAGTACCTTGATCGACTTCTGTTCTTTGGTGGATCAACATCAGTTACTCCAGGAGGTGGCGGACTGACATTTCTGTAGCGGGGTGCACGCAGGGGCGGTGGTGAACTTGACCTCGACCTTCTGTAACAAAATAACACGGCAAAGAGTTAGGCAAGGGACAAACTGAAGATTAACAATATTACCAACAAGAATACACATTTTTTGTATTCCAAAATTAAATCAAGATAGTTTTACATCAGCCCGTTAAAAAAATTTATCGAGTTTCAGACGGTTGTGCACACTGATTGCATACAAAATTGGGATGTTGTAAACCTCTATAAAGTAATGAACTTTGTCATCGCTTCTATTTAGAAAAGGCAAAATAAACTGTTTTTAAGTAAAAAAAAATAAATAAAAAAAATGATGTACACAAAACGATGTACACAAAACGATTTTTGGCAACTAATAAGCCAAGACTATCTGAATAACCAGGTACATCCCAACCTTCATCTGCCCCACTCCTTTCAGCTTTATAACATATCCCATTTGTGGATGCCATAATCCCCACTGGCTCTCTTTTGTTGGGAGTTGAGACTCAATCGATAAAATCAGGTAAATGATGTATGCAAGAATAGGAGTTGTGAATTAAAAAAACAAGCGGGTTAGTAGAGTAGATGTGAATATGAATGATAATACGACAGCACCGATTGTCCTTATCGCTATTGGTTTAGTAATGAATGATTCTAGGTCACCACGTACCTGTACCTTGTTTGTAGGGGAGGGGAACGATTACGCCAGCGGCCGGCGGCGGGAGCGGGCAGGGCGCGACGGGAACGCTCCCAGGAGCGGGAGCGAGACCGGTACACACGGCGACGTCGGTCCTCCTTGTCCGAGTCGCTCTTGCGGTCGCGCCGGCTGTTGCGGGCGGGTAGCGGCTCGTTCATGCTGTCTTCCAGGAGATCTGGCATTACCTGGAAAACAGATACTCATTACAAACATGTATTGATGGTGATGGAATGTAAGACTATCCTCGAAGAATTGGCTACCATCAATACAATAATCCTGATCAGAGTGTTAGAATATAAACAAAATGCAATGATATGGAGTGATAGAGGCATCACGTAGAATACCGAGATAAGATTTGCCTGGGTGCTGATTTTCTCCATATTTCAATATGGTGTGGAAACATATACACCTTAGAGCCAGCAGAGGGAAACGAATCGACACCATCGAAGTGTGGTGTTCCAGAAGAATGATCAGGATTCCATGGACAGCCGGGTGCACTGATCTATTAATTCTGGAACGCTAGGCGTCAGCAATGAAGTAACAACGATTTAGTGATATTTCACCTCAAATGCACATTTTTCTGTCACAAATAAAATATATGGTGTACCTTGACTAGTGTCTGTTCTGTTGCGTAGGCAGGCTTCTCCTTTGGCACGGTGGCGGGCACGAACTTGGTGGTGCGGTTGAGGACGATGCGATGTTTGGTGGCGGAGGCGCTTTCTCTCTTGTCGGCGTGGCTGCGCGGGGCGAGGCTTTTCAGTTCCAGGTCTTCCTTCTCCGTCTGAATTGGGAACAACTGTCAATTAATTAATTAATTCACAGTTAACAACTAACCATCACGCACTTTCTTCGCAGAGGTAGGGTAGAGGGGTTATACTGCCATACAACTGTCTTGGCACACGCTTATTGCTTCATTCACATACTCTGTTATTCCGATTCTTGACATGGCCCGATTCAAGTATTTGAATCACTTGATCATTCCATGGGCGTCTCGACTTCTTCTAACATTCACTTCCTAGTCTTAATTCTCCTTACACTCTTTGTATCTGTTCTACATGCCTAAACCATATTTATAAAATAACTTTTTTCGCACCAATTTAAACCATTGCAATGGCCTTAATTTTTTTGTACTATTATTTGACAGACCGTACGTACCTTTCTGTCCCTACTGGGTGGCCTAATCTCCGCCTTATCGTCCGTCGGACTGGGCGGTCTGCCTACGACATTGTCCTGCTCCAGCAAGGACATCACCGAGTGTGTGGTCAATGCCGTTGACGTAGCCGTCAAGCCGCTCTGTGCCGAGGCGACCGGAGCCAAATATTCCTGCGTCTCCAGCGTCTTGAAGAGTAGCTCCACAAATGGTTTGGTTTCTGCAAAATAAGAATACAATAATTAGTAACGATGGTAAGTAGTTATTGTAGAAGACAAAACAATGAATGCAAAAGCCATTTGATGACTAAACTAATCTACCGATACATAATAGAAACAAAGGGAGATACGGCATGGAAGTGTGCGTCCACTGTTGTCAAGTTACCATCAAAATGCAAAAACTATCATAGTGGAGGAGCCAATGAAAGTTATGCGTTTATTGTGTAGATAGATTCAAAAGCGGGGCACCGCTGTGCGTAAATGTAATTTGCAGTAGTAAGTACGGGTGAACGACACTAGCAACACTAATTCCATAATGGTCCATCTCCCCTGTTTATATTATAAAAATATTAAATTCCAAATTTAAGTATTAAATTTGCCTGAGAGGTGGTTGATGTCCCGTTAGGAAAAACTCAGCTAGACGGGTAGAGGTCGATACTCACAGCGGGTGACCGACTTACTCTCTTTTCCACACAAGTTATGCATTGTGAAAAGGTCTGTTACAAAAAATCTTATCTGCTTTAAAAAAATTATATATTTTTAGGATTGTAATAACGGTACAGGAATTGAAGAGGTGCCTGGAGCCAGTGGGACTATGGAATACAAAATATTAAGGAATGTTATGCTAAAGGATTAGGGGGGGAGAAAGGAGAAATGATGATAGAAGGATCTGGCACAACGAAGACTACAGTTTGGCGGTAGATAATACTAATCAGGAGTTTGCTCACCACTACCGTGCAAGTTGCCAGTTTTCAGATCCACACTAATTGTGAAAATTGACGCGAAAATCAGAGAAAGTGCTACGTATTTTGACTCATCATTCGATAAATAATAAACATCCAAGGTAAAAAAAAAATAAGCGCCCAGAGAATCGGCATTACTCTTGCCGTGTACACCACTGTGGCTATTGTTAAACATACATTTTTAATAAATTTGCGTTGGAGGTTGAAGCCTACATGTTTGTGAACTGCATAATTTATTGCAAGCGCAAACTAGTTTTATGACTGGCATGCATAAGAAATACATAAAAGGCTAAATAAATAAACTGCATTGTACCCAATAAACCCACGATTCACGCCCACTAACCAATTGAATTGTGAATAAGAAATATTTAGATGCAAGAAATAATAAAACTAGATAGAGCAATTTATTTTGACGATGGAAAGGCAAAAGACAAGCACAAAACTTTTCGGGAGAGTAAAAGCAATTTATAGACACTTGTACTAAATTATGTTCTTTCACATTGCACCCGGGCAGAACAATGACGCATTTGCGAATAACAATGTTTTCAGTGAAACGCATTTAAACTTGTATTATTTATATTGGACTTTAAAAGTCTTGCCATAAATTGTAATTACAGCAACAATTATTTAAGCGTGTATAAACGTGTCAAAGGCAGGAACTAATTATGCAAAATGACGTACACATCATATTCAAATGTTGACTCTATTCTATACATTCAAATATACACGTGTGTGCAATTCGCGTCAAGGGTAGGGGACGACTCATTTGTATAAGTATCTGAAAAGCAATGCTTTTCGGCAATTTCAGTAAATTTAACTATCGGTGCCATCTGTTAGTACATATATTAATTACAACAACTTTACTAACATAATATGGAGATTTTATATATATCCAGCCATTGATTTTTAATATGCAAAGCGGTTATTTAGATATTTGATGTGGCTTAGGTAATCCCAACCAACATCGGCTACTACAGCCAGCAGCTAAGCTATTCTTAAGGGGGAGAGGGATGTCGGAGAGGAATTATTTAGTATTTCGAAATATTGATAGTATTATTACGCAATATGATAAACGTAATGTTTTTAAATAGAAAAATATTTATTAAATAGGCTTAGCATTTATCAAAATCTAATCACAAAATATTACTTTTTCTGACCGTCCTATTGTATGTTTTACAAAATATTTAATATATGAATATGATTTTTGAAGTGGAGAAAAATATTTTTAATCCTTTCTTATCTTTTGTAATCCGAATTTAAAAAAAAAAACATTAAAGTTACGTAGTGTTTATGAAAAAATTTAACTACACACTGTTCTTTTTTTTTGAATTTATCTTATCGGCATGTTAAAGAAAAACCTTCACAGCATTTTTTAAGGATATTCAACTTTTTTAATGTTTTTGTAAAACATGCGTAGAACGGTCAGAAATGTGTAATATTTCTGATTTTATTTTGATAAATGCTAAGCCCATGCAAATTAAAAAAACGTAATAAATATTTTATTCTCTTCAAAAACACCATGTTTATCATATGGCAAAATAATATTATCATTATTTTGAATTAATGAATAATAACTCTCCGACGTCCCTCTCCCCGTTAATGCAAACTTGCAAGGGTGCTGTCTGGGGTATTTATTAAAAATATCAAATAATTGGCTGTTTTTCCCACTGCCTGCCCCTGATTGCAAACTCTGTGCATGCCATATCTATGAATGCAGTAGATTCGTCAGAATCATAAATCGAACTGGCACACGACTCTATTTGTGGGCACTGTTTTTAATAATATAAAAAAATCTTTGGTACAATCAACAGAATATTTTTCATAATAGAGAAGCTTTAATGCGTCATTTAGAAAGAACAAATAAAATGGGTTCAATGTTAAAAATAAATTTATAAAACATTAAATCGTCAGTTGACCCCTTTTGCCTTTCCATCATTGATATAAAGGTGATTTTTAATGGAGTGATACAAATTCCACACGCAAATGATTGTTTAGATAAAAAAAAGTTTAAATTTGCGTGCAAATGGCTTACCAACTGTTTAACATTCGGACCAAATAAAAAAAATTGCTTCCGTATCATAACAGATTTGCTAACATTCATACTTTTGTACGGCATGTCAATATCATTTCAGCCGCACAGCGCCCGTAATAAAAAATTGGTTATTCCTATAAATAACCATAATCCCCCAGACATTTCAGAATAACCTATTTTTATAATAATACCCCCACAAAGACTTGGATTTAAAATAATATCAGTTATTTATGTAATTATGTACTGTGTGTGTTATTGGAATTCTATTCATAAATTAGAGACAGCAATATTGAAATTATTGAATCTATAGTTAAATTGGAGGTAACAGAAGAGGTCGTAACATGAGTACTCTTATTGAAAGAAATTAAGTGGAAAATAGTCATTTGTTTTTATTATTGCAGATTGTCACAATGATTCGAGTGATTTTCTCCTAATAAATTATTTAGGAATAAAGAATTTGTGAGTACAGTAGAATAAGAAATTCCAGTCAATTATAATTTTTTTTTATCAATGTTGACCTTCTGACATACCAGTACATATATATACATATATTTTTTTTTAAAAGTCGTTTACCAAAGTTAGGATTTTTTTAAACCCACCAAAAAGGTCAGATTACGAGCGGCAAGTGGGGGGGGGTCCGTAACGCCTCAGAAAGAATTAAGGCGTGACATCATTCCAATGGTACAACCAAAACAGGGTGTTTTGGTGATATTAATGTTTTATTCTCTTTTGAATAAGGATTTATAAAACCTAGTTATTTATATATAATAAAACTTATATAGTCAGAATCGGCATTTGTTGATCTATATGAATATATAAGTTTTTAAGCCATAACATTATTTTCTGGAAGTTTTTATTGTCACTATATCCGAGGTCACTATGAACAGCAGTATAAACACATCGCTAATAGTTTCATTTCAACCTCTCCCTCTTTCTCATAAACGGCGCGTATAAAGCTAAGTTCTCACCTCATCTATTTCCTAGTATCTATGAAATAAATCAGTGAGAACAGGCTTATCTATGCAATAGAATGTCCGATAGAATAGAAGCTCACTGTTGAATCGACTTTTGTTCTATGCTATTTAAAATAGACCATAGAACTAGTGGCATGATGTAAACTGAAAAGCTGTGCATATCCTACGAAAAACGAACCATAAGAAGAAATTACAAGGTAATAAAAAAAGAATGACGAATTTCAAATCAAAGCGTATTTTTTCCATGAATTTGTACGCTCATTTATTCAGTTGGTGGCAACAATCAGTGGAAGATAATAATAAAACGGTAATTTTTAAAATATTCAATTCACACCAATTTAAATTTGGGAGGCGGGTTTGGGTGTCGTCACCCCGGGAACTATTCATTGGATAACCAACACCTCTGCCATAGGTCAACACGAGTGGTTTGCTATGGAAGGTGACTTAGCAGGGGTGCCCCGGTCCATGGAGTGAAGTTTGTCAAGGTCTTGGCAGCAGGTGCGTCTACCCACCCAACTGCGAGGTGGGTCAGATCAGGAGAGGCCGGATGAGCCCATTGCCTTCCACCGCAGGGGGGAGATGGATTAATGCATCATAGAAAGTGTTGTTCTATAGACGTTATTCATTAGACGATAGAATAGATAAGGTGGGAACCCAGCATATCGGAAAGAGAAGTCACAACAGAGCTCAAAGCAGCAGGCCCATTCAGTTTATCAAAGATATAATAACTTTACAACGGTTCCAATTTTGAAAAGATCACACTGTACGGACACTCACAAAGAAAATTATGTTGTATAATATTTACCTGACTGTAGAAAGACATCTAGTTGGTCCACCATGCCGTCCCGCAGGTCATCTAGTGGTTTGTCCTTTTTGACGAGGGCGTACACATACTTGGCGAGGGCGGCAGGGTCCGCTTCACAACTGTTAAACAAAAATGATAAAACTTGAGACTATCTTGTAAATTACAGAGAGAACTATTTTTTTTAATATGAATTATTTTACAGTTACGAAATTGCTTACGATAATTGAAACAATCGGTCACCTTATAGCGCTCAGGAGACTGAATATAAATTGTAAATGTTTTTTTTTATTTATTTATTTATAACATTACACAGACACATTTATGTAGCAAATTGCATAATATTGTATAATAACTAAAAACAATTAGGAATATTTAAACAACTGATTAAAATTATAATATGTACAAGTGCTATTATGTCTTGTTAAGTCAATATTAGTTCCTAGTTAGGTAGATTACATGTTCTAAGGCACTAAATGCTCCAGTTATGCGTGGTGTGTTATTCTGTAGTTATTGTTTTTCTTCAATGTATCTCTACTAAGTGTGTTATTAATAGGTATGAGTAATTTTAAGTGACATATGATGAGACCAATTATTGATTGTTTACAGAGGCAATTGAAGCGATTGCCGTTTGAGACATCTTATTGATGGGGAATGATGAGAATTTTGTTTCAAGTTTTATAGACAATCTGTATTGACTGTCTCGTGGGGGCGCACGTACGAGTAAACACGTTATTTGCATATTTCGAAATTGTGTATTAACTTTGATCAAGGATTCAATATAAGGCACAAAATTGAAATTTTTATTTAAAAATAAGCAATAGTTCGAAATATACAGCTATTTTATTCTATTATTTATGAAATGTAATTTCATGCAAAAATTGGAAGAAATAACTCGCTTTTCGGTGTGGATTGGATTGCAATAACAGCAAACAATGTGTTAATAATACATATCAACTTTGTTTAGGTAAAGGGCTGTAATCCTCAACTCTTGTGAAAACTTTTTTACATAATTGTTATCTTGACCATCCAATAAACATCTTGGAAAAGGTAATTAGGCCACAAAAATCTAATTCTCAGAAAAAAAAAGAACAGAAATAATTTTTAAAAATCAGGGGTATCGCAAATATACGACGAGGAAAAGGGACTTAACCCACATGTATGCCTCAATTCTTAATTCATGTTTCATTTTACGGCAATCAAAAGCGTAATAAATCACCTATTACCTAAATTATACTGATTTCAGCGATTTTCGACCCCTAGCGGCAGAAAATGATCTACTAACCGAATGCAATTATGAACAAGCCTCATACCGCCGTTAGTCGCTACTGTGACAGTTCTGTTCGTGTTTTACCATGAATAATTTTTTTCAATTAAAAAATTATTTTTTATAGTTAAAAATGGCAAGCAGACGCACCAAAAAGATATTTCGACGATGTGGCATTGCAGTTACTAGTCAAAAAATCAAAGGGAAGTAATTGAAATAATATGTTGAAATTTTTAAGATGGTGTCCTCGTGATATCAAATTGTATTTGTACAGAATAAAACATAGTATCTCTATCCATTGTTGTTTTTACATAGATTTCATAACATTTTTAAACAAAATATATGCATACATATAAAAAAAGGTGTATCTATTCAATCAATAGAATGGTTTACCCTCAGGACACTACGGAAATATTAGGCAGCAGGATAATAACTTTAGTAAATAAGAAAGATGAAAAAATAATATGAAAAAATTCCAAATTGTTAACAATCATCCCTTCTATATAATAATTTTTTTTTTTTGCATTTCGGCAGGAAACAAACTCACAAATTTTTCATTGTTATTTCCTATATAAGAAACACAAAACATTTCGATTGTCGCCGGTAAGTTTGAGCGCAGCAATCGTAAGGGAAACATTCAAATAAAATAATTTTACGAATTCCAATTTCACTTGGGCCTAATGGATTCGAAGGTTTTAAAACAAATCTTACTTGATTGTCTCTAACCAGCGATCAACAATCATAATTAATAATATAATTTATCGTTTTAAGGAGTAAATCATGAAAAGCCACGTATCACTTATATACACTTATAAACGAAAAAAATTATAATATTATTTTTTTAATTGAACGAGATTACAATGTTATTTCAACCATTAAAATGTTACATGTTTATTTTATAGATAAGAAGAGTAATGTTATCGGCATTAGTTGGTAGATTTGATATCTTTAGAAATCCCCCCTCCCCCCAAATTTTAAAGCAAAATTTTAAATAAGTACCTATCTAAGGCGGAAATAATTTTAGTACCTACATAATAATGTCAAGTTACAAAGTATTGGTATAAAGAATGGCGTGCACGAATATTGTATTCGGTATTCGATTTTTAGGTTATGTCATCGATGTACAGATTACTTTTTTAGACAAATTGGCCGACATGTATTAAAGAATCACGTTTTAATTTATTGGATTTGTGAGATTATCTTGCACAGCAAATCTTACACGTCAATAAAAGTGAAACTGCGTATCATAATTTTTGTTTGACCGAATTTGACAGAGCATATAATTTTTTTTGAAAAAAAAAATTGAGTTTCACTACGAAAATTAATACGGATAGCCTGAATAATAAAAACGAAAATTACAATTGAGAGATAAGTTGATTTAATATTCATTGGCTATTTTTGTGGTACATTTTCATGCTTTTGGTTTTACATGAATTATGAACGATATGGAAAAAAAACAGATTAGGATTATAGTGCATCAATTTTAGTTTATCGGGAAGCTAAAGAGATAAAGCTATTAAATTTCAGCACAAGGCGCATTAAATGTATTTTTGGAAGCATATGCTGAGCAAAATGCAAATGTGATAGGAAATACTATAGATAAAGTGAGGAAGCAATTTACAACTCGATACATTCGAGAAGTCAATATTCAGCAATGACACATTGCGGAGTAGAGTAGAACTATTAATATAAAGTAAGCGCCTTTTCAGTGGAGAACAAACTTTACTATGAATTTTTACAGTAGTTCTAGTCCGCGTCGCAAGAATCGCTAGTATTACAGAACGCGATTTGACAATCGAGCTTCCCGCCATCTATAGTATTTGGTGATAGTACGGAAAGAAATATGGCCTACATACAGTGGTTCTAGAATGGAAGTCAGCCAAGTCTTGAAAGCGTCTGGATTTTCTATTAACATGTTGATAACTGGTAAACTCTGTAGCACAAATGAAGTTAGGTTTCTAGTACTGCTAGGAATCACATAAACGTTGTTTAATTCCTTTAGAACAATTCATATAAAAGTCAGAAAATTTTTACGCACTTATAGGATGATCACAACGTCGAGTTTTGAGTTGCACTGCCATGCGATTGCAATGCCTCCTATATCACGCGAATGTTCCAAACAGTACCAAAGCTCATAAATATCTTCTTCTTCTTTTTTTTTAATGGCTTTCACCCCACAGTAACACATTCGAATACTTATAAACGGCCGTCATATTATTTGTATTTGTTGAGTGTTGGCGTATATATCTTTGACAGATCGTGAATGGTATATCTATGGGCTGGACAGATCGATGTGACATAACCTCTGAAGTTCGATTTTTGTTACATCTTTCGAATTTTCCCGAATAATTAAAAAAATATTGTATAATGCGTTTATTAGCCAATACTTGTCATAAGTTACTGACTAATTCATTATGTCATAATGTCAAACGTATCTTTCCAAGGTAAGCTCAACATAAAAATTGTTTATTATTATGCTTAACCCAATTGTTTTGTTCGAATGATGAAATAATTTAAATAAAAACCCCTCTATCAGTATTCATTTAATGTAGCGAATCATTTTTATACCACTTTTTTAGCTGTCTGATTCTCAATTACTCATTAAAAATGAACATGCCAGTTAGCCGTGTCACGATCAAACTGTATGCGGTTTTCGACTGCCATAGCCCTCTAAGTGAACAAGGCCTTAAAATACTAGATATACAAGACAATATCGGTCGGTTTGTTGGTCGATAGTTATGGGTTCCCACTGCGGCGTCGCGAGTTCAATCCCCCTGTTAGCTAAGTCCTCCATCATCGGACAAGAAATACTTTCCGCTTATTATGATGGTAGTAGGAGGAATTGAAATATTGTCAGATTATTCGGGTGTTTCTCTCTGTAAAAAAATTGTAAGTATGATACTTTTATTTCAGTACCTACCCGGTGAGATTGGGCAGCTCTTATGAGGGCGATGGCAAAACTACATTGACAATTTTGAATAAAGAATTAGACAATGCATTATATATCGACAGCTATGGAAATGTATGTATTCATAATTTTTTACTGATTTTCTGGTATCGTCCTGGTAAAATACCAGTCTTCTCTTTTTCCTTACTGGCCTGATGTCTTACATCCACAAGCTTGGCTTTTTGTAACTCTTATGTGGTATGGAACACACAATTAAAAAAAATGGCTATTTGATTTGCATATTTAGCCCGCTCTCTAATGGTCCAGCAAACAACAAACATTTCCAAACACTACTGAAGACACTACGCAGAAACTGATGTCACAATAATAAAAAAACTAAAATACTTGCAGAACTTTAATAATAACATTGGTTTTCATTATAGTTAGCTGAAAACTCTAAATCGCACAATATGTATGTGGTTGCAAAGGGCAGTAGTTCATCCAGGGCTTGGTTTAAGCAAATACTCTTAAGGCCGTTTAACCAGTCGGCAAGAATTTGTATTTCACTCAAAAACGGTTTTCACGCTCGCCAAGAGATGGGGACACCGCGTATACTCCTGTCTCGCGGATCCGACGTATAGTGTGGTTCCAATGAAATTATTGATGAATTCTCAGTTCCAGCATTTTTACCGAATAAGTTATCATTTGGGTTTTGGGCATGGAAGTGCGTAAACATGGAAAGGAAAATACCCAAATATATAGCATTATGCATCTACCGCGATTTATTTTATACAAAATTTGCAATAATATGTACAATTTTTGTTGTTGTTAATTTTACAAACAACGAAACTGAAAAGAAAGTTTTTTTATTTGATAATAAGTATTTATAATTTCTTCAAAAGATTTCTTCGAAACATACACTTTGTGTAAGTGGTGAATACAAAATAAATTTTTAATTCATTTAATAAATATTTATATTAAAAAAACATCAAACATATGATAATAAATGTTATTATTATTTTTAAAAAATAATTGACAATTCAAAATTAATATTAAAGTAAATTGACCAGCAATTGAAGACGCCACATTTTAACACTTTGTTTATTTCCGCCATTTTGGATATTGAATAATAATATAAAAAAGCATTATGTGTAAATAATACTTATTCAAAATAAACATAACATGACAAATATATTAAAAAATTATTTTTATAGTAAAATGGCAACCATGTATGCCACATGGTGTCCGGAAACTAGTGGTACAAGCAGGAAAATGGTGAATCTACATCACATTTGGAATCGATTTTGTGTTATAACTTTTTTGATTTGAGCTTTCATTCACGAGTAAATCGAGTCGGAAGTTGAAATTTTTTAGGATAATTTTGAAAAAAAAAAGTCGCTGGGGGGTTACTATTAGCCGATGGTCATCTTTTAAAATGCGTTGAAGCGTAGAGACGCCTGCTTTTGTTTATCCCTTTAGTTGCTGAAAAATAGGACAAAAAAAAAAAAAATCTAAATGTTTAAAAATGAATAAATATATGTTTTTGGATTCTCTATTCAATGTAGATGCCCCAGTTTCCCGATTGTACCACTAGTTTTCGGACACCGTGTATTGAAGACGCCATATTTTAACGCTGTTCGCCTGATGTTCGCCTCTTGGATTTTGGATTGGGGCTTTTAACATTATATCTATTGATTCCGCTGCAATAATCTATGAAATAAATAATAGTCCAGTAATTTGAAACATCCGAGCTTGCATCAAATAGGGTAGTTATGGTTTTTTGGTATATTGTATATAGTGAAGGCCTAACGATAAATCCAATTTTTCAACCCCGTCAGATATCCGGACTTATTATCACTACGTCTTTATCATATGAAAATCATTACTATCCCATTTGATGCAAGGTAGGAGGATGTTTCAAATTATTGGACTATTATTTTGACGAGTTGCACAAAATGATTATTTATAATTTTTCATATAATACATCATTAGACTCCTTGGCATTTTGTAATAAAACAATATCTAAACGCTTCTACACCCTGTACAAATAATATAGATCCATATAGCACTTGAGATTAAAAGACGACAGAATTTGAACACGGAATCATTTGAAATGATAGATCATACCTAAATTATATTTATCCGCAATACAAAGTCCAAGATGGCGCCATAAAGTCTCCGTATATCACTGCCTGTTTGAAATCATGTAAACCTACCCCAAGCCGCAACCCAATTTTTTAAAAAGTTTATGCTAAATAACAAAGTACTAATGTACCTACTAATACAAAAGAAAGCAAAAGAGAAATCTGCCTGCAGACAAATTTTCAAAATAAATGAAATTAGGGTCACAACATTCCGTCTCGTACCACGGGTTTCCGGACACCGTGTGTAAAAGGCAATGTAAGCATGTACGCCGGGTATATTATAAAGATTGGCTAATAATAAATAGCCGCTGTAATTATGGTTGAATCGGTCACCATATTATCCTTGATGCAGGAACATAATATGTGTATATATATATATATATGTTATGGTTGAGATTTTCACGGGTGTAAGATGTAGAACAATTTTCTCGGTTTATCCGCATAATGTAGTCCTTAGAAGGACTTTTTAACTCCTGACCTTTCGGACAAATCATTATTTTTGTGTGAATAAAAAAAAAAGGATGCAATTATGTTTTAGATTTCATCAGCGGTTATTTGTTTAAAATTGGGTTCCTGTTCTAGATTGGGAACAGTTGCTTCAAGTGCATCATTATCACAAAGTGTAATTTGCTTTGATAATTTTGATCCTATGAAAGATCATAAGGCATAATTGGTTAGGGAGGATCTTATAAAAATAATTTAAATTCAGTAAAAATTTCACCTAGAATTAATTATCTTAAAAAAATACTTTTAAAAAATTCCACCTTCTCAATGAAATCACTTTTCACACTATTTCCAGTGAAGTTAAAAAATCGTTAATGTGATTAAGAATTTTGACAGGGTTTCGGCGTTTATAATAGGAACCATGTTTATAGTTCATCAATTATTGAAGTATTACTGGCGATTTATGGTTATTTACATTTATAACTTGCCACAGTTTTCTGGGATTTTGGGAATTTTGTATATAATTCGTCTCTTTTTCATATAGACTTTATAATATTCTTTGAGATCCATGGTATGTTGTGTATTTGTGTATATGGTATGTGTATATTTTAATCTAAAATAGTTTTTTTTTGATGTTGAATTATACCAATGAAATTATTTTTGGCATCATTAGCATTGTCTATATTTTAATCGTTTTCCAATCAGTACATTGTAATCAATAAATTGTTTCTATAATTGAAGTTCCACTTTGAGTTTCTCTTAGTTTGTTTAGGTTTATTGCTAGCTTTTATACATTTTGCTGTTACATACGAGTATTTGAATGACTTTAATTGCATTCTTCGGAAGAGATCTTTACTGGGTGTAGGAATGAGTCACCCATAACATTTCGAATTATTTATTATTATATAATTATTAATTATTTCGAATTCCCAGGTAAAGTCATTAGGGTCGGTATTCCAAATGTCTATAAATTATTACAAATATTAAAAAGGTTATAATTTTAAAGTCATTAGGCCATTGGTGTCGAATTCGAAACACCCAGGTAAAGTCATTGGGGTCGGTATTCCAAATGTCTATAAATTATTACAAATATTAAAAAAGTTATAATTTTAACGTCACTAGGCCATTGGTGTCGAATTCAGAAATGTCCGTTAATTACCCAGGATATAAATGACTCATTTGTTCGTCTTTAATAACAGAATAATTGTAAAAGTATTGGCAAATCTATGATCGAAATATGAACTGTAAATGTAACACTGCTGCCCGTATATATAAACACTTATATTGTTCTTTTGATTTCTCTCTCATTCCTCATCTTCTTCCCCTTGTTCTATACGGGTCGGGAATCAATTGCCTCGATGCGGCTCCTCCAGGCGCCTTTGTCGGTGTCCATCCATAGCAGGCCCAGCCTCTCCTCGCACAATCTCTGGACTTGTTTCTCCCAATTTTGCTCTGGGGCGGCTCACTAGACGATTTGTTTCCATGTTCTATTTTATGTTAGCAAGTATTTAGTTTTAAAATAGGGCTTCATTTAGACGAAACCGAACAATTGGGACACTTTTAAAAAGTGTATAAAATCACATAACCTGATAAAAAAAACTTTGTTAACCAACTCAGGTTTTATGGTAGTTTTTTTTCTTTTTATTTTTAATGACTATATCTTTTTTCAAAAGAGTCACGATTTATCACTGCGCAACATTGTCATCGAACTCATTTACATTTACAAATTATCACATACTAGATGTATAAGAAATCATGGAGAACATAAATCCCATTTTTCGCATTTCTATTAAATAAAAAAAAAACAGGTTTCTCTCAAACTATTGAAAATACTCAGATATTAACATTATATCTCCAAAGGACGCTATCTTCCAGTCAAGCCACAGACCCAGTGTGGTTCTGCTTGTGTTGCAATCCCACTTGTGTTGAGTTTTGAATTTTTCAAAGTTGGATTCCTATTTGTTATTTTATTTATGAATTTTCAATAGATGGGATGATTGAACAGAAAAAAAGGGAAGAAATAATTTCATGTGGATATATTTTTAATTTCACAAAAAAACATTAAAAATTATCAACTTTTACATGCACATTTAATTATCCCATAAATTTCGTACCTTACAAAAAAAAAACAGAAACGAAGGATTCGAAATTATATTAGTCAGGATTAGTCAGTACTGAATATATCTCCATATCTGATGGAAGCACCATATTTTGCAAAGTAAGATGAATGGCATAAAACCGAGAAGATGCGAAATTTCTCAGGTTTCAGTCTACATGCTGGATACACTATTGTCGTCTCCACTTCACCGAAAGTCAGATTGATGGAATGTCTGCCTCATCTTGCTTTGTCAAATATGATCCTCTAGATGAAGCGCACATTCCACATATCAGATATGGAGATATGCAGTACTGACTAATCCTGACTAATATAAATTCGAATCCTTCGTTCCTGTTTTGTTTTTTTTTTTTTAAATGTTAAAAATTATTTATATTATTTAATTGTATTTTTTTTTAAATTATCGTATTTCCTATCTAAATAAATAGTAATTATAGTAAAAATATGAAAACAAAACATTTAAAACCTTTTTTCGGGTCAATATTTTAAATTATGTACGGCAAATTTGTGTTCCAACTTAAATTGGTTGTTTTTAATTTATTTTAAAGTCCACCCTAATGCTTATTTTAATATTTTTTACATGTATTTTTTTTATTATCATTAGTACAACACGTTCTTAATGAAGGTCATAAAATAGATTTTAATAATACCACGACAATAGCTAGCCTTTACAATAAAACATGAAGGATTTACCGCGAAGCCATCGAAATTCATAAAGATAAAACAATATGAATACTAGAAATGATACAATTAGAATTCCCGACACTTGGAAAGTCATATTTGATCAAAATTCCCCGATAACATCACTTCCAAAATTCTTAGAATTGGAATTCCCGACACTTGGAAAGTCATAATTGATCAAAATTCCCAGATAACATCACTTCCAAAATTCTTAGAATCACCCCAACTTCCTTAAATCAAACCAATCAGGTTACTACCCGCAAACAGCCTATTAAAGGCCCCTTTACCCCCACCCCTTTATCTACACACGTGCTGCGCCCAAGCCTATTGAAATGATTTGCAATTACTTAGGTTTTAACAGGAGCTTGTGAATTTATTAAAATATCATACTTCTTTAATAAATTTTTTTTTCTAATTATTTAATAATACCTAAACATAAAAATATATTTATATATTTTCAAAATTTGAAACTTACTATACTAAATAAAATAACAATCTATCAAAATCAATTTATGTTTTTTTGTGGAAAAGAGTAGATACATCTAGAATTCGTTTAAAAAATTACTGTTTTTCAGTTGTATCTGGTTATATTGCCTTAAATGACAATACCTCCAACTCTTGACATTTGATGGCAACATGTTACACTAGCTCCATCTAGCGGCCTAAGTTGTACCAATTGTTATTTATACATTTTAATAAATTTTCAATGAAGTATGTTCTTAATACGTTATAGAAATTTTAAATTAAAAAAATAAATATTATATTTTCTTCAAATGCTTTATAACTTTTTGGCATCATTATTAATTATATAATTGAAAATACACTTTGTATATACCACTTTATTTAAAATATATAAATATTTCTACATGTTTCGATAGCAATGCTATCATCTTCAGGAATAAATGAATACTAAAAAATAATTTCAAGATTAGAAAAATGATAAAAAATTTAAAACAATAATTTAAGAATATTAAAAAGAATAAATTTAAACAAATGAATCTATACTTGATCATATTCTTTTTAAAGTTATAAAGCATTTGAAGAAAATATAAAAGAAGCAAGTACAGCTAAAAAAGCGAAAATGTATAAAAAGAATATGATCAAGTATAGATTCATTTGTTTAAATTTATTCTTTTTAATATTCTTAAATTATTGTTTTAAATTTTTTATCATTTTTCTATACTTGAAATTATTTTTTAGTATTCATTTATTCCTGAAGATGATAGCATTGCTATCGAAACATGTAGAAATATTTATATATTTTAAATAAAGTGGTATATACAAAGTGTATTTTCAATTATAAAAATAAATATTAGATGATCTTACTCCCTTTTTGCTCATGTACATGTATATATATATATATATGTTTAAAAAGAGTATTAGGATTGTATTAACATTTAAAGCCTCGCTGCTCGCGCACTGTCTATAAAGAAAATAAAATATTTATTTAATGAAAATAAAACAATAACTTTGTTTATAACCACAGGAATTTTATTTAATTTTATTACGACCGACCGGTTTCGCTTAACATAAGCATCTTCAGGGTACAAAAATTAAACTGTTTAACCACAAAGTGACTGCTTTCTATCAAAATAAAATATTTATTACAATAGCAATACAGTCTGGAAGCTCTATAGCCTGGGCCGCTAGATGCGGTAGTGCAACATGTTGCCAGTATTTTGACATCTATGATATATGATTACACGCGTAGTTTTGTAGTTGAACCCAGCAATACTAATGTTGGCTTTTCGTTTTTTAATTTCAACCAGAATGCATAAACGACTCAGTGGTTTTGCTAAAATCTCTAAATTTGTCTCATTTATATAGAATAGATTGTAGAGTATATTTTTATATAGAGAATATGTCACAACATTAAATATGCCAAGGGACCCAATTTTGGGTCGGGACCCATAGGTTAAGAAACACTGATCTAATCAATCATTAGACCATCGTAAGATTCTGTTGGTCCCAAAGACTGTGGTGGGCTGAATGTGTTAAGAGAATGCCAGATGTCGGATACCAAAAATTATCACTATGTGGGTGCCCCAGTGGAAGCGAGCAATGCCCAGAGGCAGGCCGAGGAAGTGACAGCCAGACTGGGAGGATTGAAGCAGGACGGGATGTCTGAGGACTGGAGGCGAATGAACCGAGGCGAGGACCCGCAGTCAGTGGAGAGCTTTTGTGGAGGAAGCCAAATCCCATTCTGAGACGTAGCTCCGTGATGATGAGACATATTTTTTCAGTGGAATCAAAATTAATGATTTCCCGAATATTGAGTGTTGCCTTAAGTATGACTTCTTTACGAATTAATTATAATTAATTTAAATGATTATCTTTTTATTCCAGACTGGCTTCCGATTAAGTAACAAGGTTACCATTATAGGACCGTTAGTTATATTTCACAGGTGTGTAGTAGCAATTTTTAATATTATTATAATAAGAATATTTCCTTTCGATGCATTAAAAAAATATAACAAGAGCCCTCCATACTACCAAATTCACCTGAAAGTATAATCGTTGTCTTAATTAGTAAACCTCACAAGTCCATTTTGTAACTAAAAGTGATTTGAATATATCTTTTAGAATTTTTTGTTTTTACATTTTACTAAGTAATCCTCCTATATCCATGATAATTATAAATAACCAAATAAACGTCTCAAGTAAATCTCGTAAATCCATTTAGTAAACAAACAAAAGAGTAAATCTCTCAACCCTTTACGTTGCAAGAACACTGTTATGTATTACTTGCCAAAAGACGGTGAAAATGCAAGATAATGTTACATTAATGCATTAGCATTCAGAATTTTAACAATTTTGCACTGGAAAAGGCAGGAGAATGGAAGCTCGTCGATAGATGGTAGTTTGTAAAATAACACTAACATTTGTTGTGTTGCTGAAAATATTAAAATGAAAAATTTCTTAAAATCTCTACCTAGGATGGAGTCACATGACTGTAGGTCCCCAACTAAAAATATATCTCAAACCACAGTGGACTCTCTAATTAAGCTCTATAATTTTTATGCAAACAATTGGTTTAGAGATCGCATTCTCTATCATTTGCCTCTTTCCACAAAGCTCTGGAAAAGGAAAACATTTCTCTGTACCAGAGGAAAAGGGACCAATTCATATTTGTGTTTCAAACCTCGCGCTTTGTGTTAATTACAGGCAATGATAATATAAACCAGTACACTTTGATCTCCACATGAAGAAGAAATAAGAATCAAAGAGACGAAAAAAAAGGCTAATGAGAAGTATGTTAATATGTACGATTTAATAAAATCACACGAATTTTGCTTCCTGTTGAACGAGACAGAGGGTGGATTAGACAGTGAAGAATTTTCTACGCTAATTTTCAAATTTATATTAGAAAATGTTGTGCCTTCTTTTCCAGAGAATATGGCAACTGAGTCAATCAAATTAATTTTTTACTCTGATGGGTGCAGATACCAAAATAGAAACCAAATATTGAGTGGTGTGCTTGTGAATACAGCAATGCTGTTCAATATAACCATTTAGCAAAAATATCTCGAGAAGGGCATACACAAATGGAGGTAGATACTATGCATTCCACTATAGAAAAAATATCTCAAGGGCATACACAAATGGAGGTAGATACTATGCATTCCACTATAGAAAAAATATGAAAAACAACATAAAAAATGTGCCAGCCCAATATATTGAAATCTGCAGATAAGCCAGAAAGAGAAGTCGAATACCTAACGTATGAAACTTTTAAATCAATTGGCCCAATAAAGTTTTATAGTTCAATTCGTCCTGGAAAAAATCGAATAGATTCAGTTGCCACACACATGAGGTACAATCCTGATGGGATGGGATGATTGATTATAATTTAAGATTTATCAATAATTGGACACTACTTCTACGGAGAAGAAACAAAAATATATCGCCAATTTCTTCATGCAATTTGCCAAGTCGCTACCCATCTAGAGATTAAAAATAAAGAAAAGAAAATACTATATCTTCTAGACCTTAAAAATTCCATGTCTTCTGATATTCACCACTTTTATGACAATATTACCATATGAAAATGAGTGATACGATTTTTTGTGTTAAACTCCAACACTAAATCTAACGGCATTTTTGCGCTATCATAATCTTAACATTATTTTTTTGTTATTCATGCAACTTTGATGTTTTTACTTAAGTTACTTATGTAAAAACCCATTATTATTTTTCAGTAATCATAGTGTACTAAAACCATTAAAATAATGTTCAATTTACTCAGAAATTAATAAAACCTTTGGTATTAAAAAATAAAACATTCCTAGGTTCCATTATAAGTACATGCATAGAAATAATATAAATAGATCGTCTGTAAGCGGTTTCTCCACGGTTTGATAATGCCTTCGGAAGGCGAAACAGCTGTCACACGTAATTATAATTACCTAGCAGAATTTTTTTTTATAAATAAACCGTGTTTTAAATTGAATAATAATAAATAAATAAAGAATTACTTTGTAATCACCACTTTTTTAATGTATACATATCAACATGTTTCAATAGCGAAGCTTTCCTCATCAGGACATAGAGAATATAAAAAAATAATAATGTTATGTATAGACAAATGATAACACAACAATGTAAAATAGACAAATCTTTTGAAGAAATTATGAATAATAATAGTCATTAATAAATTTTAAAAATGCATTAATTAATTTGGTACTTAAATTGTTCAAAATAGTTCCACAATGTATTTCAAAATTTTAAAATTAAAACTGATTTAAAAAATGAATAGTTTTTACCCCCTCCTGTAATGTTGACAATAAGTGACTTACGAGATTTACTAATTAAGGTGACGTATTGTGCAATTTACGATTCAATCCAAGATTTAAAATATGCGAGGTATGTTCAAAAGAAAGGGTGAATTTTGAATTTTTTCGAAAAGTATTTATTTATTCATCAATATCCATTTTCTCTCCTTCAAAGTAATCCCCCTCAGATATAATGCACTTATGCCAGCGCTTCTTCCAATCCTCGAAGCAATTCTGGAATGCGCTTTTCGATATGGCCATCAGCCCGTTCTTCGATTCTGACTTTATCTCATCAATTGTGGCAAAACGCTTTCCTATCATTGGTCTCTTCAGTTTCGGGAATAGGAAAAAGTCGCAGGGAGCCAAATCTGGTGAATACAGAGGTTGAGGCATGATTACGGTGTTGTTTTTGGCCAAATAATCTCGAACAAGCATTGATGTGTGAGCTGGTGCATTATCGTGATGCAAAATCCATGATTTGTTTTTCCACAATTCCGATCGTTTGAGCCGTATTGCTTCACGCAAACGTTGCATAACTTCCTTGTAGTATTCCTTATTAACCGTACGACCTGTTGGCAAGAACTCGTGATGTACCACGCCATTGTAATAGAAGAAAACAGTGAGCAAAACCTTCACATTTGATCGAACTTGGCGTGCTTTTTTCGGTCTTGGCTCTTCTGGCCGCTTCCATTGGGATGATTGGGCCTTAGTTTCGACATCATAACCATATACCCACGTTTCATCACCAGTTATGACCCTTTTGAGCAAATCTGGATCGTCGTTGACGTCATTCAACAACTCCTGAGCGATACTAATGCGACGTTGCTTTTGCTCAAAATTTAGCAATTTCGGAACAAACTTCGCTGCCACACGTTTCATGCCCAAAACATCCGAGAAAATTGCATGGCATGAGCCGATTGATATGCCAACATCCTCTGCAACTTCCCTAATAGTGATTTGACGATTTTCCAAAACCATTTTCTTCACTGTTTAGATGTTTTCTTCGATTGTTGACGTGGTTTCAACTCCAGGATGCTCATCGTCATTAAGATCTTCTCGGCCTTCTATAAATCGCTTGTACCACTTATAAACACTTTTTTGAGACAAAGTAGACTCGCCGAATGCCACAGTCAACATTTTAAGTGCGTTGGAGCACTTTATTCCATTTTTAACGCAAAATTTAATACATATTCTTTGATCCATTTTTTTCAAAAGTAAAAAATCGAAGAACACACAAAAAGTAGCTAACCTTTCCAGTTGTCAAAAACAAACCACTAATCCAAAATGGCTGATAATGCTAACATATGATAAACATATGTGTACCAACATAACAAAACAAAAAATTCGATAATCGAATGTACACAGCCTGCGAATTTTCAAAATTCACCTTTTCTTTTGAACACACCTCGTACTTCGCCTACTATACAAAATAACCATTTTTGGCCGGATGTTAATGTTAATTAAAATTCTTTACAGCTATTGTAATAATTTTTTTTTTGTAGGTCTGTCCTTTCATGGAATATCAGTGGTCCTGAAAATATAACCAGAGAGTCATTAGCCCTCTTTAAAATACTAGTACCCAAAATAGACATTTTAGTAAGTGTGAATTATTTATAATAATAAATGTTTTGTTATCTTTTTGTTTGGAGAGTTTTATCCAATATGTACAGTTGTTACTTAATTTGATTACTGTTGCTACCTGTTTCGACACATCAGTGTAAGAGTCTTCAAACAAAATGTCTAGAATTTGTTACATTGTTAATAAATTCAAAGAACATATACGATGTTATAAAAATAAAAGCACTTTTTCAAAATTCGCAGAACATCTCTTGGTCAATAATCACGTCCCAATAAGTCAATAATTTTTTTTTTTAAATAGTGATGTTTCTTGATTTTTTCAGATCCTTGAAGGTTAAATTTGAAAAATGGTCCAATTTATCCCACCTAAGATATTTTTTCTGGTCCCTTGTAAAACCCTATAAGAGAGTTTCACTGTATTCAATTAATATTTTGTATCATACAATACATGAACATAGTTTTATCGGTTTGTTGATTGAGCAGTCCAAAGCTATGGGTCTCTCACTTAGGCGTAGCTGGTTCAATCCTCTGCTAGCCCAGCAAGTCCTTCATCATTGCACAAGCAACATTTTTTCACTATCTATAACAATGGTAGTAGGAGGAATTCAAATAGAGTTATTCATCTGGTAAAGATTGTCGTTTTTTTTACAAAAAGATTTAGAATTAGGTTGTCTCGTAATTTTTTTTTTCAATGAAAATTTTATATACATGATTAAAGAGTTAATAACGACAGTAAAATTAGTTTTTCGATATCTCCAAAAACGATGAAGTTATGAGCTTTCAAAGTGAACTTTGGCAAAATGACCACTCAAAATACCCTTGACACAATTCACAATGACTTGCGTGTTTACGCTAGAACGAGCGGGGGTGAATAGCAGTACCGCATACTGCCAGTCATTTTCTGCACCGTGACGTCACATACTTATCGGCCAGTGGGCGAGATTTCATTAATATATCTTAACATTTTGACTGCTTATATCTTCGGTATTTTACTAAAATTCTGTCTTCAGCATTGACATTTATTTATTTTATTTATTACACATATATGAATATTTGTTATCGGCTAACGTATTGCCCATCTCACTAGATGTGAAACGCCTGTGTTGAGATGGCAATTTTCAGGGGTGGTTGTTCGGCTAGGATATTTAGATGACAAATAGATAACAACTTAATAAAAAAAAATTTCAAAAGTATTCTTGCATAAAAGAATTTAGGAGCCGACAGGTTTATTGGCGGTGATCAATGATCTTACTTTTAAAGGAACTTTTGTTTTGCGTATTTCTGATGTCACCTGGCAAGGAATTGAATAGCTTAATAGCATTGTATTTAAAACCTCTTTGTCCATAAGAGGTTTTACAAATTGGAATATTAAAAGATTTTACATGTGATTGTCTTTGGGCTCTAGTGCTTATTCTTTCTTCTAACATATGGATATTTTTAAATTGATGCAGCAAGATATTTTTTGAATATGTTTTTTTTTAAGTTAAGGAACATTTAGTTTCTTAAATATGATACATTTGTCTCCCGAAGTAAGGGAAAATTGTACTTAATTCAGGTGCACCGTACTTAATGGATTTATCTCTTCAGTGGCTAAAGGGATCATTAACGAAAATTTTAATTAATTAAAATTAACAGAATAATTTTTTTTTATTATTATTATTATTAACACCAATTCAATACAAGTTTGTTTGCGACAAAATTTAAATTTTCCAGGTTATTGGCTTAGGCGACAACAAAGACGTGAAGGATTTCTCCAATAAAGTGAAGAAGTTTGGCTTTGAGCTAGGGATAAACTGCGAGATGCTGACCACGGAGTTCGCCTGCTCCACATACAACTTCCTCATATCGGAGGGCAGGTAATATACAACCACTTAAATCAATATATTTATGACTAGGTATGCAATGAGCTGACCACCCAATTTTTTATTCGGATGAAAATGTATTATATTTAATAGCGACAGTAAAATTAGTTTTTTGATATATCTGAAAATTACGAACTTATGAGCTTTCAAAGTGAGCTTCGGTAAAGCAAATACGTGTGATGTCTCGAGACACAATTCACAATTTGAATGGCAGTAACGTATACTGCTATGCCAATCATTTTATGTACCGTGACGTCATACTTATCGGTCCGTAACTTAGTCCACCCATGGGAGTGAGCGGCACCTGGGAAGACAACGATGCAACTCCCTTGGGAGTGATCGGCAGCGAACGAGTTAAACGATGAGTGCATTACACAAGGTATAATTCTTCTCACTCAAGTTAAGTCAATTACTTTTTTATATGGAAACAGTTCTACTACCCGGGTTCGTTCGAGTTTCAACGTTCTTTTTTCCTAATTGAATAATATGGAAAAAAAGGCAATATTATGGCTTCTTGCCATATTTTTTGACAGTTAAATTGACATAAGCTCCATAGGTTGTAATGGAAGTAGCGTTGAATGCCAAAAATAGTATCATCGACCTATAAATTCCAGACAAAAAATTGTGAAAATTTCATCAATCCTGAGTTCACCATTTGAGAGATTTTACTGTTTTATAAATGTTATTGCAAGCTGAAAATTATTGTCTTGACCTATAAATTCCAGCCAGACAAATGCTGTACAAATTACACAATGACAGTCCTCACCGTTTGCATGATTTTGTTAGACTTACAAACAAATTTTCTGCTTTGATTTTGACATTTCCCACACGGTGAGTGTTGCCATATAAAAACCTCAGGTAGGCACCTAACCGAAATAAATTAATAACCCATGTAAAATATTTATTTCAGGAGTGTAGCGGGCTGCCTCATTCCACCGAAGACTTTGCAATTTAGCCCAGCTGATGTTTCGAGATCCAATGAAACCTACAAATATCCATATAATGAAGCCGGTGATGTGCTTGCATAGACACTTCCAACACATCCTCTTTAAATTATTAAAGAAAGGAATCATTGTAGCAGACACATTCGGTAGCTTAATTTCTGAGTGAATTTTTGTTTTTATATTTGACTCAAAACTTTATTACCCCTGATACTGAAAAGGGTAAAAGAACTGTTACAATATAAAAAAAAAATTATGATGTACGCAATATTTATATTGTAAAATATGCAGCCAACTGGGTAGGTTCCTTTTTCTTGAAAATGTTCGAATTTTTAATAGCCATTTAAATTTAAAATTAATTTGTTTCACGATTGCAACACTTTACTAAGAAATTAATATGAACAACGCACATAGTATAATATTATGTGATAATTACATAATTGTTATATGGTAGCAATGACAAAATTATTTTTCTTTTCTTTTTTACATTTATTTATTTATCAGATTTAAGACATCTTCTTGAATTCAAATGTTCGAAAATTTATGTAAAAAGATACATATTTAATAAAAATATAAGATATTAAAAAATCACGCATGTAATCACCATACTGCAAAAATGGCAAGAGTAATGCGTTGTAATTTACAAAATATATCATTTTTTTAAACTTGCTACTTTTGCAGTGCGACAAACATATTTCATTACCCTACATTGAAACCATAATTAGAATGCTATTACCAGCAAACATCTGACAGTAATATGGACATAGCGGTCCCAACCAGAGGTCATTTATACATCATTGTGATGCATACTAATGTGACATTTTGTTATATCTTGCTTCGTATAATATGTATGGCAGACAGCAACCATAGTTCTATAATTAACGGGACCTTTACATTTTGACGGCCACCATGGTCGAGGGGTAAGGCTCTCGACTACGAATCCGAAGGTCGTGGGTTCAAATTCCGGCGTGCGCAAGTAAATTTTATTTAATTAATTTGTGATGTTTCACAATTAATTAATTTAAAAATAATATATAGTATATTTGCACACGTTCCAGAGTGGAAGATAATCTCAGTATCGCCCTAATGAAAGACCACCATTCAGAATTGAAACGTTGCTTGAAATGGCTTTTAGCCGTGTTTGGTGACCAGATCTGAATAGCAGGTATTACCCACCTTCCTCTTTCCTTCTCCTTCCCCTCCCCAATACCTTCAGCCTCACAACATTCCCCAATTGGGGATGCCATAGTCTCACTGGCTCCAGAGGGTTGGGAGCAGTTGAGACTCTTGTGCAGTATTCATGTAAAAAAAAAAGGATATATTTTAAAGATGTAGTATTACATCGATGATTAAAATACATAAGATTTTATTTGTATTCATACATAAATTGAAAACGTTAAATAAAAACTCGTATGATGATCTCAGGGTTTAATTACGCATTTAGGTCATTTACATTTGATACACTGTCAGGTGCAATAATCGAATTAAGGTGATCCACCAGCTAAAATTCCAATGAAATCACGCACTTAACTTTAAAATTCCCACTTAACATCGGCCGTATGTTTCGATTTATGCAAAAAAACCATCACCAAAATGCTTGTTTTATTCTATTCTGTAAAGCTCAGACATAATTATTAAAATGTTTTACGGTCATGTTCTAAAAAACTTAATTTACCACAATGAACAATACTGCAATATCGGAAAAGGGGTTCGTAAGTAGGAGATTTTGCGCTTTAAACATTTTTTTAATATCTGATACTTTATTTTTTTCTAGGCTTATAAAAAGACATACCAAAAAAATGCCTGGTTAAATGAAAGGCCAAGGTGTGTTCTACTTGCAGTATTTAATTACATCATCTATGATATTTCTAGGCCATCAAATTCTCAAACCGAAACACACGATTTTGCATTACTTGCCATTGCATCGCCTTAATGGGGAGAGGGACGTCGGAGAGTTACTATTTTGAATTAATAAATAATAACTCTCCGACGCCGCTCTCCCCCTTGCATTTTTTACGAATTATTTATTTGGTTAAAAATGGGCAGAAAAAGACCAAGTGAGAAATCTTTCACCAGAAAACACAAGTCAGAACATAAAAAACATTTTGTAGAAAAATATTGGTTAGCGATATTTAATAATGCAGGTACCATAAATGTATAGGGTAGTCTGAACGAATCAATGGTATTCAGTCAGCGTTTTTACTATGCGTATCTATAATTTTTATAACATAATTTAGCTATAATTATGTGGTGATAAATTTTCACGGGAAAGAAACAAATGAATTGTTTTTTTAAAGCTGAATACATATACACATATATATATATTTATATTCACAAATTATGGTTCTGTATTCAGGATATTATGATCACCGATTCAACCGTAATTACCGTGGCTATTTATTATTAACCAATCTTTATAATAGACTCGCATTAATACCCAGCGTTGCGCGAGTTACATGCTTAATAATAATAATAATAATACTTGGACGATTTATATAGTGCCGTTTTTGTGAAAAATCACCTCAAGGGCGCTGAACATTACCTTTTATACACGGTGTCCAGAAACTCGTGGTACAAGCGGGAATGTTGCGACCCTAATTTAATTTAATTTAAATGTTTATCTGCAGGCAGATTTCTCTTTTGGTTTCTTTTGTATTAGTAGGTACATCGGTACTTTGTTATTTCGCAATAACTTATAAGAATTTTTGGACTACCGCTTGAAGTAGATTTACGTGTAAAATATCACTAGTAATGATTTCAAGTAGGCACTGATATATTGAGACTTTACGGTGCCATCTTGGACTTTGGATTGCGGATAAATATAATTTAGGTATGATCTATCATTTCAATTGATTCCGTGTTCAAATTCTGTCATCTTTTAATCTCAAGTGCTATGATGGATCTATATTATTTCTACAGGGTGTAGAAGCGTTTAGATATTGTTTTATTACAAAATGCCAAGGAGTTTAATGATGTTATGTGAAAAATTATAAATAATCGTTTTGTGCAACTCGTCAAAATAATAGTCCAGTAATTTGAAACATCCTCCCTTGCATCAGTTGGGGTAGTAATGATTTTTATATGATAAAGGCCTAATGATAATGAGTCCAGATTTCTGGGGTGGTTGAAAAATTGGATTTATCGTTAGGCCTTCACCATATACAATATACCAAAAAACTATAACTACCCCATTTGATGCAAGCTCAGATGTTTCAAATTACTAGACTATTATTTATTTCATAGATTATTGCAGCGGAATCAATAATGTTAAAAAACCAATCCAAAATCCAAGAGTCGCGAACATAAAGCATCAAAATATGGTGTCTTCGATACACGGTGTCTGAAAACTAATGGTACAACCGGGAAACTGGGGAATCTATATCAGATGGAGAACCCAAAAAACATATATTTATTTATTTTAACATGTGGATTTAGTTTTTTTTTCTTTGTTCCATTTTTCGGCAACTAAAGGGATAAACAAAAGCAGCCATCTCTTCGCTTCAACGCATTTTAAAAGATGGCCATCAGCTAGTAGTAACCCCCTGGAGACCTTTTTCTCAAAATTATCCTAAAATATTTCAACTTCTGACTCGATTTACTCGTGAATGAATGCTCAAATCAAAAAAAGTTATAACACAAAATCGATTCCAAATGTGATGTAGATTCACCATTTTCCTGCTTGTACTGCTAGTTTCCGGACACCATGTATGTCGCTTGCCATTTTACCATAAAAATAAAATTTGAATAATTTTGTTATGTTTATTCTGAATAAGTATTATACAGAATGCTTTTTTTATATTATTATCCAATATCCAAAATGGAGGAAATAAACAAAATGTTATAATATGGTGTCTTCAATTGGTTGTCAATTTGCATTAATATTAAAAATTATTATCTCATGTTTTATGATTTTTAATTATTATTATTATCTCATGTTTTATGATTTTTAATATACATATCAAATCGAAAAACTTTCTTTTTAGTTCCACTATTTGTAGAATTAACAACAAAAAAATGGTATCTTCCTGCTTTTCCATTTTGAATGTATTGCAAATTTTGTATGGAACCACACTACAGGAAACGTTGGTTCCGCGGGACAGAAGCTTACTGCGGTGGCACCATCTCTTGCCAAGCGCAATAACTATTTTTGAGTGAAATATAAATTCTTGTCAGCTGGTTATACAGCCTTCGGCAAATGCTCTATATCGCTTCCGCCACTCTCGCCACTTAGTCACAAGCGTCAAGCTCCGAGCTATTCGAGGGTCAGTGTCTCGCTAAACTACAGATGTACCGGATGTGCTTAGAAATTTTTGTTATTCATTGATATTTGGAAATTTTACGATACGCGCCTTCAAGCGCGAGTATATTAAATAAAGCACTTTTTTCTATTTGTTTTTCATTTATATTGTTTATTTTTATGCAGGACGGGTCGTGTGAAAGTTCCTGCTCTCCTCTCATCACGAGCTCTTGAAATGTTGCGACTAAACCGGATCGCTAATGTAAAATGGTAAACAGATACCCCGCTCAGTATTTAAGAAGCCCTACCAGACGGTAACCCCGGTCCTCATTTCCCTTCGCCTAGTAAGGCCCTGGGTGTCTTTGATTGGTCGGCGCTCGGGCCTAATAACCTTACAGCAATTCCCTAACATTTATATATAGAAAACACCATTTACATTGCGAAAACTTGATGACGTAAAATTTACGACAAGCGCTCGCTCAAGGTAAATTAATCAGCACACCCGCTGGAAGAATTAATTTTTCTACTGCGCGATGACGCATTCGGCGTTACAAATATGGAAAGTCGTAGGTTCCCCGGAGAGGAACTTAGTACATAGTAATGTTTATAAAGATATTATTTTTATGGTAAAATTATTAACGAATAAGTGTATGGTTAATGTAAAATTTTTACCTAATTGTGTGCACATTTTTTTTAACTTATTTTTACTACTGGCAATACCATAAAAGTTATTCTAGTATCTTCTGTCTTTTTCTTACAAGACGTGTGAGAAGGGAGATTTTTATGAAAGCATTTTAGGACGATTGGCGATGATGCATGTATGACCTTCGGCTGGGACCATTATATTTATATTAGTCCTCGTAGGCTTACCACTCTGTTATGAAGGTTGTCTGTCTTGCTTGTACAGAAAGCAACTTAAATGTTCAGCTCCAACTAAAAAAAAGAAGACAAAAAAAAAAACAGAAATTTGGTTGATATTTTTTATTTATCAGAAGAGTAAAAAAATCTCTTTTTTGTTTTTGTTTTTGTTAGTACAATCATTAAGAGAATGATTTGACTGAAAATGGAACATAAAATGTAGATTACTGCCGGCAGTTGAATTTGGTATATTAATTTGTTTAGTAGTTCATCCTCAACGTAACGAACACAGACGAAAATGCTTTATCTATCCGTTGTACTATCATTAATTAATAAAATAAAGTATCTTAAATATTGATAAAGGATACACAATTGGCCCTGCAGAACTAAAAATGACCTGCAATGAAAATAAGGTATCTCCCAGGACAAACACCCCATGATAATATAATATACTTTTTTTAGGCAATTTCATAATACTAGTTTTCAAGGAACCGAAAACATTGGAAATTGGAAATTTTTGTATTCAAAGTGCGTACCTCTGTTAGATTCATTGTAACCTATTCTTACAAACGACGCAGGCAACAGAAAGAGAGGTTACATATAACAAACTTCATAAACAGTGCATTAAACAGAAAGAAAATAAGGAAGGAATGTTCTCATAAACGACACGTGAAACAGAAGAAATTACAACAGACCATAGTTCGGCCAAAAACAAAAGACTGTTCTTTAGCATCGTCCGAAATGAAGCTCGGGGCACGAGGCGAGTGCGGAGTAGTGGCAAGCCACCAAACAAACACTAGTGAGTTACTAATAAATCACACCTTTTCTGCGAAAGGCAAGAGACGTGTGATGGAGCACAATTTGGTTGCGGTCTAGCTAAACGACGCATGCAACAAAAATTCGTTTACAACAAACTCTGTTTGTTACATGCATCATTTATGAGAAAAAGCGAGAGGTTTACATCGGAACTCTCAGCAGCAGGACTATATTGCAAACAGGCCATTGTGTATGTTTTATCAACAATCCTAAATAAATCAGACTACCCCAGTTTGGGGATGGTGTCCCCAGCGATGATGTCTTTCCCCCAGTTGTGCAGCATCAGTGCTGTCTGCTTGACGCCTTCCGCCCAGAGGTCCATGGCCACGGCCAACTCTCCGACGCTTTCTCGCTCAAGGGCGCGCGGTCGCACCCACTGGATGCGAACGTCACGGGAGACCTGATCGATGGCGCCCTTCACTAGCTTCTGCGCCAGCGCCTTCATCACGAGGAGTTCCACCTCCTCCTCGGAGAGGTTGGTCTTCTCGGCGATCTCGGCAAAGGTGAGTCGTCGTTTCCACGGCAGCTTCTCGAATGCCATCTGGAGGAAACAGCACACATTAGTAATTGAATAATATACCCATTAGATATACCTCCATGGTGGAGGGGTCAGGCTCTCGACTACGACTACGAATCCGAAGGTCGCGGGTTCAAATCCCGGAGTGCACAAGTAAATTTTATTTAATTACTTTGTGCTGTTTCACAATTAATTAACATAAAAATAATATATAGTATATTTGCGCACGTTCCAGAGTGGAAGATATTTTCAGTATCGCCATGGTGAAAGACCACCATTCAGAATTGAAACGTTGCTTGAAATGGCTTTAGCCGTGTTTGGTGACCAGATCCGAATAGCCAGGTATTTCCCCACCTTCCTCTTACCCTCCCCAATATCTTCAGCCTCACAACATTCCCCAATTGGGGATGCCATAGTCTCACTGGCTCCAGATGGTTGGGAGCAGTTGAGACTCTTGTGCGATATTAATGAAAAAAAAAAAGACAAAAGATGAGTGGTAGGGGGAATCAAATAGAACAGCAATTTAAACATGTCAACATTGACACTGACTAAAAGCTGCTTAGTTATCAGTACCGTCTGAATGCCAGATCGATTCTGCTTAGTCGTCAAGGCTCTAGGAACTATATCATGGCCCAATACAGGTAATATCAGAAAAATATTATATTCACCTCCATCAAACAGAGAAGGCTCAGCTTCTGCCTCAGGCCCGTCTCGTGCGCAGCCAGATCAGCCACGGTGGTCCAGCTCGGCCGGAGACGCTCAAACTGTGCCACGTTGCCGCGGTTAACTGCGCGCAGTACATCCACAAGCCATGCGTTCTCCGTGCCGGCCAGGCTCTCTACGATGGGATGGGACAACTGGAAAGAGCACATTCATTTAGTTAATGCTTTCAAATGTTTTATTTTAGGCACATGGAGTGGAGAAAAAGGCGCATTAACATTTAAATTCTGGCTACCTTTCGGAAAAGAACATTTTAGAGCAACCAGATGGTGAATTTTGTGCACTTTGATGCTTTTAACCTGTTCCACGTGACTATCGGTAAATACCGTAAAAATATAATAATACACGCAGCTCCTGACATTTACCATACATTGAAATGGTACATGCTACACGAGCACCCCCAGCGGCACGAGATAGCGAAATTTTTCGAAAAGGGGTTTTTCCATTCAATTTAGTAGATTTTCTGTGAAATATATTCTTAATAAATTATAGAAATCGAAAATTCTAAAAATAAATATTAGGTAACAACCTACATATGATTTTACTCCTTTTTGCTCATGTATATATATATATATTTTTTTAAAAGTGCCTATTAGAATTGTATTAGAATTTAAGCCTCTATTGCTATGGTAATAAATATTTTCTTTATAAACAATTTAGACAGTGCGCGAGCAGCGAATGAATGACCGGTCAGTGGCTAAGTTGGCAACGCGTCTGGGTCTTACCCAGGCATCGTGATTTCAATTCCTCGGCTGGCCAAGTCCTTCATCATGACACAAGCAACATCTTCCGCTTACTGTGATGTAGCGATGAGTCATTCATGAACGCAATCAATTCCAATCACTCCCGGCCAGACAAAAACACCTAACAACTTACAACATACTAGCAGCACCCCTAGCTGAAAACTGTCCTAGATGGACCACAGCTCTTCACCTGGGGCGCTATTCCCGTTCTTTTTAAGGAAGATTCCTTACGTTTTTCCTTAGGGTTAAAGACTTCTTGATTAACTGCGGAATTCTGGTGAGATATAGTAAAAAGATCCTAAATAGATTCTCAAGAGATTATTTGAAAACACAAATTGATGAAATATCTTCAAGTGACATAAGATTTTGAACTAAAACTTTTAAAAACAATAACATTATGATATAATTCATTTTAATACATTTTATTTTTAACCATAAGTAAGGTTTTAAAGAAGAATCACGTTTTATAATAAGGTACCTACCTCATTAGATAGTAATGACCTTTTTTTTTGTCTCTAGTTCTAAAAGTGACATTTGAATTTGCGCTTGATGTGAATTGTCAAAGATGTCAACATCTATATAATGTTTACTAGATAATTATGTTTAAAGTAAATAATAACTTAATTGGTAAAATACTTAATATTGAGTTTTCCTCTTGTTAAAACATTGCAAATATTGAGTTTTTCTCTTGTTAAAACATCGCAAATATTGACATTTTTGATGAATATCGCTCGCTGAATTCAACTGACAGCTTTCATCCGAGAGAATCGGAACCGCAGTTAAGTAGGAAGGGTTTAACCGTAAGGAAAAAGTTAAGGAATCTTCCTTAAAAAGAACGGAAATAGCGCCCCTAGTTTGCTTACTTGCGTATCGTTTATTGAATATTGAATATCCGACAGACTTATTTAGAATTTGAATTCCGTTGAATTCTATCTAAAACCTAACGTGTCATGTGGTTATAACCAGCCGTCGGCAATTTTTTTGTTTATTTTATTAAAGTAAATGTTACCAGACGGCAAAATGATATCAACATTTTTTACTCCAAATAAACTCAGGAATCGCCGGTTAAAGTCTGTCGGGTACGTCCTGATACATCCTGTATATACCTATAATAAACTATCTTCTGAAATAGTGTCTAGTTTTATTAATATACACATTTCTCACACGCTATAACATACATAAACTCTACACTTTTAATGCCTTTTTTTATGTCATCTTTGGGGATGCTGTGTGGAGGGTCTTTTGGATGATAGGAAGGAGTGAACCTGGGTCTTGAAGAGACCCATGTTGTAGGAGGAAGGAAACACAGATGCCGGCAAATCATTCCTCAGCCGAGCTGTTGAACACAAAAACGAGTTGTAGAGGCAACCCGTTCTCATATGACAAATGTCGACCGTGAACAAATGTTGGTCATGCGTTTGGTGTGTTTCCCGATTGTGCACCAGTGCCGAAGGGATCAACGATGCTAGTTCTTCAGAGCATCTTCGAATGAAATACTGGTAGAATAAGGACAGCATTCCAAACTGACGTCTGCACTCCAAAGATTGCAATACCGTCATCCGCGTAACGAATTGGTACACGTGTCAAAAGGTCATTTGTGTGTAACAAAAACAAAGTCGGTGGCAAAATCGATCCCTGTTGGACGCCAGCATTTATTGAATGCGAGAAAGAGGTGAAATTGTCAGCAACCACCTGAATCGAACTCTTCTTCAAAAAGTCGACAATTTGCGTACACAAGGATGGGGAAAGTCTGTAAGAAAGCAATTTGTTGATCAAAAAGTTAGTCCTCGGTACCAAACCAGGTCAAAGGCCTTGGAAATATCCAGCATACATGTGTATGTGACGCATGTTTGACGGCAGTGCTTGGAACATCACGGTGAGACTCAAACGGTTGCGCTGGATATTTCCAAGGCCTTTGACCAGGTTTGGTACCGAGGACTAACTTTTTGATCATCACCACACGAGCGGTTCCTACAAGACTGTCAGATTTTTAAAAAAGGTTAACTAACCAGCTCCCCCAGATTGTAGATATCCTCGGCCAGCAGGGCAGCCAGACCCAGGAAGAAAGCATGCTGCGCCTTCTGCTTGGGAGTGCTGGACTCCTCCCCCGCACAGCCCAGTTGGCGCAGGGCCGCCCTGTAGTACAGGGCATGCTCGCCTTGCAGTCTGAAATTAAATATGCTTTAATTTGATACAGTGTTTATCACCACATTTTACGTGTTTTTGTGTTATATCACAAATAATTCAATAAATTAATACATACGTAGCATATTTCCGGCACATTCGAGTGTTACTACTTTCAGAATCGAAAATTTGCTTGAAATGGCTTTAGCTGTGTTTGGAGACCAGATCTGAATAGTCAGGTACTTTCCAACCTTCCTTTTCCCCATCTCCGTCCCTTCCCACTACCTATAGCCTCACAACATACACCGATTGGAGAAGCCAGTCCTACTGGCTCCAAACGGTTGGGACGGTTGGTTCGTGAATACCTCGCTCAATAACACGAATAAATTTTAAGTGCGCGCCGGTATTTGAACCCACGACCACTGGATTCATAGTCTCGAGAATCTTACCCGTCGACCTCGGAGGCTGTCGAAGTATGTTGATAAGAGCACCAGAGTAGTGATGTACTACTGACCTGTAGTACTGGCTGGCGAGCTGGTAGTATCTGCCGTGGACTGTGGTGACTCCGTCGGCATCTTCTAGGGAGCTCTCCAGCTCTTCGATGATGCGCTTGGTGTTCACCAAGTCCTGGAGATCCTCCAGGTATATCTTCCCTTGAAGCACCTGGAGAGACATATTTTGTTAATCATATGTAAAATAATAAATTACATTAGAGTTGTTACAAAACATATTGAAGAAATTATACGAATCTCACCTTGCATAGAGCGAGTGCCTCATCGTTTGCTTTAACTTTGGTTTCAATCTTTTCCAAGAACAAGACCGCTTCTTTTCTGTCAGTATACTGCTTGATTATAATTGCGCAAATCTCCACTAAGGCCAAGGGGTTTATTCTAAAAACAAAATAAATACATTGTACAATACTTTATCATTAAATTGTACATGAAACGTCGATCATCTTCGCCATAAAAGAAAGTTTTCCTTTAATATTCGTAACATCTAAAAATGCTTCTCAATTTGTGATGAATAATATTGAACAAGACATTCCAGTTCTGACTTGTAGGCTCCGTTTATTCAAACGGTATGTTGTAAGAACAAAAAATTGCAAATCATGACAGTTGACAAAGCACAATTGAATAGGTTAAGTTTTGTACTTACTTGTTTTCAAATGTTGTCAAAAAGTTGGCGTAAAGCTGAATGAGATTGTCTCCTTGCTGCAGCTGTGGAACCTTCACAAATGTGTCTAATTTTAACGTGAGTTGATGCCATAGTCTGAAACAAAACAAAAAATATTACCATGTCACCTCATACATGTCTTCAACTAAACACAATGCAAAACAGTTTGTAAGGGGAAAATCTCATCTCTACTTACTTCTTATTGTATAATTCTTCGAGCTGTGCCCAATCTGCAGCTAAATCTCTATCAGTTGTTTGTTTTTTTGTTAAAAAATCGGCTACGTCCGGATGAGAATACCTAACCTGCGCCATGTTAGAAATTCATTCGAGTAATGTCACGAAGCTAGCAACAAGACGAGCACCATAGAAATGACGCGTAGGAGTAGTGACTTGATCAACCTCGATCAACCTGTTACATCCGTCACCGACATTTTTTTTTCCGAGAAACACGTCTTGTAAAGTAAGGAAGTTAGTTAAAGAGTAGAGAGTTGTAGAAAGACATGAAAGAAATGAAGCAAAAAGTATATGCTACGATTGAGTTGTTTGGCGGTCCGTTTTATCTGCCACCCCATGTGAAGAAACGGTGTGATGGTTAGTTAGTTAAAATGGTTTACAGTCCTTTTTTCTTCTTTAAATTGAATAATGCATTTTTACATCAGTAATCGGCTGGTGTCAAATTATATTCGCGCTCACACTGTTTCAGTTCTCTCATCCCAAATAAAACTTATTTACTGCCCCGGGAGTTTTATTTTACCTTCTTTGTTCTGCTCATTTGAAAGAGTAATATTTATTTTGATTTCTTTAATTTTTTGGATCGAACACAAAATGATTTCAATTGATTTTTCGCGTTTTGTCTGACAAATTTGATCCTTGTTCAAAGTATTAAAATCAGTAGAAAAGTGTGATTAACTTCTTTTAAGCCAAAATTATTTTTTACGTGCCTAAATAAATGTACACTTATTTTATCACGGTTTTAAGTTAACCATTTTTGTGAAGCACCCCCACAGTACACGGTGATATTATTTTTCAAAGACGAGTTTAAAAATACGTAAAAATCTTGTATTACTACTACTATATACTTTTACAAAATTAAGGACCTATCCAACCCTCGATGTGTTATAATGTCCAAAACATATCACGGAACGAAATAGGTTTTTTGATTCGGAAAAAAAAGGTTATAATTTAACCCAATTAGAAATGATTAGCACAATTCACCAATAGTAAACCAACGTCTGCAAAATACTTTCAGTGTTCATTAGACATGGGAGAAATTGAACGAATTAATTAAATTAATAACTTCAATCTCGTGACACGCTCGATCTAATTATCAATTTAAGACGATAAAAAAATCATTCCTTAGCCGTAGGCCTTGCAATTATACGATTTTTTAAGGCGCGCCACCATAATGACGGCATAGATATTATGGGCGTCATCGTAAAATCGCCGGAGATATTGTGCATTGTGCAGGACTCCATCTAATGTATAGAATTCATAAAAACACGTACGTCGTCGTCCACACTAGTCCATAGCGGCAAATCTCTCTAATCAGCCGGTCATTAATTCCGAGCGCCGCACATTTGCTTTCGCAGCCCGTATTCCATAATAAAAGGAATTAAGACATGCAGTCCGAAACCATAATTTACTAAATTCGAGTTTATACACATTTTTGCGCCCTTGAGGTGATTTTTCACAAAAACGGCGCTATACAAATCTTCCAACTATTATTATTATTATTACTATTTTTCGTATTATTTATCACCTAGTTGAGTAAAATTGTTATTTTGGCGTTAATTTTATTTTTAAATATCTCATTTCCAACGCTAGCACAATTTGCAATGCGAAAAAATTCCTCGTTTTCATTTATTCATAATTTTTTTTAAACTTTTTTTTTATGAATTAAAGGAATGAATTAATGAAGAAATTGACAAGGCTAGGTGAATCGGATGGATCGATTCACAACTGTGAATGAATCTGCCTATGTTTAGATTGTGCAATGTCGATTAAAGAAATGATTTCCACAACGTTTTTTGTTACCTGTCTATAATAACGCCTGTCAAATGTGTATTGTTCCACAGATAAAGCTGACCTGTTTTGACTTGTTTGACAGTAAAGTAAAATAGGTTATCGTACAAAACAGAAAGATGGAAACAACAGCTGAAAAAGTTGAGGAAAAAGTCACCCCCGATGAGGTTTCCGAGGTAAAACCGCCGGAAGAATTTGTGGAATTTAAAAAACCGATATTTGTCGGCAAAATTGGAAGGTTGCCGCGTAAATTAGTAACACTGGAGGCGCGGGAAACTCCGCAGGCAGTTGGATCCAGCAGCTCTCAGTCAGTTGAAAAAAGTCCACAAGTTCCTTCTGACAATAAACCTAAGGATAAGATTAAGAATTTGACGCCGGCTCTACTGATGAAAGAGAAGAGTATCCCTCTGCCTTACAAAGAACCGAAGTGGTCAGGACTTCCTCCACCTGGTAATATTATTCAATATTTTTGAATTGTAAAATGGTTGTCTTTCATATAATCCAGCAGAGTATTTACATGCCAAAATGAAACACGATTCTTAATACAAATAGGCTCTATCGAAGAACGATAGTTTCATTAACAGGATTATTTTGATTTTTCAGAATCTGGCTATTGTCTGGAAGTGTTGAAGGGTGGCACCATCTTGGAGACAATTGATCTGACGCTAAAGCCTTTCCATGTGTTTGGGCGCCTATGTTCGAATGATATTGTCATGGCCCATCCGACTATATCCAGGTAATTATCTGTATTTTTCCTCCATCATAGTATTTGATAATCCATTGACAGGGTGATATCAATTAAGGCTAAGAAAACATAGTGTGTGATTATATATATATACATCACATTGTCTTCTCAATACTAAAGCTAGAATACTGGACCGGTTAGTAGCTGAGTTGAAAATGTGTCGGGTTTCTAGCTAGTTTTTGTAGCTAAGTCCTCCATCATTGCATAAGCAACATCTCCTACTTATAATGATAGTGGTAGGAGGAATTCAATTTCAATGTTAGTGACGCAGTCTGGTGATATTGTATCTGATATCCGGGCGTAGTATTTGAAATACAGTCTAGCAATATTGCTATATCAGATTTCTGGACATAGTATTTAGACGCGATCCGGCAATACTGCACCATCGGATGTTCGGGTGTAGTGTTTCAGATTTGTATTATGGGCAATTGTGTAATTATCATCAATGAATAAAATTGTCATGTTACAGACATCATGCCGTATTACAATACAAGGCCCGCGATACGGAGGATGAGCGACCTCGGGGGTTCTACCTGTACGACATGGGCAGCTCCCACGGCACCTTCGTCAACAAGTGCCGGCTGAAGGCAAGCCACTATGCCCGCGTCATGGTCGGCCACATGCTCAAGCTGGGCTGCAGCACCCGCCAGTATATTCTCCAGGTGAGCAGACACAAAAAACAGGCAACCTAAACACATGGCCTGCGATACGGATGACAACTCGAGATATTCACAACAGATTCTCAGGACCGTTGAAGCTAGATCTGAATATTCATGAATTTCCCCTTCATCGTCTCCTTCACCTCCTGCCTCATCAAATTCCTCAATTGGTAGTGAAAATTTTGTATGACGTTATATTGATATCAGAGCGGTAGATACTCTTAGTATCGCCCTGGTGAAAGACCCCCCTTAAGAATCGAAATGTTGCTTGTAAAATTGCTTTAGCTGTGTTTGGTGAATAGATTTGAATAGCCAGGCACTTCCCAACCTTACTCTTCCCTATCTCTTTCCCCTACTCACTCCCTTCAGACGTATGAGACAATCCTATTGGGAATGTTATAGTTCTTGTTTGTTATAGATTTTGGGTAGTTGTAACCCTTGTGATTCAACAACATAAACTCTCACGTAAAAATAAAAGACAAAATTACGGAGAACACAATTTTGAATCACAATTTATTTGATTTTAAACCATTTTCGAAATTCCCTTTTCGTCAGATGCAGCAGTTATGTAATGCCTCATTCAGACAATTTTAGTGGAAGCGAATTAAGTTGACTTTGAACTTTAATCGCTTCAAGTGTGAATCATTTTTCGAGTTGACACCGAATCGACATGTGTGAACATTTGTTTCAACTCGCTTGCAATTATTATTTTGATGCTGCCGACAGCTTTAACTGGTTGTGCATCACAATAATAATATAATAATAATAATGACAATAATCTTCAACAAAAAAATGTCTAAAGTGCCTGCCGATCTGCCCGTAGATACGCTAGAATGTTGTGTTAATTTGGGTAAAAAAAGTCACCACACTTTGTCGGGCGGGCCGATCTGTTGATCGTCTGATCTCCGTGTGGAAGTGTACGATTAAAGGGATTTCTCAGAGATCGGAGCGAGGTCTGATACGTCGTACGGTTTAAAAGTTTTAACGTGTCATAATTATCCAGAAAATTATAAATTACTTACGTATGAACAGTGCAAATTAGATAGTTTACTTGCTTTAAAAAATTAACTAGTGCTGATTATTAAGTTTCTATTCTTTACTTTTGATTTTCCATAAGTAATCGGTGAAAAATCATAAACAAAAAAACAAATGCGTGGTGTGCACTCTAACGCTTACGTGTAAAGGCATAGCATGGCGATCGCTGTGAAAAACCTATGCATCGAACTGACATGAGATCTGAGAGTTCGGATTGCAGGTCGCTGCCTTTACACGTACGTTTCGGCGGGCGTATTGGAACGAAGTGTGGTAAGATTTTAACTCCGAAGCGTATGTGTAATGTCCGCTATTATCTTAAAATTTCTAGATCTTTCCCTTAGCCATTATTGTCTTTGGAATAAAAAACAAGGTGTTTAAAAGAATAAAAATGCCCGTAACACTGCCATTAATAACATTATTTTCCGAAATGAGTGTTGCCGAATTGACTCCAGTGAATATAAAAACAAAATAAATGTTTATGATTTGATATATAAATGTCTACGAATGCTGAGCGTAAACTTGTATAAGTAAATTAATTAAAATAAAAGTACATGCGCATATTATTAATTTTATTTATTTTAGAAATATTTATTAAACAGTTAAATAATAAGTATCTAATAGAACAAACCATTTTTTGGCATTCTCTGTACCTGTACAAAATGAACATAATGCAAGTCCTTTAAAATGAATCTCCCATTGCCAAATATGTATCCAAGAGTTATTAGTAAAAAAAAAATTCCCGGACTGTTGCTCGCGTAACTGTATCATGCTCTTGAATTTTAATTTCCAAAATTCATAAATGATTTCTATTCCCTTCAGTATCTTCTAACGCCATCTCTCTCAAAGGAGTATTAGATGCCTCGCTAAATATCAGAAATGATTATAGAGACGCACGCACATTCACTTGACGCCATCTTGAATAACAAAACCGGTTCGAGTTAAAATGAAACCTGGGAATGTGCCTTTCAATTTCTCATTTAACTGCTGGCGTTCTACTTAACTCGCTTTTATTAAAAGTGAATCGTCTGAACGAGGCATATGTACCATAATGCTGATATAGTAAAACCCTTAGTAATCCTTCTTGATCTTTCAGGGTCCAGAGGAAGACAAAGAAGCCGAGTCGGAGTTATCCCTGACGGAGATGAAACAATTGAGATTAGCCAGAAGACTAGAGATGATTAAGGAGAGGCAGGCCGGAAACCTGGAAGGCAAGGAAGACGATGGCATCTCCTGGGGCATGGGTAAGCGGAAAAAGTGGTTAATAATTCAATTTGGATTTCAATCTGAGTAGAAGATTCTTTCAGTAGGTATTTTCCTGGTGAGATGCCAGCTTTCAGAAACAAATCACCGATTGGAATGGCTTTTGCCATGTTTAGTGACTAGATTTGAATAGCCTAGTGCTATTCCCAACTTTCCCCATCTTCCCTTCCCACTTTATTCAGCCTCGCAACATAACCCAGTTAGAAATGCCATAGTACCATTGGCTTTGACCGGTTGGGACTCTTGTGCGATATTAAAATAAAATGAAGAAAAAACGATTTTTGAATAACTGTCTCTGAATAATACTGCTGTTTTTCTCTTGTACCCTTGTATTCTTCTACGTGATTTAGCTAGGTTTTAACTTTTTTTCTTTAAGCTTCCAGGAATCACAAGCAAAAGAAGTCAATGATTACAATTTCCTCCATTTGTATCACATGCATTATTTCTATCTAAAACATTGCACATTCATATCTTCGTCAGGCGAGGATGCGGAAGACGAGACGGACCTCTCGGAAAATCCGTTTGCGGTGGCAAGCAACGAGGAGTTGTACCTGGATGACCCCAAGAAGACGCTGCGGGGCTACCTGGAACGCGAGGGGTGCACCGTGGAGTATGACTGCCAGGAGCGGGGCGTGGGCCAGTTCGTCTGCAGGTATTGACTACTTAACTGTTTGCTGTGGAGCTGGAAGGTGGACGATGTACCCTAAATTTTCTTCTTCTGTTGCCCTATTCTATCATCAGGGCGATCTTCACCCAGCAGACTTCAGTCCAGAACAATTCAGTAGAACTATACTCAGTGTGACCAAAATATTACAGTTTCCTTCTTTTTATATGTGCACTTTCCCATTTCTCAAATTTGCTTTGTTAAAAATTCCTCTACTTCACCATTACCTGAATATTCTGTTGATTAAATTAACAATCTCCGTGATGGAGTTGTAAGCCCCTTGGCCCAGGGATGCGAGTAAAAATTCTGGCACATGCGAATATATATATATAACTCACTCCTCTTCTAAAAACAAACGTCCACTTCTATAGAAGAGAAACATAAAAAAAAAACAAAAAAAATTGTGAAAACAAATTTTATACTTATTAAAAATACACTTTGTTTTCATCACTTTATAAATATACAATATATACATAGATATCTACATGTTTCGAAGGAGATGCTTTCTTCATCAGGAATGAATACAATATTATAGATATCTAGATAAATTTATAAAGTGGTGAAAACAAAGTGTATTTTTAATTAATTTATGAATATATGAATACAATATTCCTAATGAAGGAAGCATCGCTTTCGAAACATGTAGATATCTATGTATATTTATAAATTGGTGAAAACAAAACGCATTTTTAATTCATTTATTAATAATGACGCCACAAAGTGAATACCAATCGTTTGAAGAAATTATTTATACCTATTGTTAAGAAACATACTTCTCTAAACTGATTAATAAAAAAATAATTACAAGTAAGTTTTTACACCAATTTTGTTGCAATAACAGATTTTGATTACAGAGTGGAGCTACCCATCGAGGACGCACGCGGACGTCCCGTGATAGCGGAGGTCATCCACAAGGGCAAGAAGAAGGATGCGGTGGTGCAGTGCGCGCTGGAAGCATGTCGCATCATTGACCGCCACGGACTGCTCAGGCAGGCCAAACACGGTGAGCGTGGTCATATTTTGTTGTTCTGTTGGCGTTGTCCATAGTGGAATGGTCTAACGCAGTGGATCAATGTCTACAAAATTGTTTGTTTTATTCTTAACTACCGTACGTTCTCTATTTGATTCATCTTTGCATACCCCCTAACTACCGAGCACATACCTCAAGTTAGAAATTGCAGGTCTAATGTGATTGAGTTGGGTGGTTGGGAGTTCAGTGAGATTTTTACGGGAGAATAATAATTTTAGTAATTTCTTTAATTACCTTTTTAATCGTTTTGCTCAAATATGACCTGTATTGGCCGAAGCTTGGCATTTTTGGTCTAATCTAATGAGTTGTTGATATTTTCTAGAGTCCCGCAAGCGCAAGGAGAAGAAGTGGACGGGGACAGAAGACGACTATTACGACTCGGATGAGGACACCTTCCTGGACAGGACGGGCAGCGTGGAGAGGAAGAGGGAGCGCCGCCAGAAGGGGGACACCAGCAAGGCACTCACCTACACTGAAATTGTAAGTATCCTGTTCAGTCACCGAGGACGAGATGGAGAATACTTCCTATTTGCATTTCTCTAAAAGGGCTCCGAAGAGCTAGCAGCATTGAACTCCTCAGCTTTTGTCACAGCTGGCACTAGTCCACAGCCCTGAGGAAAGCCTTACGGTCTCTCGTGTGGAGTTAATATGAAAATACTCTCGTACCATCCTGGTGTAATGACCTACCATAACGAATTGAAACATCCACACAAAGTTTCCAAACAGGAAATTTTTTCTTATCCCTTGGAAGACCTTATAAAAGAGTTTGAACATGATAATGTTTGAATTTCAGGTGGAGAAATGCACAGCCCTGAAGAAGGACATCACTGTGCTGGATGCCCGCCTGGCGGTGCTGCGCGCCCAAGGCCGCCCCCCGGAGGCTGCGGATAAGGAAGACGAGGATGCGTTGGACCAGTTCATGCGGGGACTGGGTAGGCAGAGCGCGGCTGATAAGGCTGAGATCTCCAAGACCAAGGTTTGTGGTGTGATTTGCATATTATAGTAATTCTTGTCCATTTAGCAATAATATTCTTGTCCATTGTGGCTAATTTTTGTCCATTTCTGTTACTCAGTTTTTGTTAATTTCAGTAATTTATTTCATCACAATATTCTGGACCATCTTCGCCATTTTTGTAATATACTTGCTATTATATACTCGCTTCTTCACTTCTCTTCTTATTGATAGAACCTTAAAACTATATTGAAACTTGCAGATGGAGATGCAGAAACTAAAGCTGGAATTAGCCAAGACCGAGCGTCTCGCTGAGGTGGCCAAACCTGCCGACCTTCCAGCCCTAGTTGTGCAGATGTCGCCGGAATCTTCTTCCACACCCGTGGTCAAAAAGACCAGCACGTCTGTCATCATAGGAAAGAGAATAAAACTGAAGAACCGCGAGAAGACTCCGTACAAAGTGCCAAAATCAACGGAATCTACGAACAGTGAGGGAGAATTTGTCGAAGAAATCGACTCTGATGAAGAGGTTTCTTCTAATGATGCAGAAAAAAATGAAAGAATATCTACTAATGGAGATGTATTGGCATCAGAAGTTAGGTTAAACTCCGAAAGCACAAACAAAATCCAAGATCCCAGCGGTTTGGTTGCCGTTGAAGGAGTAAGTACCAAAAATAAAAATGCCAAGGGTGATGCATCAAAAGATAAGGGTGGGAAGACGTATGGACCCATGCGACCGCCTTCTAATTATGTCATCCCGGCCAGTTATTACGAACAGGAAACTGATAGAGATCTGCCGGAAATCACAGATGAAAGCGGGGAATATTGAGTTTGCTAGTTCAATTTGTGCTGATCAACTTGCCCACTTTTGAGAGAAGGCCTAGAGTAACCATTAGAGAAGCATTCCATGGTTCAATCAATTTATTTCACATGTTTTGTAAGGGAATGTCTTATTTCAACATAATACTGTCGGGCCAATGCCAAAGTTGCGAATCTGCAAAAACATCACCTCGAGATGTTGAGGTTTGAAGTCTCTAAATTGGCATCGAAAATCGATGATTATAACTAAACCAGCTTCACGTGCGTCAATATCCATAAATTCGATGGATATCAGTTCAAAAACCTCAAATATCAGTATCTCGAAATGATGATTTTGCAGATTCACGGCTTTGGCATTGGTCCGACAACATGTAAAAAGACCGGTCAGTGGCCGAGTTGGTATCGCTTCTGGGTCGCACCCAGGCGTCGTGAGTTCAGATCCTCGGCTGGCTAAGTCCTCCATCATGACAAGCAACATCTTCTGCTTACTGTGATGACAGTAGGAGATTTTCAAATATTGTCAGTTTATTCGTAACCTGGGAATGTCTCAACAATTTATTTTTTTTAAATAGACCGCAGGAGATATTTCGCGAAATTATTTTTTATTTGTTTGAATTTTTCCATTCAATATATATATATATATATAATTTTACATGGTTTTGTAGGAGGTATCCAAATAATTTAGGGAGGAATTTTGTTGTTTTGACTTCAATGTTGAATTTGATATGCTGTGGTCGATAGCCCGGTGGGTGGGATGCTTGGCTAGCAGTCAGACGGATTGAGTTCGGTACCCATTTATTGAAAAGTCTGTACTGTAAATATTTTGATGTTGAACTTTCATATTCTATCTTGAAATATGAAATTGAAGACGACAAAGAACCACGATGGAACTGGTAGTTTATGTGTCAGTATGTTGTTTAGGAATATCTTGCGTAGGTTAAGTTTTGTGACATTTGACATTCTATCCAGCTCGATCCCACCGTGGCACGGCGGATAGTTTGTATTTGTAAGATAACGTTCTGATGACATTATGTATTTAGTTTTTAAGTACAGAATTTTGATTTCAAAATCGTACATTCTCAAAATGTAAATACATGTTACGTAGTAGAAAATAGATTAAAGAATTAATTCTTTTTCTAATTTTTACTTGAGTTAGCTGAGTTAGTTATCATTATGTTTTACTATGTCGACTGTGGGTAATTTCTAAAAAAAAAAACATGTTAAACATTATGAATAAAAGACATGTTACCAAAAATAATGAGATTTATCATTTTATATTACATTTTAATAGTATACATTCTTAATGTTTGCGTTAAAATAACATGTTTGATAATAAAACTTTGAAATAAACTACGCATCATTATTATTTTACTGCAAAAGAGATCTATTTATGTTTTTTAATCTGATTTTTAATTTTCAGATTCTGTATTTTAATTTTGAAGAATATTTGTTACACTGAATGAAAATATATGGAAATCAAAGTAAAATATATTTCGGAATGTAAATGAAGTTGTAATAGACGGGATGTTTTACGCATATCTATCATTTTACAATAATTTATCATCTTAAAATTATAATTATATTGCAAATGTATCCATAAATAACACGGAATATAGGACAGACAAAGTAACTTATTAAATTTGAGACAAATGTTGTGTTAAAACAATAGCTAACTTATAAGAGATCCAATATAAATTTTTGAAATAGAAATATGAATCAAAATCACACAGATCAGGAAAATTATTATAAATAGGTGGAATAGAAAAGTGACGACAGCGATTAATTACTGAAATTATAATTTTAAAAAAAAAACCTTTTTGTAAAGACATCGCCTCACGTTTATGCGCTGATTGTTTTTGTTACAGTTTGCCACATTGAATAAATTGCAACAATAACAATAAAAATTATTTTAAGTTTGCTAATTTCACTCAAACAGTGATAAATCACAAAACTTTCGGTGTTTTTTTAACACAATTTATGAAAAGTTAAATTTTGATGACACAAAGGACTATGAATTGTGCAAAAAAACATGTCACGCAGCTACCAAGCGCATGACTTGGCCATTTACAGTTGTTTTTAAAAAGCCTGAGACTGAATCGAGAATAATTATTCAATTGCATATAATGTACAACATATCGTTGTGAACTCTTCATTGTGTTCTGTCACTAAAATATCAAAAAAAGGTTTTCTATATTGTGTAGATTGAAAGGATACTTGTAGTCAGTCAGTGGAACTTTACAATGACAAACATATATCAGAATATTAAATATGTATGTTGCTTCTACAATGAATTACCAAAAAGTGGAAAACTATAATATCGTCCCTTTTAGAGGTAAAACTCATTAAGTGCCATACTATCTGTATGACACATAGTGACTTTAACCTCAAAAAACTATAATATTGTCCCATTAGAGGTAAAACTCATTAAGTGCCATACTAACTGTATGACACATAGTGACTTTAACCTCAAAAAACTATAATATCGTCCCATTAGAGGGAAAACTCATTAAGTGCCATACTAGCTGTATGACACAGTGACTTTTACCTCAAATGGGACGATATGCATTCACCACTAAGCAGATAATCTCTAGAAGCGTGATTCATACATAAATAAAACTAATGCTGCCAATTACACAATACCTTTTGACTCCCAGGCGCTAGACGGGCCAATGATATTGGTTGTCTGCTCAAGAAGGAATTTCAATATTTGAAAAGACTCGATTAATTTCACCAGAAGTAAGGAAAAATTGATCTTACTTCAGACACACTGACACGCCCACAACACACTTGTATCGGTTTATCTCTTCAATGGTATGCATAAATAAGAATCCCGCGTGCACACGCAAAGTATTACAGTTTGGGACATAGCACATATTGCAGTATCCCCAATATGTAATACGATCTATCGAAGCATAGCTAACAGATATTGAAAAAAGTCAATCTATTGAAAAAACGTTTAAAGTCAGTCCATTGAAAAAAGTTTATAAAAACGCTATTATGTAATTTCGAGTTGAAGTATTCAGGAAACACACTTGATGTTTTATACACACTTTTACATATTAAAATATATATATATATTCAAAACAACATTGGTAGGTTTACAGAAAAACGAAAAGTTGTAAGAATTTTTATTTAATTATTTGAATTTAGGGGTGGAAAAAATTATTTATTTTAAAATTGAAGTATCATATTATAGAATCCGTGTGTGGATAGAAAACTGTACTAGAATGCATGCAAGACAGGTTTGAATACCACAGCAACCCAAACATAATGAAGGGACAAAGTAACATAATGTTAAATTTAATATTAAATAAAATAATTATTTGTATTACTGGCAACAATATGGTCAAAAGATAATAAAACAATTATACTTTAAAGACAGCTCCAACAAGGCGGGTAAAACGATCTCTGGTTAGTTTTCAGAACTTCTATCATCAAAATTAATTATTTAATCGAAAGAATTGACTCAAATGAGTTAATCGACTCGATTGAATCAATTTATTTGATTAAATAAATCGACTTAAGTTTAAACGAAACGTGATATGCGCTTACAGATGGCGCTAATTAAAATTTTTAAGAAAAAACTTTTTACACTTAATGCTTTTAAACATTGAGATGAATTGTTTGTTGGCGGGTGTACATGTGCAATATGAAATGGAATAAATTGTTATTGTAAGTTTAAAGCTCAAGTCCTTTAAAAAACTTACTGTATAATATGTTAGTTTTAGAATAATATATTATATTTTTATAAGTTTCTTGATGGACTCGAGCTTTAAATCTACAGCAACAATTAATTCCATTTCATATTCTGTGTGCATACCCGCCAACAAATAATTGATTTCAATATTTAAAAGCATTACGTGCTAAAAGTGTTTTTTTCTTCTAAAATATTTTAATTAGTCCCATCTGTGGAGCGTATTATGTTTTGTTTAGCCTTAATTTAATAAATCAACTTAATTTAATAAATCGACTTTATTTAATAAATGAACATAATTTAATAAATCGAATTTGTTTAATAAATCAACTTAATTTAATCAATCCATTTTATTTAATAAATCAACTCAATTTAATAAATCCACTTTATTTAATAAATCAACTCAATTTAATAAATCCACTTTATTTAATAAATCAACTCAATTTAATAAATAGACTTAATTTAATAAATTAACTTAATTTAATAAATCAACTTAATTTAATAAATCGACTTAATTTAATAAATCCACTTTATTTAATAAATCAACTCAATTTAATAAATCAACTAATTTAATAAATCGACTTAATTTAATAAATCGACTTAATTTAATAAATCGACTTAATTTAATAAATCGTTTCAATCGACTAAATCAACTTGACTGAATGAAAGTTTGATTAAATGAATGTACTTGATTAAATGAAAACTCTTGATTGAATAATTCTACTCAGTTGAATTATAAAATAGGCATAAATAAAAAGCCAAAATTAATTTATAAACAACAACAAAAAAAACATGTGAAGTGAGACGATTCTTGTTGGAGCAATCGGATTGTGACCACGAAAATAAAAATCGATAATAAAAATAATTTAATAAATTCATTTTTAACAATAATATTTTATTTGCTTGCGTAATAACTGTTGTAATTAGGTATAGAGTGACATTATTACACGCAACATAATATATTTATCACATAATAATAAAATATTAATGTATTGCGTAAAATATAATATATTTACAGAAAAATATTGTAAATACTGGCCAACTTCAATTGTTATTGTAAACTGGTTTATCATAGAATGCCCTGATATAAAGGTAAATTAAAACTAATCGTAAAATTACACTTTTTTTTTTTTTGCATTTTGTTCTCATAAAATATATATTACATAGGTTCTAATTTTATTACTGGCAAAAAACACGAAATTTTAAATATACTGTAGTCTCACTAATCTGGCACTGCAGAATAGTGGTGGGCGAAGCGGCTCGGTTTAGTGAGCCGGATCACTAAATCAGCTCTCTGTAAAGACAATCCACATGAAAACTGGACGAAAAAAGTATTGTATAAGAGCGTCTTAAGGACGTCTTTAGGAGGGCTAAGGGAGCGAGGGACGGGGCATGGCGCGGGGGGACGCAAACCGTCGTTCAATCGAGCCGGATAACCGAACCGGTACCACTACAAAGAGCTGATTTAGTGATCCGGCTCACTAAACCGAGCCGCTTGGCCCACCACTACTACAGAAGTCTGGAACTATAGTGGTCTCAGAGAGAGGTCGTAGGTGCGTCATCTAAATCATAAAAATCTTCCTTCTCAAGCGTCTTGTATGAAAACAAAAGACAGAAGACGATGACGCACATACGATCTCTCTCTGGGACCACTATATCTACGTTTTTTTTCAAGTCGTTTTCCCGTTGATGAATTTAGGTTGTTTGTTTTTCAATTATAATTTATTACATATTCATGTTGTACTGAAAAAACACTTTGCAATCAAATTTGTCTTCATAAGCATTCAATACTTATAATATAATAATAATATTTAAATAGGTACTTTTATTTATAAATAACAATTTATTTACTTAAAATATAAATTCAGATGGAATGTATGAGACATAATAATGTAATATAAAAAATATAAAGAAAATATTATAAGAACTATTAAAATAGTATAATCTCATTGAAAAAAATATATTATGTAGTTTCATTCAAAATTTAATTGTATTTTATATGATCCCCCATGGGTCAATTTTCTTTAATTATATTTTAATAATATTTAAATATTTTTTTTTTTTTACTGAAAAGATTTTCTAGTAGTCGTTAATTTAATGTCTTTTTTGAGCCGTGCTTCATATTTTTGTAATTTTTATTGTGATTTTAGAATAGAATCACATTTTTTTTTATTTAGTGCAATTTTTATACAATGTTGCTAAACCATTATAGCACCAAGAGTTATAGTGTATATATATATTTATATAATTACAAAATGATAGCGAAAATTCAAGTTGTTAAAATCCAAATGGTTACAACGCTAGATCGGTGTTCTAGCTGGCCATGTTTGAATCCTGCTGCGGGTACAGACTAAAAGCTTCCAAGCTGATGCTATCAAAGGGGTGTAACATCATCTTATTTCGCCTTTAAGACTGAATGGTATTTAAAATAATAAAAAAAAAATAGAATACAGAAACAAGTGAGTTAAAAAACTTTAAAAACAGGAACATTTTCGCAAATATCGTAAACTTAAACTTAATAAATATAAAAATATGTTAATAAATTTATCTAGGCACTTTGAAGTCAAAGTTTAATCAATTCTCTATACATATTTAAACATTATTTAATCAAAATATTATAACCGTTCATAAATTAACCCATAACAAAATAATTAAAAAAAAATCCACTTAAAAAAGATTTTTCACATAGATTTTTAGGAGATCGTACATATATAATTTCAAACAAAGTTACAGAGAATTTACGAACTTTTCTATAATTAATAATCATTAGTTATTTCTCTATAATAATAATATGTAGATGTAAAAAATACTCTTTATGATAAGGGCTTACAACTAATATTGCAGCTAATGTTGGACTAAAATTATTTTCTCGTAGCTAGGAGCTATAGAAATTTAACACTATAAAAAAAACTGGCAAATATTTTTTGGAAACATTATTCATCAATACGACACGAGTCATAGCACCCATAGGTTATTCCATATCCAATAAGACAAGTAGCGGCGATAAGTCGTGGAGTTCTCGTTCTACGGAAAGAAAAATACAAAAACAAAATATCGTCCCTTTTAGAGGTAAAACTCATTAAGTGCCCATACTAGCTGTATGACACATAGTGACTTTCATCTCTAATGGGACGATATCAAGTCGCGAAATTGGAAATACAATATGAAGTATTTTCAATACCTCTGAAAATATACACTTAATAAAGGTATTCTACCAATATTAACGCCAGGATCGCAAACACTTCTCCATGAATATTGTGACAAAAACGGCCATCAAATGACCACAAAGAACTGTGGAAAGAGCCATGCTAGGCATCTCCTCGTGAGATAGAAAGAGCAACGAGTTGATAAGGAGCAAGTAGTTAAAAGTTGCTATAACATTACCTTTATAATCTCCACACTTAAATCGACAGTCCGAATGTAAGGTGTCGAATCTGCATTTTGCGAGGTTTACAAGAGAGAAATTTGACTTTTTATTTTGGATGCATCGTGTAATTTCGATCATTTTCATTTAAAAAAAAAAGAGAAAGGAAATCTCAACTATTTTCGGTATCATCTGAATTTATATAGGTACTATAATTGGATAGTTTAAGACAATAAAAAGGAAATCGAAATTTTACAGATTGACACCTCACATTGGAAGCGTCGAAATGTGACTATTCTGTACACGTGGCAGAACTAACACATCAACGTTAGAACTCCAATATCACTTTAGAAAAAGAAACAAAGGTTATGGACAGAAGATATAGGCTGACGACCTGAAGAGAACTGCCGGCTTGAAATGCAAGAGAGTCGGAAAGAATTGGCTAAAGCTGGACATCAGAAGGCTTATGAAAAAATAGAAATATTAATCCGTAATGCGGTTAAAAAAGCTCCACTGAGGATTTAAAAAAATTACTTCATGACTTACCGCCGCTACTTTTATCATAATATATTATAACTATTTTATTACCTAGAGAATATCTATCAATAATAGCTGTTAAATGATTATTGCAATGCGTTGGAACGAGCGTTCAATATACAAATATAAATAAAACTATTATATGAAATAGGATTCTTAGATCACACCTTGTCATTACACTCTTTCAGAGATTATTTCTATATTGCAGGATATTCATCACATGAATTCAGATATACATAATACCATTCGTATTCAGGCAAAGTCACCTACCTCAAAATACACAATTATCAGACACTGAGGTTTTGAGATGAAAAATAAAATACGAAATAATGTAGGCGATAGTTGTTCGTTTGATGATACTATTTGCTAGATAAGCTGCATTGTTAACATTATTGAGCCATAGACAGTTGGGTGTAATTTAAAAATGGGTACATATCATGGAATAATAATTTGGTTAATAATGAAAAAAAAAATGGTGGACACAAAGAAGGAATTGCACAATGCGAATTATGTTAACTTTAGTTAAAAGAAATATGATGTTAAATGGTAAAAGAAGTTTTTCACAAATTGTAAAATGAAAGCATTCTAGAAAATAAGGATACCGATGTTGCGGAAAACATCCGGTATTATGTACGGCAATTATTGTCGTCTGTCGGCAGCATCGGATAGTAAATTCCAGAGAATAATACTTCCCGATAGCATCGCATCATCGACATTTATAATATTCCAGATTGCACTATCTTGGGGGATTGTTTCGGCAACCTTACCGGTAAATAACGAAACTGATCCTTTATCTTGGAATGTTGGATAAATTTTTAAAACATACAAACCTGAATGGACAATCGTCTTCAAACATTAAAATTGCGGTGTGGTGAGTTTTGCCTGAACGCAGACGATATGCAATATCATTTAATTAATCAACACAAAGAAGTTTGAAAAGATTAACACAATGAATTCTTTTTTTTTATAGATAGGTAAATATAATAAGGATTGTGTACATTTGCCCTATTTATGGAATAAATTGAATAATCATTGCGTATAAGTGTCTGTAACCACATTGAATGCTTCATAAATGGGTATAATTTTTTTTCACGTTACTTCATCATTCAATAAATACTATAGCAAAATTTATGTGAATAAAAATATATTAAGGGGAGAGGGATTATTTATTAATCCAAATAATGATAATATTATTATGCAATACAATAATCACAACAATTTTAAAGAGAATTTTTTTTTTAATTTACACAGGCTTAGTTAGCATTTTAAAAAATCAGATCAGAAATATGACTCATCTGAGCTATTACGAATAATTTTAAAAGTGGAAATTGTAATCCTTTCGGTACGATTTTTAAATTAACTTAACAAAAGTTTTGTAATCCGCATTTAAAAAGACATTACAGTTACTGTTTATGATAAAATGAAACTACACCGGGGGTGCACAGACAAGAAGACTTATTTTATTGGAGGACCGCCCGCACGGACCGTCGTGGGGGAACATAGATATTACATACATATTTTAGTTGTTACAATACCAGGGGTGTTAGTTGAAGTTTGCCGGTTTTACTCATAGATGTCGCTAGAGATATGTATACATTTCTATGATTTGGCATCTATGTCATATTTTTCTATGGACATTAACCTTCAAAAATACACAAGTTACATTCTGCCAAAATAATAGTGTCATAGTTGGTTGCCTCAGTGAATATGTCGAGTTTCGTTCCAAGTAAATCGCATTTGCGGCATTCGTTGCTTTTCTTATTTCATCAAAAGAAAAAAGCAGTTGAAGCTCATCGGTTGCTGGTAGAAACTTATGGTGAACATGCTCCAGTGATTAGAACATGTGAGACATGGTTTCGTCAATTTAAAAGTGGAGATTTCGATTTAACAGACAATGAACATCCTGGTGCAACGAAAAAGTTCGAAGACGAGGAATTGCAGGCGTTATTGGATGAAGACCCAACCCAATCGCAACAACAATTGGCCCAAACACTTAATGTGACCCGAGGAGCAATTTGCCAACATTTAAAAGCCATGGGAAAGATCCAAAAGTATGGAAAATGGGTACCACACCAAATGAACGAGAGATAAATCGAAAAAACCGCCAAACCGCCTCATACAGCTAAAGTAGTGAAGAACACTCTCAAAGCATTGAATTGGGAAATATTATCGCCCCCGCCGTACTCTCCAGACCTTGCCCCGTCCGACTATCACCTTTTCGCATCGATGGGATACTCACTCGCAGAGCAGCGCTTCGCCAATTTTGAAGTCGAAAAATGGCTCGTCGAATGGTTTGCCTCGAAAAAGAATTTTTTTTTTTGGAATGGTATCCATGATTTGTCTCAAAGATGGGCAAAATGTATAGAATCCGATCGTCAATACTTTGAATAAAAATTTTTTGAGATTCCCTTGAGAATTAAGCGTTTTCTTTATTGAAAATACCGGCAAACTTCAACTAACACCCCTGGTATGTATTTTTACATACTTTTAATTGCAAAAAATTCAATTTGATTTGTGATATTGGTGAGTTAACGTTATTTTCGCTATTTGTGGTGACAATTCTGTAGTGGATAAAAGTAAAATTGATTCCGAGTTTTTCGTTCTTCAAACGGCTTCGTATTTTAGACTTGTTTAAATTCATAATTGAAAATGTTTGCTCGCATATATAGGTCTACCCGAACAAACGTGCACATTTTAACGCATTATCGACCAACGATGGATATTTTTATTTGGTAAGATAAAGGTAGGAATTTAGCAATTCCCATTTTTTAAATTATAACGAAGATTGTCATCGTTTTGTACATCAATTACCTCCAGCTGAGCTTCTCCTAGCACATTTTCAAGCATAATTCCAAATGGGTTATTTAATAAACCTAATGTTGGCTTGAATTTTTTAAAATAGACCAACTTTTCTTTGAAAGCGGGATATTATTCGGAAATTTGTGATAAAAAACTGATTCGAAATCAGTCTACGTTTTTGGCCGCGATCTATGGATCTCTGAACTCCCTATTCCATGTACTTCAAAGTATTTTTTGAGGATATTAAACGTTTAAAAATATTTTGTAAAAAAAACGTAGGACGGTCAGAAAGTCATATTTCTGATTTGATTTTGATAAATGTTAAGCCTGTGTGAATTAAAAAAATTGATAATAAATAAAAATTACACATTTATCGTATTGCGTCATAATATGATCATTATTTCGAATGCATAAATAATCCCTGTCACCTTAACCATATTGACAAAAGTAAGCGATCTTTTAAAATTCGGTAAGATAGTTTATTTGCAACTAACAGGGGGTGAGTACGAAACAATGTAACTTGTCGTAGTGGCGTCACAAATCATAAACTGATATTTAAAATTAGTTTAGAATATTCTTATCTTCTAAATATCAGTTTTCGGGATAAATTATGAATTTCTATGTTTGCTCATGGAAAATGCAAATAATGAAATTCTCTACATATTACGGAAACTAGTGGTACAAATTAGAAACTGGTGAAACCACATTACATAGAGAACCCAAAAACACATTTTATTTCCGATCTCAGCATTTAGTTTTTTGTTTTACTCTTTATTTCTTGGCAAATAAATGGTTTTTAAAAAAAAAATTCGACTCGGGTCTACGTTTCGACGCATTTTGAAAGACAATAAACAGATGACGAACAACTTCGGACTAGATTTACTTGAAAACGAAAGCTCAATTAAAAAATTATACCACAAAATTGAGTCAAAATGTGATTTAGATTCATTACCGCTTGTACCACAAGTTTCCGGAACATGTAGAGAATTAGAATAATCGCTCATAATAAAACATTTTAATTTTAGGAACATGGGTATTTTTAGATGAGCTATTTTGTAGCTTTTTTCATTTATATAGAACATTACAAAAATCAAGCATACAATGCAATAGTTTGCTATTGAAAATAATTTTTCCATAATGTCACCTCACTATCAAGAGTCATTCACACTCTCATAAGTCTACTTGAGATAAATATTCAGAAGATTAAAAATACAAAAAAATAATTTTGAAGTATCTTTCATAATATGTTGCTGACTCTTTGGGGAATACCAAAGTTTACTTGGTAAATTATTATACTCCGAGTATCACTCTGGTGAAAGATCGACATTCAGAAATGCTTCAAATTGCTTTAGCTGTGCTTGGTTCCGTCATCTTTTCTCCTCACTCCCTCCAGTCTCACAATATACCCCAATCTGGGATGCCATAGTCCCACTGATTCTGGGCGGTTACGACACATGTGCGGTATAAAAAAAAAATTGAAAACTATAAACAGCTATACATAGCTAGCTTTTTTCTCAAACAGACTTAATGATAAATAATGTGTTAGTAGAAATCCTTTTACAAAGAAGTATTGAAATTATTTCATCACATCATTTAAAAAATTAAAATTAGCGAATGATTAAATATATTTTTAGAATATTTGCATATATAACATCTTATAAAATTAAAGGTATGTTCATCGTAAACGGTTTAATATTTTTATTTATCATATTATATAATATTATTATATTCAATGCCCACGTAAAAAATCCCATTCAAATTATAATAATACAGTATTATAACGCTGTCTTTATATTATTATTTAAAGTGTATAAAAATGTAATACAATACGAATTCTTCTATTACTATTTTATAATATTTGTAATTATATACTGGCATATGTTTATTACTGTTTATATAAAATTATATAATGTTTGTCTTTTAGTACAATATTGCATTAAAAAAAGATGAACTATCTCTGTTTTTGTTTCGGATGACATTATAACACAGTCCAAGATTTTGTGTCAGAAAACTAAAGTGTGGCACTTTATTATCTCTGCATGCCGCTACAGAACAAGGCGTGAAGACATTGAAGCTGATTTGAGCAATTTTTGAATCTGTACAATAGTTTATCCTTTAAAGTATTTAGTACTTCAATACTGTTGGTTTTACAGGAGCAGTGTAAAGTTTCATATATTTTCAGCAGATTTTCAGGAATGTTGCGTTAGAGAATTATCACCGAGATCTGAAAAGAAAGAAAAGAAAAATTAGGTAATCTATTATTCTACATAGGTTAGAATTCTGTCGAAATATTTAAAAACTTTCAAGTTTTCAATGTACAAAAATCTTTACTAAAAAAATGTTCTATCGATTGCCCAACATGAATATTCAACCAGGGCAATATGCCAAAATATACTGCTTATTCCCAAAATTGAATACACCTTTTGGACAGAGAAACGACAAATTTCATACTACGAAATTATATAATGCCCAAATCAATAAAAAAATAAATTAAAAAAACAGAAATGTATAAATTTAAAACTATAGTCAAAACATGGCTGAGAACTGAGTGATTATCAATTTTCAAATTAGGAAGATAATGTTACAACTAGATACTTAGTACAAAAACAAAACAAAAAGTGCAGGCCGCCTCAGAACAGGAAACCCTAGTGAGGAGGACCGTCAACACCGCGACTTTATTATTATATTACAGGATCATACTTACATACTCTTTATACATATAATTCGATGTATTTATTAAATAAGTAATGTTCATGTATAATCTTTACATAGAAACTAATGAATAATAATAAAAAATATATATATCTATGTGTATAAAGAAGAGTTCGGTGTTTGTTTTTTGTATACAAATCTACAATTTTAATAGGATCATGATGAAATTTGTCACACTTTACCTTCAAAACAAGAGGTCACTGTCTACTTGAGATTTATAAAAACCACCCCCCTCCCCCCTTCTCACTCATAATGCGGAATTGTGGTATTTATTGATGAAATTTTGCACACTTGACGTTCAAAATAAGAGGAAAACTATTTGGTAGGGGTTAGGGGTAGGGGTACGGGTAGGGGTAGGGGTAGGAGTAGGGGCAGGGGGGTAGGGATAACACATCACAACGCCGGGTAATTCAGCTAGTTAATTAAATAAATAAAAGTCAATGATCAAAAAATTGTGGTAGATATAAATATAAGAAAATTTCAACATCTTGGCCACATGATAGGGGAGGACAAATGCAATATCGTCAAACTGATAATTCAAGAGCAGATTGGTGGAAGACGAAGAGGCCGTATCTAATGGCTTGAAACTTTGAATGACCGGTGCGACCGTAGTTCCACCGGGCTGTTCCAGGTTGTAGTCTCGAGGGTGAACAATTACGATCATTTTCTTGATCTTGAAGTATTGAAATAATGATGTCCATAATAAAATGTATCGATTCTTAAAACAAAAGTTCATTTCGAAATAGCGCCAATCGAAAAAAAAGCTGTTAAAAAGAAACCCTTTCAGAGACATACGAGTACATAGCATAGTGATAGGGGCGTCCCGTATATATTTTTGAACAATTTTTGCGTATTTGTCAAAAAATTAAATGATTTTGACTTTCGCTTTTCCGGAATGTTTTGTACGAAGAAACAGCCTGATCGCCTGTTTTAGGTTGATTTGTCATATAAAAAAGATTGAATTTGAAAAAAAAGAACGACGAGTTTTCTATTACAAAAATTCCAATCTTCACCCTTTCGTACCGTACCTGCGTATATTTGAAAATATACAGATTATCTCCCTATCTAGCAAATAGAGCAAATTAAAATGAGCGGTTTTCGATTTTCAATTGCTGGTTTTACTTGTTATTTTTTTATTGTGTTTTATTCAATGGTTGAAACGGTAGCCATGCTTATATTTTGAAATGTGATTTTTATGTTTCATCTCGTTTTATGCACAATTTAATGTAAGTTTTGAAGGAATGCTTTTATCGTGTACGTAATTAAAAAAATAAATAAAGTGTTACATTTTTTTAATACAGTGTATGTTTTGTCCTTTTACGTGAAACACGTCCTTGGATACCATTCTATTATTGCGATGGCAAATAATCGCACTTCCGTCATCACTGTCTACATTTATCAGATCGAAGGGCTCATCATCCGTAATGTCGCCGTCCTTTGATACATCGTCCGCGATAGAACTAAGATCCGACATGGTCAAATATATGGTTTTAATTTATTATAACAGAACAAACAATATATATATATATATATATATAGTATATAAGATATACGCCAACTGCAATACACCGCTCTCAAGCGGAACACGTGGTCTTGTAAGGATCAACAAACGCATACTGAAGAACGCAGCGCTTCGTCGCAATTTTCGTCGCTAACGAATGCAGCGCCATAGCGCTGAACCGCACTCTAACGGTTAAGTTTATTTTAAAGTGTGATTTTTAATGGTATTTGTGAGGGTTCGTTAGTATATTTTATTTTTCTAATATCTTCAGGTGCCTAATGTATGGAAAAAAGTTCATAATATAAAATAGTAAAACAATAATTTAATAATACGCATTACACTCGAAAAAAACGTAATTTCCGCGATTAGGATTTGAATTCTGAGCTATCGTGGTAAACTTCAGACCCGCCGTGATCCTCCAATTCACATGGTGTTCAATATGAACATCGTTTCAAGTTTTATCATTACTTTTCCAGCTTATTTGGACAGCCCATACCGCCCTGAACATCTAAAATCCAGTGAAACGAATGGCACGGTCGCTACACAAATAGCAAAATGTACCTGCGTAGTACACAACATGCAGTGTCCGGTGTTGGGAGAATTTCAATAATAATTTAGAATCGTGACACCTGGTCGAGACTATTGCCATATAGGGCTGAGTACTGGACCCAGCGTTTTCCAGTGCCCGCTGCTATGTTAGGATTAGGGTCAGCAGTAGACAAGGACGAAATTGAATGAATTAATCAAATGAATAAATTCAATCCCATGACATACTCGATATAATTCTCAATTTGACGGGGAAATAATTCTTGATTCCTTAGGCCTGCATTCGTATTTCTAACGCACAACACAATAATTGCTGCATGGCTATTATGGGCGGCGCCGCAAAGTCGCTGGAGGTATTGTCGTATTGTGCAGGATCTCGTCTAACGTACAGTATCCCGCGCCGTAATCCATAAAAACTGGTAGGCCATCATTCGTCCACAGCCTGCATATTCCCCGGTACGTAATCCGCCGCAAGGCGCACAGTCAGTAATGCCGAGTTCATCGGTATTCGCTATCGCAGTATGTATTCCCTAATTCAAAGAATTAAGAACTGTACTATGAATTCAGTTGTGAAGTTGTAGTCACTACGTCTTTGGTCCGTCGATATTGAGTCTGCCCATACTAGGTCCGCAGGGCGCAAGTTAGTCAAGTCACTACAAGACACTAGTTGCAAGTTTCTAATTCATTTCTCAGTGACCGCGGCGAATCTGTTCGTCTTTAGTTCCAGCGTGGCCAAGCTGTCAGTTTCAGTAGATGGTAGAGACGGTAGGGTGTCATTATAGTGCTTTCGTCCTTTATTTTCTGTGAGCGTCGTTCACCTTTAGTCGGTTTTTGTTTGGCGAGTAATACCGTGTTTAAAAACGAAACTATTATTTAATACATTGTGTATATACATTTCTAACAATATTTATTATCTACTTGAGCAAGTTTGTTATTTTCGTGTTTATTTTATTTTTAAAAAATGTCAATTCCAACACTAGCGCAATCAATGCGAAAAATCACCCGCTATATTTATTTAATTTTATTAGAATTTTTTAATGAATCAAATGAACAACTTCAATAAGACTGAATCGATTCACTGCCAACGTTGCTGAATAATTCAGCAGCATTGGCTGAATAGGATAATCTTCTCGCATACATTCTTTCGGATCTTGGAAAATTCAAGACTAGGAGTAGACAAATCGCATCACAACACACAACAGCACTAGCATTTGAGTTTAACTCAAATGGATAGAGATTCTACGAGGGAGCTAGTGGGGCTACCGCTGCCCCAGGAGACACTGCAGCTGTAGATAAGTTGTTGAACATAATTGGAGAGGATCAAAAAACATCTATTTACCTATGCTTCAAATGTCTAACCAGGAAGAAGACTCAGATGCCCGGAGAGCCATGGAGTGGAACCGGGGGTCTGATTCCGGTTATTTATAAGCTTGAAGACTTTTTGCTTAACTGCGGTTTCGGTTCTCTCGGATGACAGCCTGTGTTTTCAAAATTCTTTAAAAATATCGATATTTGCGTAGTTTTAACAGTATAAAAATTCAATGGTATCGTAAGTATTGACTTCAAACATTATTAGTGAGTGATTTGTCGTATAATGCTATTAAATTAACCGAATTAACGAAATAGCGATGTTTGTGAAGTACCTATGCCAAAGGCCCGAAATACCAAACAGAAGTAATTTAAATTCTAAAAATTATAATAAACTACGAATGTGTGATGCACCTATAAAAATACTGCGATAATTAAACAACAAACTCTTTAAAAAATGTATTGTCATTGACATGTTATCGGAATGACAGTTTAGCAAAATGTCTTTAACCCTAACAAGGACAATGCCGTATCATTAAAAAGAAAAGCAATCAGGCCCCAGGAGACATCGCCAATCACCAAAAGACCGAATTGCGTACCAAAAAATGGTATATGGCTAGTTTGGAGTGTTTGTGAGAGCTATTCGGACCGTTTCAGTGTTTAACCAACATTTGGAAAATAAAAATGGTATAATAAAATTGCCGCGTTCTCCACATGGTGTGACTTTTCATAAGATTTTTTTAAAAATTGAATGTGAATCAAATTTAATAATGTTATTATTCAGTTCTGCAAGTATTTTTAGTTTTTATTATTGTGACAGCTGTTTCGGCGTTCAAGGCCATTATCAAACTGCGGTTAATCCACATTGTGACGACTTAAAGAAGAGGGAAGAGAAAAGGGAAGGAATTAAAGTGGATGGGAATTAACCATCGAAAGAAGAAAAGAAACTCTTCACTTTAGCTTTGAAAATAGGCTTTGAGGGAGCATTCCGCAGGTCCGAGAGCAGTACGTTCCAGAGACGTGATTATCGTATTGAAAATCAATGGGAGAATGATGTAGCTCAATAATAATAAGTTTCACAACTCAAGAACACCACCAGGTTTATATTGCACAGTGCTGTCACCCAGCGGGTTTCCGGAAGCCGTGATAAAAAATGTAAACATAAATGAATTGTCTTCATCATAAATACATAAATTTTAATTTCTCAACAATGCAATTTTTAATAATATTATTGGTATTTAATATTATACTCGTATGCACATATTTTTTTTAAAGACAAATATTCTCGGGTTACGAATAGCCTGACAATATCTGAATATCTCCTACTACAATAATTATAAGTGGAAGATGTGGCTTGTGAAATGGTGAAGGACTTACCTAGGAGAGGAATTGAACCCACGACGTTTGGGTGGGAACCAGGCGCATTTGTCAACTTAGCCACTAACCGATCAAATTATTTGCATATTATGTAAGTTAAATAAATAGAAGTGTGTTCTTGGAAGGAGATCGTCAAAGTTCACGTCTCGTGATTCAGCAATGATGTAATAATTGAACCCAAATATATTTTTAAAAAATTAATCACTCGACTTTAATTTGTTCGTATGCTTGGAATATTTTTACTGTTGGTACCTGCGATTGCGCTTCCAAAGTTTGCGTAGAAAAATAAACACGGAATGAAAAGGAGAAGAATAACGTATAGATTGATAAGAATAATCTGACTATTGATAATAATAAGGAAATCCAACTCATTAAAATATTTTTTTATCAATATTGACGTATGACTTGAGGGGAACGGGAACGACTGCGGTGCTTGTTTCATACAAAACTGAATTTTGGATTGGAGGCCAAAATACCCACCCAAACTGAATGATCTATTTTTTAAATTAAAGGGTTAGTAAATATCTTAAATGTTATTAAAAAAAACTTTTTTTTTAAATATTCAGCAACAATTATAGAGTTTAAAGTCACCTAAATTAAATGTCGCCAAAACTAAAAAAAATACATATTTAAAATACAAAACAAAATCGAAAAATAAAAATCTCCATACAAATGCAACACCAGAATACACGTGAACCTCTCTGTGTGACGTCAGATGCCGAGAAAGCAATGGTGCCAACCGAGTAGGGATTTTGATGAGATGGTTTTTTATTTACTTCTAAATAACAATTTATAAAATCTACGTATAATAAAACTTACATATTCAGAATCGGCGATTGCTGACCTATCTGAATATAACATTTACATTTTTAACCATAACATTTTTCAGTGGAGTTCAGGTACTGAGAATTCTCGCAACATCTAGAAGTACAGTTCTAATCTTGAATATATTATTTTAGTGTCAACATCTTTGAAAGACTTTAGGCAACATGATTATTCGTGACTACATTTGAACATGATTTTTTCCAATAACGTTTTTTTCAGAATCAGAATATTTATAGATTATTTTTTAAAAAATACCACTAGTAGAACATAAAATTTCGACAGAGCCAAATAAATTATATTTCTTTTAATAATCCGACAAAAAAAAATCAGACATGTAAAAAATGGTCATTATGTCTGATTTCGTACTTACAAACAGTTTTTCCAAATGGAATGAATGGAAAATGTGGTAAAATTTAATTTTGATCGGAAAACGTTTCAAAGTTGGTGGATGTGAACACCGCACAAGAGCCGCAACTGCCCGGAGTCAGTGGGACTAAGGCATTCCCAATTGGGGTACACTGTGAGACGGAATGGAGTGGGGATGAGAATGAGATGCGTGGCTATTCACATCTGGTCACAAGCCACGTCAAGCAAAGTTTCGATTCTGAACGGTGGTATTTTTCAGGGCGATAAGAGTATATCCATACATCACCTTGATGATGGATGATTTTCGGACTTGGTTCTGTCTTGAACTGGTGTATCTGATTTTTTTACAAGAACGGCGCTATACAAATTATCCAAATATTATTATTGTCAACGTGAGTTCTCCAAATATTTCTATATTACTACTGTCTGTATCTGTATTTTCTCCATAAAAAAAAAAAACGTAGAGTAGAATCACTGGTGAGATATCAATATAGTAAAATAATAAATCAATTTCTTTAGATGTGTCAATAATATTAATATGATATTAATTATTGTAGCAGTATTGTGTTCTTGTCAAAAGAGGAGGATTTTAGAAAACCAACAGTTTTGCAAAACAAAGCCACGAGAATAATTTTAAGAGGAAACAAATATTCCAAAGTTAAAAAAATGGTAAGAGATCTAAACATACTGTCTTTTAAGCAAATTATATACTCAAATGTAATAGTTTTTGTGTTTAAAATGTTTAACGGCCGAGAAAATTTTGAATTCTTGAGAAAAATTAATAAACATCAACACAGACGTAACCACTCTATATGAAGAATAAATGAAATAAGACTTCCCTTTCGAAAGAAAACAAAATCGCAAAACTCATCACTATATAGAGCCATGAAGATCTTCCAAGAAATACCCAACAATATAAAAGATTAGGAAAATGTTTTGAAATTTAAGAAGGAAGTGACGGAATACGTAAAGCGTAATTTTTAAAGTTTAATAATTAAAGTAATTCTTAATTGTATGTAGATATTATGTTCACATTAGAATACATGTAACCAACGTATTCGTACATGTGTTCTACTTTAAGTTAAATAAATAAAAAATATATATTTGTAATTAAGGTAATAATCTGTAATCATTCCGTTGTTATTGAAAATCCTCTTGACAAACTACTAAATTGTATTCAATTTATCGAATTGAAGCTTATTAAACTCAGTGTAATATTTAATCATTGAAGAAGATAATATTAAAAATTTCAAATGAAACATGAAACCGAAAAAGCACCAGAAATTAAAAAGGTATTAGTCGCATCTGGGAATCGAACACAGGACCCCTGTCTTACCGCGACAACGTTCTACCACTGAACTAATGATACCGGTCTATTTTACGTCAATTTTATCGATATCATGCTTCAAATTTAAGACTTAACATTATCCTTAATTAATTCCCATATTATTGGGTGCTATCTTTTTGTATGACTGCAAAATTTTACCGGAATATATTTGCAATCTAGATAGTGTCTCGGATATACCTATTCTATTGACTTTTTTTTCAGAAGTCTAAAAAGTCGGAGATAGAGGTTCGATCCCCAGATGCGACTAATACATTTTTATTATCTGTACGGTTTCATGTTTCATTTGAAATTTGTTACAAAATTGTAGTTTGACGGGATAATATCTTTGAAAAACGATAAAAGAAAGTTTTAAAGAGCTTTACATGTCATTATGTCTTTACTCTGATTTATACGAATACTAATGTGCATATTTATTATCTACATTAAAACAGAATAGACAACACTGCGGCTGGGTGATCTATCGTACTGAGGAATTTTCATTACCCCATTTCCAGCATTTAACTTTTTTTTCTCAGAATAACATCGTACAAGGTAAATTACCTTCATACAATCCAACATCCACACTGTCCTAACGTTCTTATCTCGCGATCTCGCAGTAGGTAGACATTACTTCTCACACAGTTCGCGGGTTTATCATGTTCAAACAGACGTTATCGGCGCGATAGGAATAGATAAAGCAGATTGTAGATTCGGATGACAACAACTGTTCAGTGCGGACACGATTGTAAGTGCAGTCAATTAACACGGCAAACACACAGGTAGACGTAGGTACTGGAGGTTTTGATATGTCGAAGGCCGTGTTGAAGGAGTGCCGAGAAAATCACTGTTTTATGACTTGACATGTGATTTTCTACAGTCAAAAATTAAAGAGAAATTATTAGTTTTTTGGGTTCAAGTTTATTTTAAATTAAGGTTTTAAAATATATACTATTATTATTTATTCAATATATTGGAATAACTTATTGAAACTTATAAACCACCTTGCAATATTTAATCAATGAAGAAGATAATACTAACAAGTCTCAAATGTAAAATGAAATAGAAAATCATTTGAGATTTGTTAATATTATCTTTTTCAATGATTAAATATTACTCGTACAATGAGGGTTTATAAGCTTCAATAAGTTATAACAATAAATTGAAAAAACGTACATAAAAAAAAAACGGATATGTACATCCGAGACACTATCTAGGTTGCAAATATATTAGGGTAGAACTTTGTAATCATACAAAAAGATAGCAGCCAAAAATATGGGAATTAATAGAGGATAATAGCCTTAAAATCTGTAGTATGATATGAATACAAATAAGGTCTCATTAGCTCAGTGGCTAGAGAGCGTTGTTCCGGTAAGACAGAGGTCCTGGGTTCGATTCTCAGATGCGACTGATCCTTTTTTTTCTGTGTCTTTTTTCTGTTTCATATTTCATTAGAGATTTGTTAATATTATCTTCTTCAATGATAATATTAACAAATAATAAATAATAATATTTAATCATTGAAGAAGATAATATTAACACATCCCAAAATGAACCACGAAACCGAAAAAAACAACAGAAATTAAAAAGATTTCAGTCGCATCTGGGACTCGAACCCAGAACCTCTACATATCCGGGGTAACCGCTTTACCAACTAAGCTAATGAGACCAGTTCAATTTACTTACTTCAACCTACTTATCATACTTCAAGTTCAAGACTTGTTAATATTACCCTCAATTTTTATAAATCCCATATTATTGGCTGCTATCCTTATCCCTATTATCTTCTTCAATGATTAAATATTACAATGAGGTTTACAAACTTCAATAAGTTATAAAAAATAAATTGAATATTTATTTCCAGACTTGTAAAATAAGTCAATAGATGTCTCATATAAATAAAATCGGGTAGGTATATCCGAGACTCTGTTCCGATTGCAATTGAGTTCGGGATGAAACTTTGCAATCACCATAAGGATAGCAGCCAATAATATGGGATTTATAAAAATGGAGGATAATATTAACAAGTCTAGAACTTGAAGTATGATATTGGTGTAAATGGCGTAAATTGAACTGGTCTCATTAGCTAAGTTGGTTAAGCGGTTACCCCGGATAGGTAGAGGTCCTGGGTTCGAGTCCCAGATGCGGCTGAAATCTTTTTTATTTCTGTTGTTTTTTCGGTTTCGTGGTTCATTTGGGATGTGTTAATATTATCTTCTTCAATGATTAAATATTACAATGAGGTTTACAAACTTCAATAAGTTATAAAAAATAAATTGAATATTATTATTTAGTTTAAAAAAATACTTATTTACAAAAAAAAATCTGTTTGATAATTAATTATTAATACGCGTAATGGATGTTTCGTCTTCCGAAGGCATTTAAAAAAAAAATAATAAAATAAAAAAAAAATTATAACGTATAAATAAATAGCAATTTTTTTTGAACGCCGTTTAGTAACTACAATCACCTGAAGGGCGCTTTATATCTTGTTAAAGTTTGTAACCCCTTTTAAGTAATATTTTACCTTCTAAATATTTAGATGTCTATGGTTTTGACAACCTCATGTCGAAAAAGCGGCGTACTGTGATTCTTTTTCCGAATTAAAAAAAAAAACATACAAACAAACAAAACAAAAAAAATATGGCCCACTTTTATTGCGAATACGAAAAAAGGAAACATAACACCACTTTTATTGCAAAATACTACCGTTTTTGCTGAAAAGTACCCCCATTTTCGCAAAAAATAAAGCGAATTTCTTCAAAAAATAACGTGGAATATCACCGAAAAATAACACTGCTTTTTCCAAAACGTAACGCGAAATTGTCAGGTTCCTATCGATTAGGTATTTATCTATTAAATATGGATTAGAAAAAAAAAAATTAATTTTTGTACAAAATAATATTAACATAACCTAAATGAAACATGAACACGGAAAAAAACGTAGCTAATGAGACCAGTTCAATTTATGTCATCTTCATCGATATCATATCTCTAATTCAAGATTTGTCAATATTATTCTCCATTTTTTATCCCATATTATTGGTAGCTATCTTTATAATTAAGTTGGTTATGCGGTTGTCCCGGATAGGCAGAGGTCCTGGGTTCGAGTCCCAGATGCGACTGAAATCTTTTTATTTTCTGTCGTTTTTTTTCCGTTTTCATGTTTCATTTAGGTTATGTTAATATTATTTTCTACAATGATTATATATTAAAATGAGGTTTTTAAATCGCAATAAAAATAATTAAAAATTGAAAAAGATATTTATTTAGCTTCGACAGCTTCCAGGAAGAAAGTGAATTAGTGGTCACCTCGGGTTGTTTGGTTGGTTGGTTGCACCGTGAATGGGCATTTTCCTAAAAAGGAGGCAATCACCAGTCGTACGTGTTTGTTACCAATATGATCAACCGCCAAAAGGAGCACAAAGATCGCAGATTTCCCTGTTCAGCTCCTAAATTGAAACATTAATCAATTCGAGATGGTGATAAACGGCATACCGCTTTTCATATAACAGCGGAGGCTAGATACTCGTAGATAGATGGATAGATTTAATCATGGAGTTAGCATAAACATGAAATTTACCTAAACAAGAAGTTACAAACAAAAATAATCTAAATTATTTGATCCATTACTACACCTATGGATATTGGAGTTTAAGGTAGCAATGTCGTGTCTAACTAATGAAAATCGCATATTTACTTCCATTCCATTGCCTCTCACACAGCATTCCCAAATATGACATAGGCCCCGAGTGTGGAGTTATAATATATAAAAAAAAACCAATAGCCATATTTTTATGACAGTGTGTATGTATACAGCACTTCCGCAACTACTCTGCCGTTAATTAAAATATGTCGAACTGGAAAAAAAGACGTTTAAATCTTTTTAGACACATTTTTTTAAGGAATGAATTCTGCCAAACTGACACGGTACACCGTTATTTGAAGATCTAAACACTACATAACCTGCAACAGAAATTGATAAGGGTGCCGGAAACCTAGAAACTAACTAGCAATGGCATTAAAAACTGCCAAAATTTCAGGAATTTGTAGAACATAGTGCTTCCGAGGAACTGGTATACCCCCCCTAAATTTAAAATAAGGAACTACAGTCCATTTTTTAAAAATCAATAATGACGTTCTAACGTAAATAACAGTTTTTTTTCTAAAGTTTGTTTTCATAGTTAAAATAATTTACAAAGGTTCAATTTTTAAAAGGCCGTCAAAACGCTCTAAATCTATGGCCGGTCGGTTTTGAGATAGGAATGTCAAATGCCCATGAATATTCTTATTTCTTTCATTAACAATAGTTATTATAACTGAATAACAATTAAAGTCACCCAAATTAAGTTTAAATTTCGCAATAACTAAAAAGATACACATTTAAAATATGAAACAAAATCGAAAAAAAATTCCCATACAAATCCAAAACTAGAATATGCCCCGACGAAACCCGTGATGTCAGATGTTCAGAATGCAATGGTACCAACATAACAGGGTGTTTTTATGGGATGATTTTTTATTCACTTAAAAAAAAACGATTTATAAATACTACGTATAATTACATATAATAAAACCTGTATATTCAGAATCGGCTTTTGTTGATCTATATAAATATATTTTTTTATTCGTAATATTTTTCACTGGAGTTCCTTATTCAATTCCAATAAATGTTATTATTACAAATTCATAAAAAACGCTGGAATTTTTCATTGAATCGTTAGAAGTAGTACCTACCTCTTAATGTAATAGAAATATTTGCCATGTAATCTTTAATGAATGCATTGTAAACAGAACTGCGTACAGTTTCCCTTGTTACAGACATAAATCATCCTCCATAGAAGTTCCAGCGATCTAGTAGTGATAAATGCTTTTTGCCGCCAATTTCCATCAGCTGTCAAATGATCGATATTATCTCCTGAAATTGCGGTTCGAAAATCGAACACAATTATTCGAATATCACGATCGGTAGGTACCGCGGCGTGATATTTTATCCGAGGTACGTGATATATTATTGTGAAGGTACCCCTCCTAATGGACAATCTACAATAATTATTATTTCAATTTAATGCAGGTAAAGGTCTGATATAGTGCTTGATTAACGGGTAGGTACTTCTCTGTGGAGCATGGGAAATTTTCCATTAAATGAGTACATTTTCAGTCTATCTCGATGATAAAAACGAGCAATGTCAGTTGTGCAAATTGGTAACTTTACATCAAGGCTGTTTACATTGCCAAATCATATTTTCCCAATAAAGTAAAAGGAGTTAATGTTATATGCAAAATATATCAAAATAACATTAAATAAAAGCTCTCAAAAACAATAAAAGTGTAGACACGAAACTTTTAACATATAAAACGAAACATGGCTTTCCAGAATTGAAACGTTGCTGGGTTTGGTGAACAGATTTAAATAGCCGGATAATATCCTCATCTTCCTCTTCCCCATCTCCTTCAGTCAAAGAACATACAGCCAATTGAGGATGCTATAGTCTCACTGGCTTCGGGCAGTTAGGACTCACTGAGTGGAATTCACTTAAAAAACATGCAAAGTTACCAAATTGTACATCCGACATTGTTTCTTTGGGACACCATCGATCTGTTAGTGACGAAGCGCATAAAAATTAAACGTAAAATCGTAAAACAGACGGTAAGTAATTACCTGCAGTGAAAAAAAGTGATTCACAGCATGGCTGGCCGCGGCGCCGTGGCCAGAAGCATTTGCGTTACCGACGTGCCAACTTCAAGTGCTCCTCGAGTTACTTAACATTAAAAAAGCTAATTTACAAGAATATTGATTAAGATAAAACCATTAAAACCGAAGAAAGGTTACACCGTTGCTATTTTCCAGAACGACATGTCCAGTCTTGTAGGCATTTTGCAGTTATCATTGGAGATCCATACCCGGCGAGCGCTTGTAATCGACTGAATCCCGCGTTATCTCTGTGATGCCAATTGACCGCATGTTATTACCCATATTTCGAACGCTGATGTTTACTCCATTTGTATACCTCAATACATTCACATAGAATTGATCAACAAATGCCTATCGACTCAGAATATATAAGTTTTCTTAAATCTCTATTAATACGTGGAATTAGTAAAACTATCTAGAAACATGATTAAATAATCAAAATATTATTACCTTGGCGCTCTATGGTCGATTAGATATGTGATGCACGCCATTACGCTAATTTAGCGTAATGGCTTCTATACGCTTTTTAAGGTTATTTTATAGATTTTCCAGCGGTAAAATTAATTTTATAAATATTTTCCAGTCCTAAAAATTATAAGTATTTTAATAAATACGAACTCTTCTTGTGCCACCAATCTTCTAATAAATGTAACATCAATAGAAAAGGAGCCACAAATAGCAACTGTAAAACTATCATATCTATAACTAATAAAACTGTGTTCATCTGAAGCGACCTGCCAGGTAAGTATGTTTTTCTGTATCTGTTTGTAGATAATTAGTTAAGAAATATTTGTACGCCCTTGAGGTGATTTTTCACAAAAACGGCGCTATACAAATCATCCAATTATTATTATTATTATTAGCCTCAACCAATTGTTTGAATACATACAACGGCACGCACACCCGCCACTCCAAAATGGAACTAACAAAAAACGGAAGTGAAAAATAAAGGTGAATTCCATAGCTTTTATAGTGTAAGAAATATATTATATTTAACGAATAAGAAGTATTATAATTCCTTCAAACGATTGGTTTTCACTCTGTGGCGTCACTATTAAGAAACGAATTAAATAATATACTTTGTATTCACCACTTTATTAATATGAAGATATCCACATGTTTCGAAAGCGATGCTTTCTTCATCATTACTATTAGTATTACTCCTGATGAAGAAAGCATCGCTTTCGAAACATGTAGATATCTTTATATAAATAGTGGTGACTACAAAATATACTATTTAATTCATTTATTAAGAACAACTTTGTTTACACCACTGTTTTTAATATCTACATGTTTCAGAAGCGCAGCTTCCCTCATCAGGATAAACAATATGCTAAAAAAAATGACAAGCATAGACGAATAATAAACAAATAGACAAATTAAAAACATAAACAAAAATTAGCAATAAGTAATTAATTAAAAATGAAAAAATAATGAAAAAATAAATAAATTATAAAATATCGTATATCCCGATGAGGGAAGCTTTTCTTCTGAAACATGTGGATATTTATATATTAAAACCAGTAGTGTAATCAAAGTTCTTATTAATTATATTAATAAAGACACCAAAAAATAATTACACATCTATCTTAGAAAAAATATTATATTTCTACATATTTACAAATAAATGATTTAGATAAATAATTAACAGCAGTTATATATTCTTGGCAAATATAATTTAAGTCCGATTATTTAGTGAATAAATGTTTTCCTGGTGCCTAGTCTAATAATATTGATTATATTTAAAGACCGTTATTCATTCAGAACACGGGTAGGTACGTAATGAAATCGTTTAAAATTAGCTACATAGGTACTACGGAAGTGTTAAAACAAATCAAAACGTCAAACTGACACTTAAAAAACAATCAATTATATCAGATATCTTTTTTTTTATAATTGTGGCAAAAGGGGTACCTGCCTGACATCCTACAAGAAAATAATTATTTAGAATACAACTTTGAAATTAATTAGGTACCTAACCTAATCGAACAAACAATATTTTTCCGTTTAATTAACAATTTTTGTGATTGATTATCTGTGCTGAGGTTTATACGTTTTCCCATGATCTTTCATACGTACAAGCAGTACAAGATTGTACAATGTAAGATATATTTATAAGTAAGAATAATTTTCCTTGCCAGGGACGGACTAGTGAATAAATTAGACCCGAATCACAGTAGTGTGCGCACCAGGTATTTTTTCCAGCGTCTCAAAACGGGGAAAACTCTTTGTTGTCTTATTTAAAAAAAAAATGGTAAATAGCCGTTGGGAAACTTGGTTCAAGGTAAAAATATTACATTCTGCCTTGAAAATTTCTAAATGATCATTGAATATCTTGTTTCAAGGTAAAAAAAAATTACATTCTTTCGTGAAAATATGTAAATTGACCATGAACATCTTGGTTCAAGGTAAAATTTGTAACATCATTTTGTGAAGATTGGAAAAATTGACAAGAACAATATAAATACATTTAATTATGTCCTAATTACAACCCTGCCTCCGCAACGCGACAGGCGCAATCTACGTTCTACGTTGTACAATAATGTCCAGTGTACATCTCAGGTAGATACTATCAATGCGTACGGCTGCGCAGTATTTTTACCTGGGACGCTGGACAAATCGACATCTCGCTGTGTTCTCGTATCTCGTGTGAGAAAGGCAAAAAATCTCCATCTCCCTCCGAGCGATCTAATCCCAGCGAGCCGAGCCAATGCCATTCTCTATGGATACAACTGGGCTCATAGTAAGGACGATATCATAAATGAAATCCCAATTGAAACGTAGCGTTATGATAAAATGCAGTATGATCGGTAGCAACCTTCGTACAGTACTAATGAATTTATGCGTTTACAAATTACTGTCCAATTATAAAATCACATATAACAACAAAAATGAAAAAAAAATAGAAATGATAGAAAAAAGACGAAAGGTCCTAAAGTTGTGATAAAAATCGTATTTTTTTTCTTATATTTAAATAAGAACCGTGTGCGGGGATTAAAGGTAATTGAATAGCAGTGGCATGCAGCCCATAAAGGCTGAAAAGCCGTGTCTACATTTCTTTTTCCAGATTTCAGAAAAAAAAAACTTCCAGAAAATTCTTATTTCATAGCGTAAGAAATTGTTTCTACTTGGCAAATCTCTAATATTTTGTTGCAATTTTGCTTTGAGCGTCTTATTCTTCATACTTTGTGGTGTGGTGAATAATATATGATATTCCGCACCTAAAGAGGTACAGCCTACCCTCGGTCAAGGAGCAATGCACGCCACTGTTGAATAGGTAATAATAATTCCACAGCATGAGAGTATAAAATAATGGTTACTTTGATATTATGTAAGCAATATTATATTTATGTGAAACGGATAATTAATAGCTAATAATAAGTTTTTATGTTCTAGAAACGCAATACAAAAGATTTTTTATTGCAACCGTCTTTTTCTTAAACTACTGTTCACTTTTTTCATAAGTATATTTATTAATATAGCAAAAATGTTTCAATAGAATAATTTTTACATTATAGTATCGTCACAGAAAAATGTTTATACTTTTATCAAGTATTCTCAAAGTACAGTTCTCTTTTATATGCCTCCCTTGTCATCGTATTTTTTTCTTCATTCCTCTGTTCAAATAGCAAGATATACTACTATGTGGAACTCTCTGTAAAAGCCCTATGGGCGTTAAATAAATAGACATAATCAATATATACTAAAAAAGAAAGTCCAAAAAAACGTGCGGCCCCCAAAAACTCAGAAACGAGTTTCGGTACGATCAAGGGTGTGGTAGATCTCTATCCCCCCTCCGGGATGAGGGTCCCCGTTTTTACCTACAGGGCGTGCTTTTGAAGATATAAGGGCTGGAAGTTTAGCCCTCTAGAAATTTCAAGAACAGTCTTCCGAAGCTGTAGAAAGTTCTGGAAGGAGTGGCGGAGTACGTCGGTGAGACTAGAAGGTTCCAGAAAGTTCTAGAAGGTTTGATATAGCAGTAGAAAGTTCTGGAAGGAGTGGTGGAGTATGTCTACTTATTTGTACTTTTCTTGGCGGTGAGTCTAAAAGGTTCTGGATGGTTCGCAAATGCTTTAGAAAATTGTGGAAGGAGAAAGTTCTAGAAGCTTTCAGAAATGAGTGGCGGAGTGTGTCGGTGAGTCTAGAAGGCTCCGAAAAGTTCTAGAAGGTTTTATAAAGCCGTAGAAAGTTCTGGAAGGAGTGGTGGAGTATGTTGGTGAGTCAAGAAGGTTCCAAAATGTTCTGGATGGTTCGCTAATACTCTAGGAAGTTATGGAAGGAGAAAGTTCTAGGAGCTTTCAGAAATGAGTGGCCGAGTGTGGCGTTGAGTCTAGAAGGTTCTGGAAAGCTCTAAAAGATTCGATAATCTAAATGTTAATCAATATATAATTAAAAAAAAGTATTCGAGAGCATTCCAAAACATTCCAGAACATCTCGAAACATTCTGGAATGTTGTGGAATGTTCGGTAACAGGGAATCGAGAACATCATTGGAGAACATCCCAGAACGCTCTCGAATGTTATTCTGAGCGAAGCCGGGTACCCCAGATAATTAAAAATAAATAAAACAATGATAAATAGGACAAACACGTACACTAAAAAACAATAATATCAAGTCTAGGCTTAAACAAGGTTTAGATGGATTAAGTCCAAAAAATATTACTAAAAGTTTATTTGAGTAAAGACTGACCAAAATTATTAGTACCATTATCAACATAGTAGAATGTTGATTGAAGAAAAGCAAATCATTATATTTCTGAGTCTACGGGAAGGCAGGTATATTTATTTTATTTTATTTAGACGTCCATTGGACTTATACACATATGGATATATATATATTTTTAAAGAACATAAGTACATAATAAGTTATTATGTAATAATCCTAAACTGATCTGTTAGGGCTTATTGCATTTCAAATAGTCGCATGTATATTTGCTTTTTAATTAAAGGAAGCAACGTTACTGAAAACAAATGGTTCCATGATAAATCAACACACGTATGAATCGGCACACTTTTTAAGTGATATTAAGGCATTAAAAGTACAAAAAAAACTAGCCCGAAAACCTATCTCACCTAAAGTAAATCAATTTTAATCAAAGTGGTTAACATTTTTTTTAACCGCCCGTCCTTTGGGTTATTTTCAAAAAGTAGGAAAAAAACATCGTATTTTTCATTAGATTTCGCAATAACAATACGTGTGACTAGTGACGTAACTTGTATGGGAGAGACGAAAATACCCGAACACATCCGTTAGCCTCGGCTGACCTCGAAATACTAAATGAGATGACGCAGGAACAAACTTGACGTAGAAGAATGTTTTGTGGGTTTCGGGTATAACTTTTTTGTACCTGAACGTACGGGATATGGCTTCTTGCGTTCGGGCGATAATATATATCGGCCGTATCACGTACGTTCGTACGGGTGGGGCGGTTAAATAAAGGTATTGCTATGGTCGAGAATCGAACTCAGATCAACTGCTTGGAAGGCAACGCTGACCATTGTAAGAACGGCGGCAGAAATTTTTTGTTATATGTACAGAAAATAAGAATCTAGTATTTGAGAATTAGAATGTTACATTGTTTAATGAATAATTCTAAGAATCAATCGAAGATTAATGTTATGAATCAAAAATAAATCTACAGTGAAATATACATAAATATTTTTTCAAACGAATAACATTTTAAAACGACTTATTTACTAATTTAATTTTCTTTTTTAAATTTGCTAACTTATAATAATTATTTTCATATGGATTTGAGGTTTTCGTAGTAACACATATTAAAAGAAAAATGCTAAATGGTGGCATTCAAATCATAATTTATGAAAAAAATAACTTTCATAAATTATTAATCAGGGTGATGATATACATTCTTTTTTTTATGTGAATACCCCACAAGAGTCCTATCTGCTCCCTACTGTCCGAAGCCATTGGGACTATGGCATCTTCTATGGGGGTATGTTGTTAGGCTGAAGAGTATGGAGTCCACGGAGCAGATCCGGCGCATCATGCGGCCCACGGGCTGCTCTGCGACCTGCTGTGGTCAGACCCCAACAGGGACATCACCGTCTGGGTTGAGAACGACCGCGGAGTGAGCTTCACCTTCGGCATTGAGATTGAGGCCAAGTTCCTCAACAAGCACGACTTTGACCTGATCTGCCGGGCGCATCAGGTGGTAGAGGACAGGTACGAGTTCTTTGCCAAGAGACAACTGGTCACCTTCTTCTTGGCGCCCAACTACTGCGGGGAATTCGATAGTGCGTCACCAACAAGACAAAGAAGTTTTGAGGGACCATAGATCAGTCCCCCCGGCCCCCGTCTTCCCCCGCCGCTCCCCCGCCAATGCATGATGGACGACAGTGTACAAAGCGCCACAGCGGGCTATACCCGACCTCTGGTCCAAACTCAGAGACAAACTCTCAATTAACATCTCCAAACAATAATACATCAATACTACAGTAGCCCAACTTCACATAACTCCTGAATATAAAAATATGAACCTTGTTTTGCCGAAGCGATCATTTCAAATTTTCCTTTTTTTTGCTAGTGTATCTATCAACGGTCTACTCAAAGTGCCCCCTTTTAGGAGTATTCTGTGTTATTTATTCTAAAATATATGGATAATAATTCATTGTCTTAGCTTAAATACATTCTTGAATATAATGGAAACAATCACTATATCATTTGTACGAGTATTAGCGTCTTGCAATATATCGTAAGGAACAAATACAGTTAGCTTCTTTTTTTTTCAATTTAACATATATGAAGGTGTATTTAGATTTGATAATTTAACTGCATCTTTTTATATGGTCTATAAATAATGAGTAATGATAGCCTGTCCAAAAGGAGAAAATAAATTTAAAAAAAAAACTTTATAGAATAGATGTAATATAAGAATAGGAAGTAATATTTGTACAGCCCCCTTGAGGTGATTTTTCACAAAAACGGCGCTTTAAAAATAATCCGATTATTATTATTATGGGGATGGGAAGGCGATGGGAAAGAGGAAGGTGGGGAAGTCTAATACAGAGGTATAAGCTCCTTGGCTTCGAATAGATAATCAATTAACATAGAAACCCAGCTTACTCGGAGCCCTTGTCCAGAAAGCTTGTAAGTTGATTGTAATACTAATTTATGAACAGGCCGGATTAAAAAATAACACTGTTACTAACTCCACCGCTATAACGACTACACTGTTATAACGTAGAACTATTATTCTTAACTAAACAGAGGCTTGCATGTTATGTGTGCTATACGAAATATAGTGACCGCGGAGGATGCAGTTCAACGATGAAAATATATAGATGTGGAGAGCGGCCAACTTACAATTACAAGGTTTTTATGCAAAAGCAAAAAAAAAACAAAAACAGTTACAAACAGCTATATGTTCGTGTTTTATTTTTATTTATTTGATACCACACAAGAGTCCCAACTGGTCCCAACCGACTGGAGCCAATGAGACTATGTGGGGTATGCTGTGAGACTTAAGGTATTGAGGAGGGAAGGAGATGGGGAAGAGAAATATGAAATATTTAGCTGTTGTATTTCGTGAAAACGATCTATTCCATTGATGTACCTACTATAATAAATTTTACACCTGTCTCACTATTACGATGTTAATTTTATAACAAACTAGTTATGTGTACCCGGCCTTGCTCGGGATTTTTTTTTGACATAAAGTTATGAATTCTTGCTTGTCATTAGGGTGCCATAATTGATTTGATAGCGAAAGTAACTATCTCCAAATAAAGAGAAATTCATTTGAATATTTTATTTCATTCCAAACGTTTATTTTTTCAAAACATATCTAAATCACAAAGTTCTTAAAAAGATACCAACTTGTGTTTTCCATTTTGAAAATATTCTACCCAAAAAACATTCTTCTTTTGAATATGCAATCTGTGGCTAACCAGAGTGTTATATCTATGGGCTAACCTAAATAAAACATGGGGGGTTCAATGTTTTTCATACAAATTTTAAAACATTATAGCAACAGTTTTGCATATTGGATTTCATTCAAACTACTTTCTAAACCTTCCCGGCACTAATAAAAACAAACTGCGCTATTTTCAGCGCAACCGGTCCAGTGACTTGCGAGAACATCGAGGATAAACAAACAAAGTTACAAACTGATTTATATATATATATATATATATACATATAGATTATGTAAAAGCCCCTATAGGGCGTGTACAATTTAATAAATAAATAAATGAGTTACTCTGGTTATCCAGAGGACGCGCAACGATATGGATCCAGAGTTCAAACAATCCGATCTATATATTCGCTAAACTTCGATTATAACTTCAAATTGCGAACCATACGATGGTTTTTCTAGCAATCAATGTGACACATCCAATATGTTTTTAATCTTTGCTAAAAGTCGGTTCAAACTTGAATGTCTACTACACAATATAATATTTCTAAGTACAAGGTAATGTACTGTTAATGCGCGATCATTGTCTCGTTACTTCTAGTACAGGTACAATTCGGTCTATTGAGCGAATAACGTTCCTACAGGGCGTTCGGTAGTCGAGGGGCAATTTACTTATATTTAAACCGATGAAAGGTTAATAAATTGTCTTGAATAGGATACAAATAAATCCGTCCTCACATAATGCTTTCGACGTACCGTGTCGAATACCAGAGTTCTAAATCAAATGTGCGTTTGCCATGAACACAAATTTTATACACGTACAAGAAATAACATCAGATTAACCACTTTTCAGCAAATTTTTCAAAAGCGGAGATATCAAATTATAATTTTAAGTGTCCGACAGAAACTTTATCGTATTATTATGAATCCTTACACCACTACCACATTATTTTATTTGTTGAATAATAGTATCAATTTGTATTCCCTTTTTTCAGAATTATGAATGATAACTATTCTTTTGTTTTACCCGACAACATTATCGTAAAAACAAATGATATTATATATTTCGACAGGTCGGTGGCTGAGTTGGTATGGCGTCTAATAATAATAATAATAATTGGATTACTTCTATAGCGCCGTTTTCGTGAGAAAATCACCTCAAGGGTCTGCGTCGTGAGTCCAATTCCTAGGCTGGCTAAGTCCTCAATCACGACACAAGCAACATCTTTCGCTTACTGTGACGGTGGTAGGAGAATTTCAAATATTGTCAGGTTATTCGTAACCGGGAAAGTTTGCCTTTCTGTTTAAAAATTGAAAAAAACATACATATACCTATATGCAATACATATATATACGTGACTGATTGGAATAAAAAGAACGATTTTAAGATGGATATATATTTACTAAAATTAAGAATATTATTTATTTACTTTTCATTCAAAGAACACACAGAAGGATAAAAACCAACAAGAACACCGAATTTAAAAAAAATAAATCATAAATCCTCCGGGTACATTCACTATCTAAGGTGGACATCGGGTAAATGCGAATTTAAAAATACACCAATTAACGTTTCCTCGTTTATTGTCGTGTTTTGTGTCTTGACTACCAGACACCCTGTATACGCAGTTGCAGTTTGTCCGTACATGAGCGAATAGAAGCAGGCCTCACACTCTACAAGGATTCCTACTATAAATGATAGCAACCTTCAACCGATTGGATAAGAGATAACTCTATAGCTCTATACCCTATAGTGGCCAATTTATGGGGCATAGACCATAGAGCACAGAACAACAGCAGGTAATAGGCACCTATCATAATGGTCAACACAATGAATTAAATTTGGAAATAATATGTATCACTCCAAAAATATGAAATGTGACTGACGAAGCGGGGATTTGGCCTAAGCCACGCGGAAGGAACATATTATATGTGTACTATATGTTTAAATTTAATAAAAATTTAATTTATTAGAGACCAAAATTGACATCTGATAAATCGAAATGTAGCTAAAGATCTGAAAAGCCAGGTCCTAATTGTCCATTTTTTCTGTTCTTCTCCATAATTGTGGTTCAATTAAAAAAATATATACTAATTGGTTGTTTGAGGTTCGACTGGCTATAAAAATATTCCCCATAGTCCGAGTGGCCTTTATCTTCATATGGATAAATTACGAGCCTAAAGTAGATATCATTCAGTCATTAATTGGTTGGTTGGTTGATTAGTTACCTGTCAGTGCTAGTGCCTCTTCATGTGCAGGCCGAGGTGGTCACTGCGCGAGAAGCTCCGGCTGCACAGCTGGCAGGAGAAGGGGCGCTGGCCGGTGTGCTTGCGCGTGTGGCGCGTCAGCTCGTCGGAACGCGCGAACCTCCAGGAGCACCCCTCCCACTGGCACTCGTACGGCTTCTCTCCTGGGAAATTAAACATAAACAAATTAATAAGACAGCAGAGGAAGTATAAATCTTCAATTGTAATTTTGGCTTCAGCTTGGGTCAAGAACAATAATCAAATCGTGATATGGGTGACAGACCTCCTAGTTTATTGTTTTTGGCATGAGAACAGATAGAGGGACCCAACTGGTCCTTAAAACGGTTGGAAAAGTGGTGCCCTCGACTATATAGGTACTTTTGGCATATTGATTGATTTCCAATGTTCTGGTTGCTTTCCTCCGCGCCTTGAACAATCCGTAGGTTTGGAGGGAATTAAGCAAATTCTTAGAGGATTAAGGATATTGTTGGATAGAGTGGAAAAGTTAAAAATCTGATGACTCACGATAAGTAGTAAAATGGGGCAGATGTGACCTTCCAACCGAGTTCTTGTTAATGTTAACAGAGGAAATGAACATTGTTATGTTGAAAAATCATTTGATGCATCCTTCTCGACCTATTTTCTTGAAACAATTATGATTCCTAAATATTACATTTTCGATTTTTTGAAAAATTGATATTAATTGTGAACAGTCGTGTAGTTTCAGTTCGAAGGTTGGAGGAGACTGCCCTCTTTGAATTATACAATATGTTATAAATTTAGTCTTTTTTGTATTTAGTGTTAGTTTATTATTGTTGAGCCAATGTTTGACGACAGTAAAATTTTTCTCAACCTCAGCATATACTTTTTTCCAGGAGTCGGCTTGACAAATTATTACGGTAACGTCACAATATTGCTATCAATTTTCGAAATTGTATCGAAAGCTTTGCACAAATCTAAGTATATTGAGATAACTTTGTTATTTGAGTCTAAATTATTAATTATGAAGTCGTAGTAATAGCACGATCTGTGTTTCTGTTATTTCTGAAGCTATGTTTGTTAGACAGTAAATGATTATTTTCTAGATAAATTTGAAGGTGTTCTTTGGTTGTTCAATATACTACAATTAATATTTGGGGATTTTATAATTTCAAATGCTTCCAAATTATCTAATTTTTTGCCTTTATTATTAGCATATTGAATAATCAAATAAATCTATTGTATATTTCGCCTCTGGATATTTTTCCAGTGAATCGCTTTATTCTCTCAGAAAATCCCCTAATTACCCCTTCCGCTTTGGTCGGATCCCGCTCCAAAACTAAATATTCATATGTCTATGATTAATGCGAATCTTAGTTTAGTCTTAATTTAGTCCTGATGAAGAAGGGTACTTCCGAAACCGGGCGATTATTATATTAAATTGAAGTGGTTCAAAACAACTCTATTATTTTATATAATAATAATTATTATTATTACTGATTACAGTTTTTTCCGTTCACACCGATACATCATATTACTATAATGTTATTATTTTGATTTGTCATAAAAGTCTCTGGATCGACGATGTAAAAAAAAAACTATGAAAAATGGCAATGTAGCAGATTGGATTTAATACTAATTTAGAAAAACTAGCACAGAATGCGATAACTGAAGGGCTATAGAGATAAGAAGAGAACTTTCATGGCAGAACAGCTAGTCAGTTGAAATTGGAGAATAATTTGAGATAAACGAGATATTCCACAATATTACTGGCAATTGCGGCGACAGGATATTAAAATTGGCAGGACTAGAAAAATCTCTCTTTGCTTGATTTTCTAAATAATAACCAAAACACACGCGTAAAGCGTGCATATATTTATTTATGTGCATTGGTGTGTGTGTATGTTACGAGTATGTGTGTGTGTGTGTATTAGTACGGCCGCGCCTATGCAACACTCGGGTTGTGCAACGAGGCCTCTTCTCCGTAGACAATGTTGCAACCAACCTTTGGGAGAGGCATCGGGCCATATTGTAAGTAGCCTGCGTGGGGTGACGATACTGACCACGCTTGCCGGATATTTGATGCGATTTTATAAGTAAGAATTTTGGTAACGTCAGCGGAAAATGTGAGTGTAACGGGTTATTTCAGACAGAAAAAAAAAACCGAAACAGGTTTCTAATATTAAGTCTGAAAGATAAAGAAGAACCCCGAGTATAGATGGTTTGACAGGTAAATAAAATAGGCATTGGAAAAAGCCAGTAACTTATGGATACCGCTAAAAGCGAACAAACGTTGGAAAAAGAGGATGTCGAAAAACCACTTTGTGAAAAAAAAACAACATAAATGGTCATTAAATAAACACATTTTGATTTAAATTAAGTTAAAAAAATATACATTAAGAAAAACTTTGAAGTTTCGTATGAAAACACGCCGGTGACCAATCTACTAACATAAGCACACGAGTGGTGAAAAATAAAGAAAATTATTAAAAAACAACTAAATAATACAATGCGTGTCAATTAAAATATAAGAAAGTTAATTTATAAAACATAGAAACTAAACCGGTTAGTAGCTGAATTGACAAATGCGCCAGGTCGTGGGTTCAATCCTCTGCTAGCTAAGTCCTCCATCATTGCGCAAGCAACATTTACCGCTAATAATGATGGTAGTAGTAGTTTTTCAAATATTGTCAGGTTATTCGTAACCCGGAGTGTTTACCCCTCTTTTAAAAAAAAAAACAATCTTTCAGTTATATAATAATGTTTTCATCACTAGATTTGTTGTTCCTGTAATGAAACATTTATAACACTTCACACGCAAAATACAATCCACCGATATATTCATTTATCATTATGTACAACGAATAAACGCTGATAGTAAAAGGTTTCAAATAAACTTAACTGTCGAAAAGTGGCACATTAAACTAATACTAGTGGAATACACTCTAATAAATAATTTGATAGCGACCTATTAAATAAAGGCAAAGGAGCACGAACGTTAGGTGGATACATAGATGAAGTGTAGATAGTTTTTTTTCTGGTACAATTTCTGAAGCCACCGAAAAGAGCATATTTAATTCCTTAGAACAGGCAATATGTATGTCTAGTTAGGAATTAATATCGACCAGGCAAACATAATGCAAGTTCAACATACATGTACCTCAATTGATGATAAATTACTATGTTTTGCAAATACAAATGTTCCAAATGTAAATAAATAAAATAAAATAAGTAGAGTATCTAGAATACCCCGAATACTTTAATTAAATATATTTTTAATCAGTACCAAGGCAAGTGAGCAACAGCTGGTCACCCCAGGAACGGTAACGATCTACGGCCGAAGTGAAGATGGGCACTAACTTGCGAAAGCTGGGGCAGGGCGGGTCAACATGCATCCAACATATCATTATATAATTAAATATACATTCTATATTAATGTTAAATATAGCCGGATTGGTATCTTTTACATGGACACAAGAACGATTCCAACCTTGGTCGCCCGAACCGAAGGTTCCAGGATAATAAAATAATAAGTTAAACACCCTATGTATGACTGTTTAGTTTATTTAGGTCTTTTATTTTTTAAATTTAAAATCAATTTTTTGTTGTTGTTTCGGTTTGACATCTATATATATATAAAAATCAATGTAAGTTTGTAACTTCGTTTGTTTTTCCTCGATGTTCTCGAAAATCACTGGACCGGTTTCGCTGAAAATAGCACAGTTTGTTTTTATTAGTGCCGGGAAGAAAGTGGTTTGAATGAAATCCAATACGTAAAACTGTTGCTATAACGTTTTAAAATTAGTATGAAAAACATTGAACCCGCCATGTTTTATTTAGGTTAGCCCATAGATATAACACCCTGGTTAGCCACAGATTGCATATTCAAAAGAAGAAGGTTTTTTTGGGTAGAATATTTTCAAAATGGAAAACACGAGTACCTACTGAAGAACTTCATGATTTAGATATATTTTGAAAAAATAAACGTTTGGAATGAAATAAAATATTCAAATGAATGTTTCTTTATTTGGAGATAGTTCATTTCGCTGTCAAATCGATTACGGCACCCAAATGACAAGCAAGAATTCACAACTTCATAACTTTATTCCAAATCCGGAGCAAGGGCGGGTACACATCAGCTAGTATTAAATAAAACAAACACTTACAATATACCTCTTTTCTGTTGTCTCACTCACCCATTGAATTATTATTATGTGTAGTCTATTGTGCACTAATAATAGCTCTGTCTTTTATAAATCATTGTAGGATTGTCTTAATGATTTCATTATTTCCCAATTAAACCGTTTTACTTACTATTTAGTTGTTATAATATGTATTATTGCTGTCTCCCTCTTACACATAATACTTTTCAATTAATAATAACATTTATTAATATTTTAATAATATTTTATTATATTTTCTCTTCTTTGTATTATCTTCTCTCACTCTTTTTCTGTAAGTATATGGTATATACGATAACTCTGTATTGTTTTCTTTAGTTATTATAATTGCCCCGACGAAGCTTAATCTAAGCGAAACCGACTGGCGTAAAAATACAATAAATTAGCGGTTTATAACAAAGTGTTTCTTTTATTTAATTAAAATCACTTTGCTTAGAAGAAATGAAGATATTCAACAAGAGGTTTACGAAACATTAAATATTATACCTAGAGATTGCAATCCAGATTATCTGGAATTATCACAAAAAGAAATCCTGATTTTTTACGTGAATTTCGAATTATACCCAATATTGAAAAAAACAATAAAATAAGTTAATTGCAAAGCAACGTCATAAATTAACGAGTCCAACAGGCTAATAGGCAAGTTGGGTTGATTGAGTCTAGCCTTTCTCCTTCCCTTTTTTCCAAAATTTGTTTTATATGCGTGTCTACATATAGCACATATTATTCAAAACTAGTTGCCACAATTTATTTAATATTTTACACGTGGAAACTATTTTGGTTTCCCATGCATTTGTGAATTTTTCTGTATTGTGTTTATCTTAAGAAAAGAGCTGTTGTTACTAATAATAAAATACACACGTACATATAAATCGGACCGCAGTTTGTCAGTTGACATTCCCTCCCAGCCTCTTCCTATGTAGGTCAGCGGAGGACGGGTCAGAAGATGGAGCTGTGTGCATGTGTGTGTGTGCGCGGTGTCGCCGTTGCCCGTATAGTCCCACACACACACCGGCATACGCGAGCACAGGCATGTATTACACGCGATATAAGGCATAGAGGAGCGTGCGTGAATCCGTTTGGACACTTGCGAAACGATTGGATTTACTGGGTGGTGAAAAACACTAGCAAAAAAAAAATATAGTGTCCGCGATACGGTTGAAACTGCTTCGTCGCGTCGACCACTAGCTGGGTTTTGTGAACTCAGGCCTCGTATATTAAGGCGAAGCTGTCAGTGAAATCACTATTTCGATTAATCTATACTACGAATCTGTATACATTATGAAATCCGAAAAATATGCTTTCGATAAATTGAACATTTCGCTAGAAATTCCCTTGATAAGAATTAAAATTAATTTCTTAATTACGTGGTAAAAAATATAAACGTAAACTACCAAAAAAAAAATATGAACGCATCTAAGAAATAGGTTTTAAAAAATACTACGTTATAGCTAAGATTCCATTGATTGGTTTTTTACAGAATTCCTCATAAAATAAATAAAAACACGGTTTTGTGCCTAGAACAAACATTTCTAGACTTCGCTTGCCAAGCGAATTTTATGCATATTACCTGTATTCGTAGTGACATAAGACGCACAGCTCGTAGCAAATTTTTTTTTACTTGTACATTCCTTATAAAATGTTATCTAATACGAATTTGCATAATCATTATACATAAAAAAGAATTAAAGACAAAGCGATAAAATTGTGCAGTGAGTGTGTCAGTGTGACGGAAGTAGGCTAATCTTTTCCTTACTTCATTGAAAATGATTATACATTTTCAAACAGTGGAATTATTTTTTTGAACACACACTGATTTTCTTTGACCTGTCAGGCGCCTAAGAGTCTTGGGTAAATTGGTGACATCAATTTTTTTTCACATCGGCATTTTTTTAATATGAATACCGCACAAGAGTCCCAACTGCTCCCAACCGCCTGGAGCCAGTGAGACTATGGCATCGCCAATAGGATTGAATGTTGTGAGGCTGGAGGTATTGGGGAGGGGGAGGAGAAGAGGAAGGTGGGTAAATACCTGGCTATTCAGATCTGGTCACCAAACACGGGTAAAGGCCATTTAAAGCAACGTTTCAATTCCCCAGGGTGATACTGAGAGTACCTTCCACTCTGGACGGTATACATCACAATTTGATTAATATAATTTCTGGTGGTTTTTCAATTGATAAGATTCTTTCGGGCCACCCGTCACCAACCGGGGTGTCCGAAAGTGATGTTAGCTTGTCGTGAATGCCGTTCCATTGAGCTTATCGATCTCAAGGACTATTGCCACAGCAAACAGACTGGCGTACTCACTGGAAAAATACTAACACCTTACCTTACAAACACCCGATACATACAGAAACTGCCTTCCGCCAGAACGGGCGTGACATTACGTATTACCAATTTTACGCGATGGACTATAAAAACTGCGCGCGTAATGTAAAAATGTAAAAATGTAAGAATGTAAAAAAAAAATCTTTCCAAAGTATTAACTTTCACACGATTTCATCGGTTTTTGTCCTTAAAAATTGATTGTCCCCCACAGAAGACATAAACCGATATAAGTGTGTTTAAAAAGTGTTCAAATCCATCCCAGAAAAAATGAAAGAAAATAACAAAGTGTGATTGATTTGAACACTTTTTTAATGTCAAACGCAACATTTGTACACCGTTGATATTTGTCATATGAGAACGGGTCGCTTCTACGACTCGTTATTGTGTTCAACAGCTCGGCTGTGGACTGATCTGCCGGCTTCTGTGTTTCCTCCCTCCTACAACATGGGTCTCTTCAAGACCCAGGTTCACTCCTTCTTATCATCTAAAATACCCTCCACACAGCATCCCCAAAGATGACATAGGCCTCGAGGGAAATTATTTCTCCTAGCCTCCTGTGTGGAGTTACTGTAAAAAAATGTTAGGCAAAAGTTTTATATTGTTTTCGGGGGAAAATATTGGGATTTTACCTCTTTAATTAAATACCTATTAATCGAATGAAAAAACATTGAATACTTATTTTTTCATTTAATGATCAATGCTATTTAAAGACTCTTTTCCTTTCCCTTTAGACCCAGCAATATCCTCCGATCGAATTTGTTTGAAAAGGAGATATGTTTACACGGAAGGGAGAGGGAGCGCGATAATATAAAAAAAAACGCTTAGGGCTTGAGCGATCGTTTTAAAAATATTTTATAAAACACGGCATATTTAGTAGAAAAGATTACCGACTTTAGTAACATTTATAGAAACGCTGAGAATGTTTTCATACCTACAACATGTTAAATAATAGTACCACACGCGTTATTCATATTTTTTTTCTATTGAGAGAATTTCATATAATTACGTTTGCAACTAGACATCTGAAGAGATTATCTTTAAAAAAGAATACATATTTTTTAAAGTGCATATCCAAGTTTTCAAGGGAAATTTGTAATATGTAGATAGAAATTTTAAAATTGGAAGCTTAAGAATTACCATTTCGCAGTGGCGTGCATTGTTCTATTTTATTTTTATTTTTATATGAATACCGCATAAGAGCCCCTACTGCTCCCTAGCGTCTGGAGTCAGTGAGACTACGACATTCCCAATTGGGGAATGTTGTGAGGCTGAAGGTATTGGAGAGGGGAAGGGGGAGAGGAAGGTGGGTAAATACCTGGCTATTCAGATCTGGTCACCAAACATGGCTAAAAGCCATTTCAAGCAACGTTTCAATTCTGAATGGTGGTCTTTCACCAGGGCGATACTAAGAGTCTCTTCCACTCTAGGGTAAGGACCAAGGGTAGGCTGAAAAATGGAATATTTAGATGGCCTTGAAAAATTCCGTTTTTATTATTATCTGCTACCGGTGGTTGTGGCTAGGTTGACAAATGAGAGCAAAAGTTGCTTATCTGTACATAGGTACTAATAAAATTAATTGTTTTTTTTTTATTATACTCGAGCATTACATCATCATAAAAAGTTGCCGAGCCATGTTCTTAGAGGTAGGCACAGCTTTTCATCCTTTATGAACTACACGCCACAAAAGTCAACAGTGTTAACACGATATTACTACAATTTGTACCTAGTGCTATAGATATTTTTTTAAATCATTTAGTTTTAATATTTGACATTTTTTTATACTTATCACTCCATTATGTATATACTCAAATTTGACATCACAACATTGCGACATAACCCTCGACAAATTGAAAGGCTCTCAGCTTTCTTTACATTTAAAGGGAGTTTATGGAACTTTACCCTTATAATAAATATTACTTTGTGTTCACGATAAACTGGTTTTAGGAAGCGTAAAATCATCGAAACTTCTCGCAGGGTAGTCACGGACAGCACTAGTAAAACTTTAACAGTGTTGCATTAACGATTATGTGTGGTAAACAGGCTCGATTTAATTGGGCTATAACTAGTTGCACTTCAATGTTGTCTGCTATGCGAAAAAAACCAAACTTAACATAATAACTTAACAAACTTAACATAACCAACAGGAAAAAAAAACACAAACCACAATTTAAAAAAATCTTCTATATTTGATATTACTACAATCCAAAGTAGCAACTAACACTTTTTTGAATTTTTAATTCCCAGTTGAACACCGATTCTTGGCCTATTTCAGCTGTTGATCAAACTGTGATCAGCTGACATGTTTTAAGCAAGACCGTTATGCTTGTCGGCTTATCACAATTTGATCAAAAGCCCAAATGGGCCGCAAAACGGCGATTAACGCGGATCATTAAAAAATCAAAAATCCTAAATGGCGATCGAGCTATGGCGCTGATGTGTTCATCAAATACGATGGAGTTTGAAAGATCTCGATCTTAAATGCAAATATTTCTATATAACCCATTTAGAGTAGTTTGAAGTGGGGTATCAATATTATGGGCTGAGTTGTGCATTCCATATAGGAACATAAGCACTGCCTACCCTACCGTACTCGCAAATCATTATACGAGTATGCTTTTAAAAATAAGCGCGAATGTCCAGCTACGAATAGCACCGCCGCGCACGCCCCACCGATTGCCTTTACCTACGTGTCAAAATCTGGAAGCAAGTATGAAAAATGACGCACATGTCGTATTCAAATATTCACTGTATTCTACACAAAAACATACATGTGTGCACAATGCGCATTTAAGGGAAGACTTGTTTGTGTCCGAAAAGGCGGTGCCTTTCAGTACACATCATAAATACGATCAAAATAAATGGCATCTCTTGGTACCTCTATTAATTGGTACAACTTTAATAACGAAATAATTATCACATTATGCGATTGTGCGGTGGACAAAAATATGGAGAAAAAAAATCAGTAAATACCTGGCTTGTAATAAGGATAAGTGTAGCGATTATTTGGAAACTTGATGTGGTAGGTAATAATCCCAAAGAACGTCGGCTAAAGCCGGCAGCTTAGCCACTGTTGGCGACAACTTACCACGTGGTAAGTTAAAGTTTTTATTTTATTAATCCGCTGGATTTCCTACTACGTGCCTACCCCGATTAAAAACTCTGTGCACGCCACTGATTATGGGTTTCATGATAATTCAACACATGTATGAATCGACTCACTTTTTAAAAGTGACATAAAGTCATGAAAAATAAAAAAACTACCCAATCCAACCTAACCTAAGTAATATATGTATGTATATTTAAAAAAAAATAAAATAAAAAGATTAATTAATTAGGTAAGGTTAGATTAGGTTTTCGGGTTAGTTTTTTTTTAAAACTTTTTAAGACTTCATATCACTTTAAAAAAGTGTGCCGATTAATACGTGTGTTGAATTATCAGGTCTTCGATTTTATAATTTTCTTCTTCGTATGGTGCAAGTGGGATGCTGAGGTTATTAAGCAAAAATTTACATCCGGGAATCCGGTGAAGGTTTTCATTTCTATATTTTTTATGCACGAGAGTCCTAACTGTCCGGAGTCAATGGAACTACGGCATCCCTAATAGGAGTATGCTGTGATACTGAAGGGAGTGGCAAAGTTAAAGAGGCGGGAAAGAGAAAGATTGGGAAGCACCTGACTATTCAGATCTGATCAATAAACATGGTTAGTGCTATTTCAAGCAAAGAATAGCGCTCTTTGACCAAGGCGATACTGATACTTACTATCTTCCACTGCGGGAAGGGTTCCGAATAAGATTAGCGGAAAAAGAATAAAATAACTATGAAAATGTTCAAACTAACCCGTGTGCGTCCTTTTGTGCGCCTTCAGATGCGAGCTCTTGGTGTAGACCTTTCTGCAGCCGTCCACGTCGCACGTGTGCAGCTTGCGGCGCGCGCGCGCCACGGCCTTGGCTTCGGCCAACCTCCGCTCCTCGGGCCCGTCCAGCGCCGCCAGCAGCGCTCCCGCTCCCGCACCAGCACCCACACCCACACCGGGAGGGATGGGGTGGCCGGCCGAACGGATGCGGTGCTCTTTCTGTAACCTGGAGCAAATACAAAATAAGGTTGGGTTCGCTAATTATAGGGTTCCATGACAAAAAAAATATATTAAAGAAAAATGAAGAAAAATAACAAATAACAAATCTAACCTAAACGAAACTAAATTAAACTAACCTAAACTAAACTAACCTAACTTATTCTTTCATGTGCTGTTTTGTCACTGTTCTGTTTAACCGGTTACCAATAGGCAGAGACTTGAAAATTTCGCGTTTACGATAACGCTAATTTGGACATATTAACGGAAAAAAACGGGAATAACGCGGAAATTTGGAATTTTTGGATAACAATGAGAATTTTCGGGTAGACAACGCGGATTTTCGTACTTTTCATAATTTTAAGATAAGAAAGTAATATTTTCTAAATATTTTTTTGGTCTATGATTTTGACAAGCTTGAATTGCCATAAAATGTAACGCAGCGACGAACTTCATGTCGAAAACTCGTACAGTCGTAATTTTTTTTCGAAATTTATTAAAAAAAAAAACTACGTAATACCTTTGTTGCAAAATAACACCACTTTTCCCAAAAATAACGCGAATTTCGCCGTAAATGATGCGAAATACACCGAAAAATAACGCGAAATATTCAGGTCCAGGTAATTATAGATATCTATATTATATTTTGATGGGACACTTCCATAGATAATAGAAACAAAGGGAGATATGTCATGCTTGCGTGTCGACTATCGCCGAGCCACGAACAAACTGCACGGACTATCAAAGTTGCAATGAAAGTTATGCGTTTAGTGTGTAGGTAGAAAAAAAGGCGGGTGGCGCTGTGCGTAGATCCGATTTCCAGTAGTATGGGTGAATGATGTTGGCGAAACGCGATGTGCCTTCGGTTTCATTCTAATAAAGTTCCATGGTTTATTCTCCTGGTTTCTATTCTCTGTAAGTTAGATAAGCAATAATTGATTGATTTTTTAAATAATTCTAGGTAAATCTCACAGTTAAGACTGATAACAAAGCAAGTTATTGCATGACTTTATCAACATGCTTACGATCACATTATGCATGTTCTTTTTAACCTAATCACAAGAATTGGCTTAAGAACTGTTCGGAGCCGGTGGGATTATGGCATCAAGGTGGCGAGGCTGAAGGAAGTAGGAGGAGATGAAGAACCTAGTTTCTGATAGCATCCGGATCCACTATGCTGGAACGTGCAGCAAAAATCCACTATGTAATAATTTATTTTAATTATATACACGTGAAATAACACGGCATTCAAATCAGACCACAGAAACTTGCAAGCGCAGGGTAGGTTTTTCATAAAAGAAATTAAAAAATGGGTAAATAATTGAAATCCAAAACATTTTCATCTTTTTTACATATTTTGAGCCAGAAACTTCACAGGACCATCTGATTTAACGGTCGGCAACCAAAAATACACACTTTGCAGGTTGTATGAGGTTTTAAAAGACAAACATCATCAAACCGTAATCTTTTAAATTCTACGTGAAATATGTTCACGAATTTTAGGTAAAACGTTCAAAATTGCCTTCACTAGTTTTAAGAGTGCACATATTTTTACATATCTTATGAATGTATTTCGTAGAATTTACGCGGGCTATTTCCCAAGCTGAGTAGTCGCCACGACAGTTGCAATACGTAATCTCGGCTATTCACTTTCAATTCTGTAATAAAATAACTTTACAGCTTAAAATAAGTGTATCATACCTGTAGGCCGCTTCCTTGAGGTGTTTCGCAAGGCGAGTGGCATCACTGCTCGGGATATTAAACACTCCTGCGCTTTTCTCCGCCGCCTCTATAGTATCCTCCGCAATAACTTGTTTCACATCTGCCTGCCCTTCATCGGCTTCTTGTGAAAGATGACCACAGCCCGCAACCAGATCAGGTGAAAACCGTTCAGTTTTAACGACATCTTCCAAACCCTCCTTCTTTGAAGCTGTCTCAAAATTAGACAGACTTTTAAGGCTTTTAAAAAATTTACTTTCTACATTGTCTAAAGAGTGATTTTTACCATGCGTGACATAAGAAACGCTTCCATCTGCTTTCACGGACGCCTTTCTCGAGTCGAAACTGACTCCAAAATTCGTATCAATCTTTTGAGAATCACTTTTCGCAAATGAATTGTTGCTTAGGTCCAACTTTTCAGCAGTTCTTTCGATCTTTTCACGCTTCACTATCAACAAATCTGGTGGTGCCAGAAATCTATGATTTTCAGATTTAACAGTGACAAATTGATTGTTGCTTTCTTGGTTCATGGCCTTTCTGACGTCTCGGAAGCTGGTTGCTGCTGCAGGGATGATGATTGCATCGGGATGGTAGGATTTGGTCTTTTGTCTGATTGGAGATAAGGATGGCCTCTTTCTAGACAGGACGGCTTCTTGGCAGTTCTTGTTGCCTGTGCTGGTGTTGTTGTTATTGTTGTTGTGGCTGTTGTTGAAGCCGGGGGCGGGGGTGGAGAGGTGCGCGGGGGGGCGGCTCCTGGATGTCACGTGACGTCTCTGGTGTTGGACGTGTGCTCTGAGGAACCTGTTAATTAATTCACTTATTACATTTGAAATAAGTCATCATTTTATGATATAAAGGGTGCTCTACCCGTGCTGTCGTCCCAATCTTACAGTTTTTCGAGTACATGGATTCGGTTATGGTGAGGTATGTGTTGGTTGGGTTATCTAACACAGACGGCATAACTAATAATAATTCATGTACTTGAAATTAAACTAAAAAATCGTTTTATTCACAAGGTTATTTATTTTAATTGTCGAGCAGTTTCTGAAAAACCCTTCCCAACAGAAATGACTGTTACAAATAGGTTGCCAGTTGAAACATATGGTTTAAATATTGATTTATTTGCGCCCATTGAAGGCTTTTACATGGACATTTACAAATAATATTGAAAAGGTACATATTATAAGGTAATATAAAAGTAAACAAGATAATTATTTAATTAATAATGACGCCACATAGTTACCAATCGCTTGAAGAAATTATAAAAGATAATTTAACACTTTTATCCCGAGTTAAATAGTTTCAAATAACCTACGTGAAATAACTCCATGAAAAAAACCGTACTAATGAATGCTTATTCTGTAACATTCATCTACCAAATATTTCAACAATATCGAAGTATTTGTTCATGTTGAATCCGGTCGCATAGGAGTATAATATTGCGACGCCGAAGTAGAATTGTCACAATAAAATAGTAGGTAAAGTCTTGTAACTGTCCTACCAGGAACATGAAAAGAAATCAAATATAGCAGTTCAGGGGTATAAAGCATGGAAGTAACAATCTTAAACAAACACGTTAAATCATCAATAGCAAATAATTCTACGTTCAGATAATTTCTATAAATTTAACGAATAGAGTAGATAATCGTAATCTGTGCATTTTCTAAGAATACCCATTCTAAAAATTACTTTCAATCGTTTTCAAAGAACTTCATAATTCGGAGATCAAACTGTGGAATTGTACTCGACATGACTATTCGCTGGTGACGTATACAATGTTTTTATAGTATTGACATTATTAAAGTCACTAGATACTCTTAAAATAAATACCAACATTTAGAAAGCTTATGTGGTTGATAAAATTGAGTTTCTTATCAAACCATATTCCCATATGATAGCACACATTAGCAGATATGCGAATCTGACGAAGAAATTATAACATCTTAGAAAAGAAAAATGTTTCAATAAAACAGAGAGTATTGCAATGCACTTACAGTTCGTCTTTGAAGGTCTGCAGGGCCAGCAGGGTGGCTTGCTCGTCCAGAGTCAGGCGGGGGCCTCCGGGGGCTCGTCTCGTGGACTCTGTAACAATACAAATAAATACTGTCAGCAATATTCATTGCGCGTGGCGAACCGCTTGCGGCTGGGCCATGTCACTGAGAGCTCCGTTGAAACCTTTATTTCTATTACATTCGTTCCTTAATTTCTTTTATTATTTGATAGTCTGTATCGATGTATGTTGTCTCTCCTTTAGCCTCGATAACCAAGAACAAACGGAACTCTAGGTAAGAATACTTCTTTATTTGGTACACAGGTAGACGCACTACTACTTTTACTACGCTACCTTTTCACAGATATTTTGTATTTGTATTTTAATAATAATAATATGAAAACTTATTTTTTCAATTGATTTTAGTCATTTTGTGGGTCTCCAATATTAAATTAATAAGAATTACTTTGTTTTTACAAGAAAATTACGAAGCTTTCAACATCATCAGGATACACAGTATACTGCGTATTCCGCTTCGCTTTCGCAACATGTTGATATTTATACATTTAAAACAGTGGCGTAAAGAAAGTAATTATTTTTAATTTATTTATAATTTAATTTATTCATAATTTAATTAATTAAATTCCTGATGATGAAAGTGGTGTAAAAAAAGAACATATTTTATAATTAATTAATTAATAATGACGCCACAAAGTGAATACCAATCGTTTGAAGAAATTATATTAATAATAATAATTTGTTATATTGTACATTACAAAATTACATTGAATACATATAAGGAATTACCTACACGTACGTACTTGAAGTTTGTAGGACAAAAAGATTTACAAATTTTTTGAAATTTGTAAATCTAGTAGTGGTGAAGACCGCGTTAATTAGGAGAGATTCTTTCAAGAATCAATAGGATTTCCCCTTTGACTCTCTCTTTACTGACGCCAAATATGTCAATATATATTGGGCACACAAGATGAAATAGCGAAATTAACCTCTACAATATATAATGCTCTTGACTAGGGAAACAAATGTTTAAGTATATTCATCGACTTGAGGAAAGCATTTGACAGCATATGCCATAAAAAAACGAATGAAAAAATTAGAAAATGTTGGAATTCAAGGAACAGTAAAAGAATGGTTCAAAAGTTATTTACATTTACGACACCAACACGTAAAAAATAATAATATATTGAGCGAACCCACCTATTCAGAATTTGGAATCCCCCAAGGAACAGTTCTGGGACCAATACTGTTCATTATTTACGTAAATGACATGCATGGTGTCCCAAAAATAGGAAAAATTATATCTTTTGCTGACGACACAGTTTTAATCATAGAAAAAAAAACCTTGGGAGAAGCCTATCGAAGTACGAATATTGAAATAAACAACCCGAATCAATGACTGGATGACAATTACCTATCCTTAAACTCGGACAAAACTTACTTCATGACATTTACAATATCGGACCAAAACCTTCATTCAACAAATTCCTAAATTATTATACATAGCTCTTGTAAAAAATATCCTGATAACTACAATTCACCCAAATGCTCCACATTAACAAAAAAGAATCATATAAAATATTTGGGAATAACAATAGATCAACACATAAAATGGACAGAACATATTGCGCAAAATATTAAACGAATTCGAAAACTTTACTACATATTCTTCAAACTAAGAAATATTTTACAAAAATCTATGCTACTGAAGGTTTACTATGCTTTAGCACAATCAATTCTACAATATGGAATAATAGGCTGGGGAGGAGCGTTTAAAACTAACTTAGACCCATTGGAAATAGTCCAAAGACTGATTAAAACAATTCTAAAAAAAAACATCTTATTTTTCTACCTGTGAGTTATTCAACGAATTTAAAGTCTTAGATTTAAATACAATATACCAAAAAAATTCAAAGTTATGAATTTTTTAAGAAAAAACTTAAAATACATTTTACAAGAAACTAATTTTAGGTGTATATTATAAGTTCACTTGGAAAAAATGTATATATGTTTATATACATACATTATATGCATATATTTTATTTCTAAAAATTTCGTTTTCTTTTATTATTTTTTAATTTTAAATTTTTTAAATTAGTGTATAGACACCAGAACATCAAGTTCATGGTAGTACTGTTGAAATGATTAAATGTGTAACAATAAATATTAGTACTCCCTCCCTAAACACGAGAATTTCACAATTAGGGAGGTATTAAATTAAAAAAAGGAAACTAAAAGGATTATTTAAATAAATAAAAAATATGTACTTAAATACACAATGTTCATAATTATGTCTGAAAAAAAAATCCTGTGAAATTTCATGTTCTACACTAGCCAAAAATATTTCTACGAGCTGTGTGTCTTATGCCACCACGAATACAGGTAATATACATAAAATTCGCTTGGCAAGCGATGTCTAGATTTTTATAAAAAAAAATTTCTGAATTATTTTGTAAAAAAAAAATCATCAAGGAAATTTGTCGCAAATAATCTTAGCTATAGAGAAGTGTTTAAAAAAAACTCGTTTCTTACATGCGTTCATAATTTTCCATTGAATATATTTTTTTTTGTATTTTATGGTTACATTTTTCACAAAGAAATTATTACTTTTATTTTAATTCATATTAAGGGAATTTCTAGAAAAACGTTCAATTTACCCAAAGCATATTTTTTGGTTTTAATAATGTAAACAGATTAGTAGAGATTAGAGTAAAGATTAATCGAAATAGTGATTTCACTGATAGCTTCGCCTTAAGTGTACCAAATGAGGTTGTCTCCTACAACGGAATTTCATGTTACTCAAAAGAATCATATTCATTAGACCATGCAATGAACAGAAATATTTGAACATTTGGAAAATACAAAATACTACCGAAGATATAAGTCGTCAAAATGTTGATAATCTCGCCGACCGGCCGATGCGTGTGACGTCACGGCTCATAAAAGGACTGGGGCGTCAGTACCCGTTACTGCCATTGCAATTTTATGTTCACAACGAAGATTTTCATGAAGCAGATAAACAATTTAATTGGCCTGTCTGAAGTCTAAGAGTTGAAAGGTCTTATGTAAATTGGTAAACATAACACAGTAGGTTAAACCAATTCATTCAATCAAATAGAATTTTGATCAATAATTAAAAGTTCAATTTAATATTATTCTATAATCATTAAGACAACCTTACTTTTGTCATAGGATGCTGATGCTGCTTGAAAGGATTTCACATCACTAACTAGAGACTTAACCAGAGGCAAGAGAATTTATCGAACGACGGTACAGTAAAATACTTGTAGTAATCAAGGCCTCTGCTTTGAGAAAAACATGTCGCCGCCATTAGAAAAATATAGCTTACAGACGACAAACACAGTGGATAACACCACTGCAACCAATGAGGTCGGAATTAATAGACTTGCCCTAAGTGCGATTTCTCATTTTGGCACCAGCTGAGTTCACCGCTGTTCACGTTTGTTTCGCGTGATTTTGACTACGGTAAGCAATTTAGAAAATATTTATGAAAAGGGTCTAAATACTCTAAAAAACCCTGAATCTGTGCAGAAACGGTCCGTTTGATAGATTCGCCTATCTTAATGAACGGATGGAAATCTTTGGAGCACAGACGTCAGGTAGGAATGCCGTCCTTGTTTTCGCGGTATTTCAATGGGGGATGTCTTGAGGAACTAGCGTTATTGATCCCTTCGGCACCAGTGCACAGTCGGTAAAAACGCCAAACGCGCTTAACATTTGTACGCGGTTGACATTGGGTCGCTTCTAGGACTCGTTCTTGCGTTCAACAGGTCGGCTGTGGAATGTTTTGCCGGACTGTGTTTCCTCCCTCCTACAAAATGGGTCTCTTCAAGACCCAGGTTCACTCCTTCCTATCCTCTAAAAGGCCCTCCACAATGGGATGATGCCCAAAGATGACAGGCCTCGAGGGAAATTATTTCCCGCAGGGAATAAAAAAAAGATTTTTGTAAACAAGTCGAATCCTTTTACTTAAATTGGCAGTAAGCCTAGCTCGCCCCACCCCCGCCATTCTTATTTGGTTTCATCCCCTTGCGTGCTAGGGCATCTCTATGTATTATCTTTTGTATGTTTAAAACCATTTCAACCGACGTAACGTTTAGATGTCTTTACCAGGGCGATTCTGAAAATCTTTTTCTATCTTCTCTAATATATAAAGAAGAATGAAATTTTGCACACTTGACTTTCGAAACAAGAGGAAGGTCACTGTCTACATGATATTTCGAAAAACCACCCCCATCCCCCTTTCACACCCTTAAAGCCACATTTTGTAACTTTTTGACCCCGGGCAACACCGGGCACCTCAGCTAGTCTCTATATATAAATATGAATGTCTATCTATCTGTATGTCTGTCCTAGATTTTCTCAAAAATTACTCGACCGGTTTCGCTCTAAATAGCACAGTTTGTTCTTATTAGTGCCGGGAAGGTTTAGAGAGTAATTTGAGTGAAATCCAATATGTAAAACTGTTGCTATAACGTTTTAAAATTATTATGAAAAATATTGAACCAGTCATGTTGTATTGAGGTTAGCCCATAGATATACCGCTCTGGTTAGCCACAGAATACATATTCAAAAGAAAGTTTGCTTGGCTAAAATATTTTCAAAATGGAAAACACATGTAGGCACCTACTTAAGAAAGAAATGAATTATTTAGGTATACTTTGAAAAAATAAATGTTCGGAATGAAATAAAATTTACAAATGAATTTTTCTTTATTTCTTTGTTTAGAGATATTAATAGCTTCACAAGGCATTAATATCGCTGTCAAATCGCTTATGGCACACAAACGACAAGCAAGAATTCACAACATCAAAACTATATTCCAAAAAAAAACCGAGCAAGGCCGTGTACACATCAGCCAGTATCCAATAAAGTACTTAAGTCGAGATTTCAACACTAGCAGTCTCCGAAGCGCACTGTCTCTTCGATAAATCTACCTATAAAAAATATACACAATCGTATCGACAAATCAATATATCACATAACGTAACAACATTTTTTAAATGCATTATTTAATTTCATTCTGGTTTATTTTACTTTGACCGTGGCGAGTTTCGCCGCTTGCGGATGCTAACAAACTTGTAGTTGCATACAATGTATGTATATTACACGTACTTCCCAGTTGCAATCAAGTTGGACAATCATCTGAGCGGGTATATGAGGTAAAAGATGTATGCGATAAAGTTGTAAAACTGTTAGTTTGTCGGACCGATTTTGGCCAATGATTAAAATATATTATTTAAAAAAATTCAAGTAATAATTTTGCACAAGTTCCGACAACTTTTTTACACGTTTTTAAATTTATTTTCATTTTAATGAAAGACAAACATTCCCGGGTTACGAATAAACCGACAATATTTGAAAATCTGCTACTACCAACAGGGAATATGTTGCTTGTGTAGAGATGGAAGATTTAGCCAGCAGAGGAATTAAACTCACGGTGCCTGGGTGCGACCCAGACGCAATGTCAACTCAGCCACTGTGAGCCACGTTGAATAATATGATCTAATCTATTTTTCACAGACAAAATGATATTTTAAGGCTTCATAGCTCATAGTGGAAGTGACGTTGGGAGCTGAAAACAATTGCATCGACATTCAAGAGTTATTGGTACTCAAACATTGGGCAAACAGATGATATTTCCGCTTTAAAAGTAGTTACGAGGGAGCCTTCTAAAATGGGCCTAAACATCACTTTGCGGGTTGCTAACTGAAGCAATACCACAAATGATTTATCTGTTAATTCTATACGGGTAGTTAGGAAAATATATAAGGTTTCAAAAGACAACAACTACAAATCTGCATTAATTAAATTATCCAAAATGTCTGGAAATAGGTGCAGTTTGAAAACCAGTGAAAGCCATTTTAAACGTTTTACCCAAAATTTGAGCACGTATTTAATAGAGTTTAAGAGATTACAGTTTGAGGATTATTGTCTTTTGAAATCATTTAGATTTTACGAATAACCCGTATAGAATTGACAGAAAAAGCATTTATAGTATTTCCCGAGTTTCATCATATATTTTTGGCTGCTGACCGCTAATTCTGGTTGAATTCGCTTATCACAAAATCTCGTGGAATTTTATCTCAGAAGACGCGCATTTACCTACTTTAAAATGAATGGACGTAAATACGTTAAAACAAGGTTTTTTAGTAATTTCAAGGGATAATTTCCTTAAAACCAAGGCCCCCCGCATATTATACAGAAAATCCAGATAATAAAGCGTGTAAACCGTAAAACATGTCCCCTCCGGAGCATGCAGCGACCTTGCTAGAGAAGATGAGTAGGTGCACGCCCATCGGCGTTGTCAGGAGGTGATGGGGCGGAGGGGGGAGGGGGACCGGACTCCGAGGTCACACCGGGTTACGCAGGGGCCTCGTGGCGCCAACAACTAACTGCCACACCACCACTATCTACCTGCCAACTGCTGTGTTAGTTTGTTATACCGGTTCGATGTCTGACAGGGCTGTGCAAACAACATTTAGTTTAGATTTACTTTCTCTTCTGCAAATAAGGAAAATTAAATTATGTTGTAATGGTTGACCCTGACGAGATCTAAGGAAGCCGTTGGGTCATGGATGTCATGTCAATGTTTTTTTTTATTTTTAACAAATATGAAACCTTATTAATAAAATCTATACATTTGATGTTTTCTGTTAGAATTATTTAATACTAGCTGATGTGTACCCGGCCTTGATCGGGTACAATAATTAATTTGACACCGAAAGTAACTAACTAAACACACCGAAAGTAACAACTATCTACAAATATAGAAACATTCAATTGAATACAGAGCCCTCGGGGTGATTTTTCACAAAAACGGCGCTATACAAATCATCCAATTATTATTATTTATTTCATTCCAAACGTTTATTTTTTCAAAATATATCTAAATCATAAAATTCTTAAGAAGGTACCATTTTCCATTTTGAAAACATTCTACCCAAAAAAAATCTTCTCCTTTTGAATATGCTATCTGTGGTTAACCAGGGTGTTATATGTACGGGCCAACCTAAATAAAACATAGCGGGTTGAATGTTTTTCATACTAATTTTAAAACGTTATAGCAACAGTTTTACATATTGGATTTCATTAAAACTACTCTCTAAACCTTCCCGGCACTAATAAGAACAAACTGTGCTATTTTCAGCGAAACCGGTCCAGTAATTTTCGAGAAAATCGAGGACAAACAAACTAACATTGATTTTTACATATATATATATATTGATTGTCTAACATCAACCGTATAAAGTTGCGTGTCTTTAAACTTACATCAAATCACCCGCGTAACATTGTCAAATAAACACCTAAAGTTAAAGCCTCCGCATTTAGAATTTCGATGTACATCTTACAAACTTCCCCATTTTATGCACCTAAAAAAATACATGTTATTTTTTAAGATAATCTTCGTTTTTATGTGACACCCTCACAAGAGCGCCCCTGTACGTACAGAGCACATACGAGGGAACTATATCGCTGCCCGGTGGGGCAACGTTATAAAGCGGGTTGAGGAGGGGTTTGTAGGAAGGTATTATTATAAATGCAGGAGGAAAGACAGATGCTGATAGCTCGTTCCACATACGAGCCGATTTACACAAAAACGAGTCGGTGAAACGACCCGTTCTTGTGAAGCCAACATCAACTGTGAACGGATGTTCCGTTCGTGACGGCGTGGAAGGGAGGGAATCAACGCTGCTAGCTCCTTCGAGCAGGGTCCACTGAAATATCTGTAGAACAGATACAAATCTCTATTCAGATGTATAGTTAAAAAGTAATTATATGAAATTACCTCGATAGATAAAAAAAAACGCAAAACATGATACGAAAAATATAAATAACGTGTGTGGTTCCGTTATAGGTATGTTATATTGTTATTGAGAGTATTTCTCTATTCTAAAAACGTCGAGTTTTAATAAATATTTTTTAAACGATCACTTACGCCCCAAGCATTATTTATATTTGCGCGCCCTTTCTCTCGTCCGTATTAATAGATTTGAATAAAATTATCCATTGGAACCACTTAGCACAGCCCTGTGTCCTCCACTCGGACCAGAGTGTTATACGGAAAATGAGACGGGTACTGTTATTTGCTCACCAGGGCTGGCACAGTTCACCGAATATCGCAATCATAGAAATAACGGTATAAATTAAACAACAAGCAAAATGATACGGTAGTTCCAACAGAAATTTAATTACAATTAGCAAAGCGGCGGGTGGCGTTGGGGATTAATGGAAACCCCACGGGTGATTGTTACAGATCGCAGAGAGGATGGAAGGGTAAATCTTTTTAGAACCGAAAAAGAGTCCCAAATGTCCGGAGCGGATTTGAGGAAGCTCGTGTGGCTGAAAAGAAGTGATTTTTTAAAATTGCGAATTGCGGTTCAAGAGTTCTAACTGCCCGACTTAACTACGGCAAAGCCAATTCAGATTGCCATAGTCGCATGTTTTGAGGCTGAAAGGGTTGGAGAGGGGAAGGAGATGGTGGGAGAAGGTCGGGGAGTACCCGGTTATTCAGATCTGGTCACTAAACACGACTAAAGCCATCATGAAGCAAAGTTTCGATTATTAACCCGTATCAGATCCAAAACCATGGGTGTGATAAAAAAAATTGGGCTTGAAAACTAATATGGGTATTTTTTTTTCAATACATTAGAAGTTATTGCTACGTTCATTTGAAACCACGTAAGGTCGCTAAAGGTGTGTTGCACTTATAATGACAAATCATAAACAATTTTTTTTAAATACAATATTTTTTCAATAAAAAAAATTGTATCAAAATTAAAGTGCAAAAACATAACTTCAAAACTTACTTTACAAAAACAACTTACACGTTGCGAAACGCCACCTGGAGCAACATAAGCAAGGCAACCGCCTCAACGAATAGATGAAATGGCTTTAGCCGTGTTTGGTGACAAGATCTGAATAGCCAGGTACTTCTCCCACCTTCCTTCTTTCTTCCCCATCTCTTTCCCCTCATCAATTCCTTCAGCCTCACAAGATACCCTATATTGGGGATGCCATAGTCTCACTGGCTCCAGACGGTTGGTAGTAGTTGGGACTCTTGTGCGGTATCACATAAAAAAGATAGAATTCTACGAAAAAAATAGCATGCCAAGCTACCATTTGGTAAACGGAAACCGCCAGGTTTTTCGCCCCAGATAGACATGAAAAAATTCTGAAAATATATGTATTTTCCAATATACATACGCGTTGCCCAAAAAGCTAAAGGGCACATGCGCAAAAATTGACTTTCGAGTACAGCGTATTTACCACACTTAAGAAAGAGTCAAACTAAATATTCGGTGTATGTAAACAAGTCGAACCGTTTTACTTATTCGCTATTTTACTTTAAGTGGCGCCATGCCTAGCTCGCCCCCTTATTTTAGTTACATCCTCTTGCGTGTTAGTAGGACATCTCTAAAAATAATAAAAATAATCTCTAATATCGCTGAAAATAGCACAGTTTGTTCTTATTAGTGCCGGGAAGGTTTAGAGAGTAGTTGGAATTAAATCCAATACGTAAAACTGTAATAAAGTTTTAAAATTAGTATGAAAAACATTGATCCCGCCATGTTGTATTGAGGTTAGCCCATAGATATATCACTCTGCTTAGAAACAGATTAGGAACTCAATAGAAGAAGATTTGTTTGAGTAGAATATTTACAAAATGGATCAGCTAGTTAAAGTAGTTAGTTTTTTTTAGTTTTAGAGAATGTATGAGACGACGTATGAATGTGAATGACGCAAGAAGTGTATGCCAAGATCGAGTTGTTTGGCGGTCCGTCCTCTCTGCCTACCCCTGCGGGGAATAGTTAGTTAGTTATCAGCTAGTTTTGAAATACAAATTTAGGACGAAGCACGTCATAAAGCCACATAATGAAACAAACTGTAAGAAATTAAAAATGAATAAACGCTATGTTTTAAAATGCATAAACTTGTTGTGTTTTTGAACAATATACCTTCTTCCTCCCCATATCCTTGCCCTCCCTTCAGCCTCATAATAGTCCCACTGGATAAGGACAGTTGGGACTCTTGTGCGGTATTCACATAAAAAAGTGTTTCTGCTATTTTTCAGTTCTGCGCTGTCCCTGCTCTGTTGGGATGAGCCGGGTCAGTTCCAGCGACCTCCATCTGTCACGGCATCTTACCTCCGCAGCGCTCCGCGAGGTCACCTCTCTACTCGGCTGTTACCGTCCTCTCTCATCTCATCTCATATCACCGTCTTACGCTATGCAAATTCACGGAATCGGCAATTTATCGAAGGTATTTTCATGCCCACCTACCTATCTTTTAAATCTTCTTCTATTATATAAATAAGAATGTCACGGGCGGGATGTGTTTGTTTGTTTTGTATACAAATTTACAGTTTTATTCCGAGTTTGATGAAATTTTGTAGACTTGACTTTCGAAATAAGAAGGTCACGGTCTTGACGAGATTTCGAAAAAAAACCATCATCCATCCCCCTTTACCACCGCTTAAAGCAGATTTTTTGTACTTCCTGATGAAAGTGAACATAAGAGGAAAACTACTGGGTAGGGAAATGGGGAGGGGTTTGGGTAGGGGTAGGAGTAGGGGTAGAGGTAGGGGCAGGGGTAGGGGTAAAGGTAGGGGTAACACATCAGAATCTCAAAACTTTACTCCAAACCATTCATAAACCCAAGCATTTAAAAAAGAAATGAGTGCAGACGTGATTAGGACCAGCCAAAATGACGAAATTTTGTTTGATTTTGTAAGAAATCATGAAACTTTATGCTCGTATAAGCTTTTAGTACTTACTTACATATATTACGTAAATTATAAGAATATATTACACAATTGGTGCTTGGGTAAAGATTTACAGTTCATACTCGTTGTTAGGTTAAGTTTTTAGCCTAGAAACGAGTACTTAGTACGATTTTGAAACATCTCACTCTCCCTCAAACGATAGTCTCCGTCTTCCGATGACTCCAGCATCTTCCAAATATACTAATAATGCCATGTCGAGATCGTCCATTTTCTATCGCAAAACGTCACCTTGTTGGCCGCCTAACTAGACATCTCTGGTCACCGTTAAGGCGGCCGTCTTGTTACGCCCGCCGCATCACGTCATATCACGGCCGATAGATAACATGACCGCCTTCCTAGGAAACAGTAGTTTTGATAAGCAGCACATAAATGTACATATTTGAAATTAGTAGGTACACTCTTGATAACTGTATTTATTGTTTATCCTGTTAAAATAAATACACCCTAAAGTGAATCGATATTTTTCACCATGTCGGAAGTTAGTTATATTGCGGATGATCGTAATGTATCAAATGACAGCGGCACTACGGACGACGAGACCTTTGTTCCCATAAATGAAGACAGTGACGACGGAAGGACATTATTGCAGATCGCAATAAAAGATTGCGAATAGAAAGTGAACCTTGGGATTCATTTTCAAAACAAAAGTGAAATAATTTTCTACTTTTCTATTTTTTGTAGTTGTAAATGTGTAGTTTTTTTTAAAATTAGAACTATAATATTAGTAAAATTTCATTATTTAATTGTACAATTTAAAAAAAAAATAAAATATATATATATATATGTAAGAAGCTTTTAATAGATATATATATATATATATGGATATTTGTCCAAGTTATTACATTTTTATTGAATACCATATTTTTATTTATTTAAAACAAAGAATATCTATAGCAATTTATATACGTACTTGCAAAATAAGGATAGCACTAAAACGGTTAAATGACAAAAAAAAACTAATGATATCAATAAGAAAAAAATAATAGTTTGAGCGTTTCTCAATATACTGTAATGATAGTGAGCATTACTGAGCCTCGTAGATTAAAAGTGCCTTGCAAGCTGTACAGTGTTGGACACATCGCGGTGCCAACATTACACGGTCGTCGTGGATTAGGATTCAGGAAATGCATTAATCACAGGCACCTGTGTAATAAAACCTCAATTATCTAAGAGTTCGGTTTCATATTAAATCACATTAAATCCGCGGAAAATCAAGGGAAAGCGTGCAATTATTCAAAGTTACGAAATAGAGTAAAATAGTTAATATTATGCAGGTAACCGAACTACTTTATAGATGATTAAAAACAATATATATATACGACTTGAGACTACTTAACTACCATAGGAGTGGTCTAACCCTCGTCACTTTTTAGAAATAATTTTTTTAATCTAATTAATATACTTTCAATTTTTTGAATAGCTGCAACCGTTACCCTTTTCTTTTCTGTGTCTTTTCGGATTTACGTTTCATTTTGAGAGTTGTTCACATCTCTTGTAAACATACTTCCTGCGATGACCACGCCAAGGTACTGTGGCGTATTGTCTTCTATTATTATATGGGTTTATGGTGGGGAATTAAACTCGTATATTGCAGGTTGGGTACAATTATCACTGTCACAATGCCACAAGTATGAAGCTATGGTATGAAGGGGGACGAGACAACCTGTCATTCGCTTATCCATAAGTCATGCTGTATCTTTCATACATTTTGACATACGTTCACCACACTTCCAAAATATACACAAATCATCCACTTGCTCCAAGTATTCATCATATCGCAAACTGTTTTCGTACTCTCTATTCCAAATAAGACCCTAACGGCATATTAAATATATATATACCTATTATCTAGCGGCGTGCATTGCTCTATGACCATAGATAGATAGGCTGTATGCATGAATTGAATATTTTAAAAAGGATTATTTTGTCATGTTAAAATGACCTTAAAAAGCGTAAGAAGCTTTTAATAGATATCATCATTATAATCAAATGAAACACTCAAACTTTGTTTAAACCACATTTATTTTATACGCCTACCGATATTAGCATATTTTACACTTTTAGTTATGTACAGTGTTGCGGTCTGTGGATGCATTTGCGCACCGATGCGTGAATTTTTAAACTTTTTCTATTTAACGACTTTAGGTAAGCACTGACCGGCTAGCCTAGCTAAGTAATTTACGGGTGCATTCTTCAATTTATGGATACGATTGTCTGAAAAGATGAGTTTTAAGTTTAGTTCTGAATTCTGTCGAGTCTTTGATAATTGTTAAGTCATGCGGGAGTTCATTCCAGGCTACAGAATAAGTGAGCATACAAGTTGCTTACCGAATTCATGGAAAAAATGCATTTTTAGCACATATTCTTCGTATTTTTTATTATCTTTTAATTTATTTTCAATCCTCGTTATTGATAGTGTAGGCATAGAGTTTCAGCCTTTATGTACTGCACGCCATTGCTATTTTCGGACCCGAAAAAAAGTTTAATTTCAATTGCTCCTATAAAGTTGTGCAATTTTGAAGTTAGACCACTCTTGCCATAGTAATCTCATTTACAAATAGGTACAGGCCCTTTGTCTGTATTTGAAAGATGTCTGAAAAAATAATGTAGGTACCCATGCACTTTTCAATGTACCCATTCCAAGTAAATTAACAATACAAAATCAGTTTAAAATACAATGGTAACAATAAATAACGTTATTATAACCATGTTACAATGAACAATTGTACGTTAAGACCTCCGTGAATTTCGTTGTACAAATAAATAAAAAGGATTAAAATGCAATTTACCAATTGCTCCCATAATAATGACCGAATTTAATCAATAAGATAAGAAAATAATTTAACAATAAGAAAACTACAATATAATATAAACTCATACATACAAACACAAAATTCATCAAAACGTCACAGGTACACATAACATACATTTCAACAGCATACATACACATTATGGCAAGCAATCCATTAGCTACGAGGGGGTAATTTATATAATTGCTTTACAGACAAAATTTAAAAAAATGTAAATATATTTAAAAAGACATTGTTTTATCTGAAAATAAATAAACAAAATAATTAAAATATATAAAATTGTAATGCATTTGTTTAGGTAATCATTCTAGTTAAGAAAATAAAAAAATAATTTTCGTTTTCTGGAATTACATAAATAAAAAAAATAAAATAACCGCACCAAACCGGAGCGCTGTTCCGGTCCTTTAAAACTACTGTGTAAGTATTCCGATTCTTTAAAACTGTGTAGGGAACTGAGAATAAACCATTGAAAATTTTTGTGGACTCTAAATCAGGAAGTTAGCGTTCGAACTATGCCAGAATAAAAAATATTAACCTCGCGCTTGTTAGAAATTTAACAAATAAAATAATAATATTGTGAAGCAAGTGGGAAACGTATGACACGGTGTCCGGATATTGGTGGTATCAAAAAGTAAACTCGTCGGGGGAGTATGAATTTGGAATAAAAATATTTGAATCAGAAGGACCAACGTTTATTACGGAGGGGGGACGTTTGTGGGGGACTAAACATAGCTAAATATATTTCAAGCAAGATTTTTTTTCATCAGGCAATACTGAGATCATCTCCCTCTCAGAAAAGAAGTGCAAATATTGTATATATTATTTTATTTTCATTTTTCACCTAAATATGTTAAATAAAAGGCATTTATATCTGGGTTTGAAGGACATACATCACTGATGTATACCACAATATGATATTTAGTAGGTGCCTTACTGGTTACGGGATATTCCCGTGTTTCTCCATGTTTAACTTTGCTGGAATGTCCCGGGCACCATCAAGTCGCGTTGTAAGTTTGGAACTCATCTTCAAAATACATTGCCCTTGGCTTGGTGGAAATCTCTGACCATTGATGACAACACTTCGTTTCATTTTGGGAACAATATTATTAACCGCTCATACAGTAACAGCAAAGAGATACGTTTCACCCTTATTTAAACATTATTTTTAATGGAAATGGTCCATTTAAAAAATAGATATAAAATTGACAGTCCGCGGATGAGTGGTTACGACCCTTCGCTACGAATCCGGAGGTCGCGGATTCAAATCCCGGCGTGTGAAAGTAAATTTTAATTGATTAAATTATGTTTCACAATTTATTCATTTAAAATAATGTGTAGTATATTTGTGGCACATTCCAGAGTTGTAGATACTGTCAGTATCGCCCTGGTGAAAAACAACAATTCAAAGTCGAAACGTTGCTTGAAATGACTTTAGCCGTGTTTGGTGATCAGATCTGAGTAGCCAGGTACTTACCTACCTACCTATTACCCATCTCCTTCCCCTCCTCAATACCTTCAGCCTCACAACATACCCCGATTGGGGATGCCATAGTCTCACTGGCTCCAGACGATTAGGAGCAGCTGGGACAATAATAAATAACCTTTGATATAAACGGATATATATCTGACATTTGGGAAATAATAATAATAATCGGACCATTTCTATAGCGCCGCTTTTGTGAAAAATCACCTCAGGGGCGCTGGTAGTATAAATATTACGATATTTTCGTAGACTGATTTATATACATGCCGCAGCTCGGATTCTATTTTAGCACCGAATACATTATAACAGGCAGGTACCTAAAAGTGTGATCAATACCGATTTAAAAAAAAAATAAGAGTGACGCCAATTTTTGTAAGATCTCTCGACTTCTAGGCCTTATACTTGTTTAACACATACAATAGGGAACCACACACACAATATTTGGATAAATCAAAAAAACTTCTTATACTATGGTACTAAACTCTACAACAAACTCCCACTATCCTTTAAAAATCACAACAACCATAATAAATTTTAAAAAAAAACACTGGATACGTTACGCAGGGAGATCTGAAATAGAAAACATATTAACACCAAATACAGACTAACACCGAAACCACTCAACTACACATAAAATACCTCACCTTACAATATATTTTTTTCATCAAGCACGTCAATTTAATATAATGTAATTTAATATTTTGTAAATGAAATCCTCAGCACGGGAAATCCCAGTAAATATATCATTATTTGTTATTTTGTTATAAAAAGAGAACATAACAAAACATTATTATTATTATAAGAAAGAATTTCAATAGATAAATTAAATGATTGATAATTTTTTGAAGTGCGATAAACTTGAGCTTACTTCGGGGACATATATTTACATCCCCACAACATATTTTGTCACATTAATCAGTAATTTACGTAAGTCAATTTTTTCACAAATTTAAATTTGAATGCCAGCTTTCAGCATTTAAAAAAAATACATATTACGACGAAAGCCGCATATTTGTATGATAATTAAAAATTTGCAAAAATTCGTTTTCAGTAAAAGAAATAATGAGAGTGTTTTGTTGTTGCTGTAAACAAGAAATTAAAAAAAATTATTTACATATGTTGAGTAGCATAGTTTTATTTTGTCGGTACATAACTTTAAACTTTCATAACTTTTTAGATTGAATCTTATAATTCTATAGGGGGGGGGGGGGGGCGGGTGATTTTACGGGTACTTCCGCCTACCCCTCGCTCGAGCGAGGAAAGGTATAATACAACCTTATATGACGTGAACTTGTGCAAGAATCGGCAATAGACAGTTATAAACACATTTACAGACTATTATTTGACATTCCCTGCATAACAAACCAGTTAAAGTGTTACAATACATTAAATAAATAAAACAGTTTAAGATTTGAATAATAACGTTTTTATTTTACAACAACAAAATTTTTAAATTCAAAATAGTAATAAACGGTTTTTGTTTCTCCTGTAAAGTTGTCAAAATGGCGATTTGCATCTATTTTAGCCATTAACGAAAAGAAAATGACCATTTTAGTAACTTAATTTTATGAAATTAAGTATTCCTTATCATCCTTACAAAAAAAAACCCTGACATTTTCTTATGAATTGCCGAAAATTTAAGTTTCCCTGGTCCGTGTCCCCTGTTACACCACGAACTTCCAGACACCATGTAAAGTTAAGCACGTATTTAATATTATTGAAGCTTTATTAAAATTACCGACCATGATACCCTGGAAAATAATTGGCCCCAACACCCGCTCTACAAATTACTACACACACAATATTACAATTTACGATCGCAATCAAAAAATACATTTCTTTGTTGTCCTGACAGTTCGATAATCGATCAACTTTTTATTTCCGATGATAATCAGGTGTTTCGATAGTTATTGAATACTTGTAATCGATCATAAATAATAATTGATAATGGAAAAACAGCGCGTTGAAAAAAAAACCATTATTATAATGCTCATACATAACAAATTCTAGTTGGGTAAAAAAATGATCTATGGAAAAAGATATCATTTTGGAACAGTAATTTAAATCATTTTATGGCATTGTAGATTTTATCATTTCAACAAACAAAGGCGTTGTTTTTATAATAGGTGTTACATTATTTCGGCGCGCCTTTTCATATTTGTGCGTGTTTTGCTTCAATTGAATATTATACAGAACCCAGCCAGTTAACCGAAACTCACAGAATGTAACCTGATTTTCCAAGATGAAAACTGGGAAATTTTGTTTATACACAATAACGAAAACAAAAATAATCGCATTCTGAAATATATTTCAGGCAGGCAGTGGGATGCAGTTCGCAAAGTCTGTAAAGTTGTACCTACCCTAATAAAAACGAACTATTGAAAGTATATGAAAAATACGAATGATTAAAAATAAGAAGGATTAAAAATACGACAAATTTCTGATCAAAATGTATTTTTTCGGTGAATTTGTTATGGAACTTGTGCAGTAGAATTATTTTTAAGAGATTCTTGGTTGTGTAGTGGTGTAACGTATTGTAGGACTTCTGCGGGTAAGGGAGGCTTGCGGGCGGATGTTTCAAACTATTTAGAACCAATTTGAAGTACTATTGCTGTGCACAAATACATTCAAACGTGCGCTCTTAAAATGTTTTATTGAGTTGGGTACAACAATCAGCAAAAATTGGTAATACGATTTAATGAGCATTTTCAAATATTCAATGCACAACTGATACCCACAATTTTAAAACTATACACAGCCTACCCCTTGGTCATAGAGCAATGCACGCCACTGTAGGTAGGTAGTCTGGTTTGGAAAATATGCTTCTTTATAATTTGACAATTTTCACATCACATAGGTTGGTGTTGGTACGTCAGTTCCAATTTTTTCACAATTCTTCAACTGTAATCTTTTAAATTCTAAGAAATAGACATACTAGAATTGTCTGCAATTAGGTTGCCACCATTGTGGTATACAAATGGAGTAAACATCAGCGGTCGAAATATAACAACATGCGGCCAATTGGCATCATAGAGATACCACGGGCTTCAGTCGATTACAAGCGCTCGCCGGGTATGGATCTCCAATGAAAACTGCAAACTGCCTACAAGACTGGACATGTCGTTCTGGAAAAGATAGAAAAGGCAATTGCCTTTTCTATCTTTTCCAGAACGATTGATTATGGTAAAACCGATGAAATCGCATAAATTGGGTTTTTAAAAAAACTCATGGAGCAAATGAAGTAAGCACGCCGGTAACTCAAATGCTCAAAGCCGTGGCAGCCAGCGGCCAGCCGTTCCAGCGCGGCGACTCCGTTTGTTTAGTTCTTGCGGTCGGAGGATTCGGGCGACATCGACAGCCGCCTCACTCCCCTTCCCTTATGTTTAAATTGCACAATATAAATTAGAACACGAGACAAGGAAAATTATTTAAATGCTGACGAGCAACAGGAAGAAAAATAACGTATTAGTGATAATCGGCGAATATATAGGATTTGCAGATAGCGTTGCCATCGCTGTAATTCACGTGTTTGATGAATGTATAAAGAAGAATTGTTAGTGGCCAGTTCAGCGTGTAGCTACAGAGCGAAAGGACCAAAAGTGCATAAATGATTATATTTCGAAAATGAAAGTTTGAATGTAAAATATAATCATTTTGACCTAACGCTATCAGTGGGCAACTACATTGATAGCTACAGCAAACTGACCTACCAGCTACCTGCGAGTAACTTTCTTCTGTAAACGGCTATGTTATATCGGCACGCTCGGCGACAACTGCTTTTTCCCCTCCTCGTTGACAGATTGCTGACAGATCAACTCGGAGAGTGAGCGAATTGGAAATCTCGAATGCATTGATTTATAGAAATTCCTCAGCCACCGCGGTGGGTTAATGGTAAAAGAAGCGGTTTTTTACAAATACTTGTGACAGGTTGAATTTATTAAAGATTTTATCCAGTAGCGGTTTTCTCTAAAGTGCGTTCATGCAGTGAACTCCCATAAAAAAAGATAATATAATAAGGTAAACTTGTATTATAATTTCACCACACTTTAAAACACCGCGCTATTCAAATTTCGTGCTAAAATAAACCCGTTCATATTAATGAGTCCGGAATGAATCCCATACGTGCGTTTTAAATTCAGCGTCCATGGGACTTTCTGTTCCAAGAAATTGCTCACACAATTCCACACTCGTGGCGCTTCAGTGGCAAAGCGTGGAAGCGTGCAAACCTTAAGGAATCTGTTAGATGCCCGGGTGCGCACCGACTACATGATTTATTAACACCAAATTTGTACGCAACAGTATTTTGCAAAAATATTTTTTTTCTGTTATTATGTTTTAGGTTATTAAAATAAATTATTTACTGAAGATATCAGCCTTTTACTTAAAAAAAAGTTTTTTTTTCAATTTTTCTTATAACTTACGACATTATATTCAGTAGGCACAGACGTTTTAATGAATCACCTGTTGCTAGGTCGCTAATCGCTGGTGCAGTGATATGATGAAATTTCTTTATATCTAGGAAAAAATATGAATAATTATAGAAAAGACAAGCATGAGGGAATGTTTTTTTCCTATTTTTTGCCTCCGATTAAACTCCTAATGAGATAGGCCACGAACTGCCACTGGTTTTATATAAGAATTGAGTCTGTAGTATTTGAGTATGTCAATCTCTTAGGTTTGTTACCAATTGCTTCATGTACCCGTACATTTAAATGAGGCTTTATATAAAAGACAAATATTCCCAGGTTACGTATAACATGACAATATTTGAACGCACCCTGTTACCATAAATAAAAGGTGAAATTATTGCTTGTGCAATGATTGAGGACGTAGCTTGATTTTTTTTATATGAATACCGCACAAGAGTCCAAACTGCTCCCAACAGTCTGGAGCCAGTGAGACTATGGCATCCCCAATTGGGGAATCTTATTAGGCTGAAGGTATTGGGGAGGGGAAGGAAAAAGGGGAGGAAAGTGGGGAAATACCTGGCTATTCAGATCTGGTCACCAAACACGGCGAAAAGCCATTTCATAAGGGAGATACTGAGAATATCTCCCACTCTGGAGCGGGCGCAAATACACCATACATTATTTTTAAATAAATTAATTGTGAAACAGCACAAATTAATTCAAATTAAATTTACTTGTGAATGCCGGGATTTGAACCCGCGACCTTAGGATTAGTAGTCGAGAGCCTTACCCCTCGAACATGGAGGCCGTCTCAACGTCAGGGCTTAGGATTGAACCCGCGACGCCTGGGTGTGAACCCGATGCTCGGCCTCGACCACTCGGCAACAATGTTACATCTATGTTTTAACCATATTTAACATACGTCTTCTATGCATAATTTATACAGCGCCTCTATTATTTAATGTAATTGAATGTAAAAGTCCACAAGGCGGTAACACATGTATATATTTAGGTCCCTTGATTAAACTTATATTCATACGAGTATCTGAGTCGTATGTAAGTTGAGTTGGGTTTATTTTAAAAGCTACGAAAGGAGCATCGAGATGATTTTTCACAAAAAACGGCGCTGTACAAATCATCCAATTATTATTATTATTATTGTAGAAGTAATATCAAGTAAGAACATCACACCTGTATGGGTAAAAAAAATCATCGATTAGTACATATATAGGAGTGTTAACAACGATAGTATTTTCATTTAACGATTCGACAATCAACCATCTACGTCAAGGTTGTCGTGATAATATTCAATCCATCCATAAAGTCCAAGATTTATAACCTTGGGCCAGATCGAGGACTTTCTGGCGCAGAAAGTTATAGTTTAAGGGTTAAGGGCCCAAACATAACTTTGCAGGTAGCCCAGTCAAGAGATACCACAAATGATTTATCTGTTAATTCTATACGGGTAGTATTTAAATTCTATGAAATAAATCCCAAAATGTATGACAATATGTTCAATTTGAAAACCAGTGGAAGCGATTTTGAACGTTTTATCTGAAATTTAGGTACGTATTTTGTATAGAATTTGAAAGATAACAGTTTGAGGGTTATTGTATTTTGAAACCTTGTACATTTTCCTAATTATCCGTACAGAATTTAGTATTGTTGTTAACCTGAAAAGTATGTATTTTTGGGTGCTGACCGTTAAGCCATTCGAAGGAAAGAACACTTGGCGTGAATTATAACTAAAATAAAACAGAGGTCCTGGGTTCAGTCCAGATGCGACTGATATCTTTTTATTTACTGTTGTTTTTTTCGGTTTCATGTTTCATTAAGGTTATGTTAATATTATCTTCTTCGATGACTAAATATGACTAAAATGTCTAATATAAATTCGATGTTATTATTGTCAACATTGTTTTACTTAATGCAAGCTTACAGCGCCATTCAATTAGGCATCTATTAAACATATTTTGGTGTCACATGTTTAAATGTAGTACCGAGGGAAGAGTAAAGCAGGAACTCGTAGAAATGTAGGCCTTATTGGGAGGAAACGGATGAACTGTGAGATCGTTGGAATAGCTTAGAATTCTACCGATTCAGAAAAATCTACCTATCTATAATATATCACGTGGGAAATGTCAATGAAGGATAGATAAGCGATTAAAAAAAAAATAAACACTCAGGGGAGGATGCCGTGTGGTTCCCCTCGGAGTTTATGTCATATTAGTTTGCGTGGTGTACTTCAGGCGAGGAAGGAGAGAACCCATATCCGAAGACGTCGTGGGAGGGGGGAAACACAAAAGTCGGTCAAAAGTGAATCAATTGTTCAACTGTTGAGCACAAACATGAGTTGCAAAAACGGGGGTTTCCCATGCGGCAGAGTGCTGGAGGGATTAATTTTAATAAAAATTAAAATTCGACATTCGTGATACCAATTGTGTTAGTTATGTATCAAACAGCACCTAAATGGTGTTTTTGTACCGGCAAGAATAAATTATATATGCTCCAGTAGTGGACCTCTGACGTTCCGTAAATACGACGAGCACATTTTTAATCATAATAAATTACAATTCAAAGCAGTGTGTTCCATAAACCAGCAGAATATCACCGTATATATTTGGTGACCCCAACGTGATCACCAAATATGAATAAGCACCGGACAGACGCAATAACGAAATGTGCTCGTCATATATACGGAACTTCAGAGGTCCGCTACTGGCGGATAGATAACTTATGCTTGCCGGTGTGAAAACACTCTTTTGGTACTGTTTGTTACAATTAGATACACAGAACTTCGTACTACACAAAATCTGGTACACCAACATACGCACAATCAATCATGTTTATTATTTATTCATTCCCTTTCTATCTATAACATCAGTGAGCAATAAAAAAGGTAGCTTATAAAGAATCATCGATTGGAGTGAAAGCCGAAGAAGAATTGAAGGAGGAAGTGAACAATGAACCTACCGCTGTTCTGCCGTCTCCTCGCCTTTGGTCTGACGCTCAGGTCCACGGGCTCTTGCTGCTCGGGGGGGCCGCTAGCCTAAAACAAACAATAACAACTTTACAACAATTGCATTAATTGAATAACTAATAATGGTGGCGGTTTTCTCTTATGAGCGGTTGTGCAGTGAACTCCCAAAGAAATACTACAGCGAACAAGACTCACTTTGATTATAATAGCACTACGAACAGCGCGCCACTATCCCATAGAATCTGCCAGTACAAATTAATTAATAGCGCGGCACGACTCTATAAAAAAAATCCACCAATTGGAACACAGCGCCATTCAAATCCCGGAACGCACATATGGAACTAAAAAACCCATGGTATATTTCATACAACATAAATACGACTTCGAACGGTACCGGCACGTGCGTGAAAACCGAAATTCACCATTACGGTGTTTTTTTTTTAAAATAAATTGTGAATACAGCACAATAGTCTCAACTGCTCCCAACCGCCTGGAGCCAGTGAGACTATGGCATCCCCAATTGGAGAATGTTGTGGGACTGAAGGTAGTGGGAAGGGGAGGAAAAGAGTAAGGTGGATAAATATCGGGGTATTCAGATCTGGTCACCAAACACGGGTAATAACCATTTCAAGCAACTTTTCAATTCTGAATGGTGGTCTTTCACCGGAGCAATACTGAGAGTATCTTCCATTCTGGAACGTGCGCAAATTAATATATATTACTTTTAATTAATTAATTGCGAAACAAGACAAATTAATTAAATAAAATTTACTTGCGCACGCCGGGATTTGAACCCGCAACCTTCGGATTCGTAGTCGGGAGCCTTAGCCCTCGACCACAGAGGCCGGTGTGCAGCGATAGAGAAAATATTTTTTTCTTTTCTGTGTGTGTGTTTTTTTTTCTATTTCATTGTGTGAATTAACATTGTTTTAGTATTTAAAAGTTTTTGGTATTTCTAATTTTAAAATAGTTAATTCGTGATGCAATTAGATTTTAATATGATTTTTGTTGTTATTGATTTTAATACAAATTCACACATAATTTTTTTAAATATAATGCTTTTGTGGCAAAATAAATCCCCTCACAAATATTAATTTACGCTTTTTCTCGTATTATGTAATACTATTCCATACAAATTTTGGGAATGAAGTGACTCCATAATATATAATATTCGATGAAGAAGAAAACCTGCTTATAAAAAGCCGATATTCTTTCCCTTTTTAAATTACTATAATGTTGAACTCCAAATGATTTAGACCACGAATTGCCACTGACTGATAGTAATGGTTCTAAAAGAGTCGACTCGGCGTGAATGCGGCACAGTGCAGACTGCGGACCATCGAACATGTAGTCAATGAATAATTATCCGCTTATTCCGCATAGGAATTGATGAGGTCTATAGGGCGATACCTAAGGCCCTAGACTTGCTCGGTGACCTTGATATTTCCGTGTGATACCGCACTATAAGAAAAAATATGGAAATATAAAAGGAATAAGAAAAAAAAACATTACAAATAGTATTGTCGCCGAACTCATCTCAATTCAGTCATCGCAGGTCTGTGTGAGAAAATAAATGTTGTCAAATTTCATTTATATTTTGCAAAATAAATATTTTGTAACTCCTTCAATTTTATCGTTTTTTTTCGAAAATGAGTACAAAGTTAAAACTTGCAATTATATAATTTAAAAATAGTAAGAAAATAATAACAATCTTTTATTATCTTATTTTTTTTATAACAAAATAACAAATAATGATATCCTCACAGGGATTTCATTTACTAAATATTAAATTACATTATATTAAATTGATGTGCTTGATGAAAAAAATAAAATCTAAGGTGAGGTGTTTTATGTGCAGATGAGTGGTTTCGATGTTAGTGTGTATTTGGTGTTAACATGTTTTTGTTTTTTTAATTTTTCTTTATTTCAGATCTTCCTATGTAACGTATCCAGTACTTTATTTGATTATTTAATTTATTTTAAATATGTCATTAAATTAATTAATGGGGGATATTTGGATGTTCAAGGGGTTTGCTTATATTTAAGTATGGCATTGAAAATAGTATTACTGGATTAGAAAACCAAGAAAAAGAAATTGTAAAGTAAATATAAAAAAAGGTTACTGATGGTGTATTGCCTGATATCATAATTGAATTAGAGTCAACTGAGCATCATAATACCGCACCGTTCTAGAGATGCGGTTATTTTACGTTACGATTGTACGAGTAACTTTACGCGAGTTTTACTGGTAAGCAAAATTTTGTACATAAAGACATCAACGCTCTAGCACATACCAAACCCTGAGATTATTGTGGTCACAACGTTAAAACGCGGGTGAAAAATACCGGAATATTAGATATTATATTACCCAGCTTCGCCCAAGTTTAAAACACTATTTTTACGAAATCTAATTGTACAAAGTTTTAGAATTACATGGAATCTATAAAAAAAGCATTACTTCAAATCCATAAAGATAAATTGGATTTATTGAGCACCGGAACGAGGACGACAGGAAAATATTAATCCAATTGCTCAACACCATTACTCGGTCATTGATATGCATATATTATTAATAAAATGGTGATTACAAAGTAATTTTTAATTAATTTATTATTATTATTATTAAATATTTTAACAAACTATCAGAAAAAAATAGGAAAATTAAAAAAAACAACTTGAATAAGAAATGTTTTGCAGAAATAACTATTTAATATATAAATATAAAAAAAAATAAAAAAAATCACTTTACCGCAAACTAAATTAAGGTGTATATTATAATTGTATTGTGTGTATTTTTTTTTAAATTAATGATTTCATAACAACTGATCCCCCGACAATTGATCCCCCGGACAGTTGATCCCTATGGGCAGTTGATCCCCTAAAGGATTATTTATATATAAGGGGGCCAACTGTTGGGCGATCAACTCCATACCTTAGTTCGATAGGGAACTAATTCAAAAGACCTCATTTTGAGAAAACTGGATTTGAAAATCTTTCATAAAGACATCGCTCCGATGTAAAGTTATTTTGTCCACCTATAACATAACAATAGCTGCAACATGTAAGTAATTTATCAACCCATCATATCATAGGCGTAAATGGCTACATTTATTGAGTTCCAAAAGGAAACACTTGTCATGTTTCTCCATTGAACTAAGAATGTGCTGATTTCATTATAATTCCATGAATAATGACTACATAAGTAGGACGAATTATACTTATTTTTTATTGAAATATGAGAAGGGAGTTTCTTTACCATTTTTCATCATTAACTCAAAACCCAGAAATTTTGAGTTATTTCCCTATTGAACTAAGGTATTGAACTGTCGGATCACATTTTATAACATGTATATAGGTATTAGGAACATACATAATTTAAAAAAATATTTTTTTAAATTCTTTGCAATTGGTAAATAGGTACATGTATTTTTTGTACACATATGTTCATAGTACTACTCTAGAAATTGCGTAACTCATGACAGAAATTCCCTCTAAACACGAGAATTTCTCAATTACAGAAGTATTAATTAAGATAAGAAATTATGAGGATTATGTAAAATAAAATAAAACATTATTAGTACCTACTTATATACTGTTACGTTATTTATATAATGTAATATGTATTATGACGTAATAAATAAATTAAATAAAAATAATAACTGGGTTCTTTTAAATACGGGAGACGTCTTTGCGCCTTTCGACAAATAAGTTGAAATTTCAAACTTCTTCAATAGATGCATAATTATTTTGCGGCCTCACTATTAATAAAATTAACAAGAAATTCTTTTTTTACACCACTGTTTTATATATTTGATATTTCAAAGCTCCATGATAATTTATAATGGAAATAACATTGAAAAATTGTTGTTGACCGGGAAATTCCAGGCAGCTCTGTAAATTTCCTAACGCCAGAGCTCACCGTTCAAGATTTTTCCAGCTTCATAAATAAGTAACATATTTTCAGCCCATGATTGTGATTGTAAATACATAAAAATAAACACCTAATACTGTGTCAGGTTCTGTGTCATGTTTGGGGATGCCATGGTAGTAGTACTTAGGGAGGAGAAGGGTGAAGAAGGGAGGAAAAGCATTTGGGTTCTGGAGAGAACCACGTTAAACGAGGGAGGAAACACAGAAGATCAGCGAGAGCATATAGTGTAGTTTGGATGGTGTTTTACGCTTACCTCTCTGGTGGAGGGTAGCATGGCGCTGCCCGCCTTCCCTCGCAGGAACTCACACCCATCCTAGAACAAACAAAAAATCCATACATTAGTTTATACTATATGGTTTTCATACTGTCTGGAGTTACACTATGTATACAATATGAATATTACAAGAATTAACAAATATTTGATAAATTTAATATAACCAATAAGAAGTTCTTTGTTTACACCACTGTTTTAATATATAAATATCTACATGTTTCAGAAGCAAAGCTTCCCTCATCAGGCTAAAAAGTATAATAAATAATTAAAATGTACATAACGACCTCTGTGGTCGAGCGGCTAAGACTGGCGGCTACGAATCCAGAGGTCGCGGGTTGAAATGTTGGAATTCCCGCGCGGGCAATTAAATGTAATTTAAACAATATGTGCAAACATTTAATTAAAAACAAAATGTATATTTGCAGTACGTTTCTACACGCTTTGTATTTCCCTGGTGAAATACCGAAATTCAGAATCTAAACGTTGCTTAAAATGGCTTTAGCCTTGTTTGGTGACCAGATCTGAAGAGACAGGCACTTTCCCCATTTTCCTCTTCCTCATCTCCTTCCCATCCCCACTCGTTCAGTAACATAACGTACCCCAATTGGGAATGTCATAGTCTTACTGACTTCGAGAAGTTGGGACTCTTGTGCGGAAATCATATTTAAAAAAATAAGCTCGTAACGTCTGTCCATCATAAACTATGAAGTCATGAAATACCCATTTAATGCCTGTGTTACACGTAGCCAATAGCAAAGACAGTGATAACTGGCAACTAAATCGTACGTAAAGTAAGTTACCGTTAAGTAGCAATTTAGTTGACTGGATTATAATCTTTCCGGTTAAGTATACTGCGCGTGCATCCTTGTAGTTAAGTGGGGGCTATTGTCGCGCTGTTTGGACACGCACACAATGAAGTTTTATAACAAATACAAGAGTTTACTTAATCACTTACTTAATTCTACGTGTGGATGGTATTTACCACTTTTCTCAAGACAGTGATTTAGTTACCACCTAGTACTGTCCTTGCATAAAAAAGACAATACGCCATATTGTTATTTTTCAAATGTTCAAAAGGAAAAAAAAGAGCAGTGAGGCATCTATCTATCAATATACATAAAGAAGAGTGTCTCTGTATTTGTATTTTATACAAATCTACAGTTTTATCTTGAGCTTTATGAAATTTTGCACACTTGACTTTCAAAACAAGTGGAAGGTCACTATCTATATTATTCCAAGCAGAATTTTGGTACTACTTGAAGAAATTTTGCATACTTGACGTTCAAAATAAGAGGTGAATTGTTGTGTAGGAGTAGGGGTAGGGGCAACACATCATAACCTCAAAACTTTACTCCAAACCATCCATAACTCAGTACGGGGTAACTTCAGTTAGTAGTACATAATAAAATAAAATAAAATATAAATTAAATACATGTATGCAAAAAAGTAATCAATGCAAAGTTATTTTATTATTTTAAAGAGAATTGAAAGGTACTAAAATACTTAAATTGAAGGGCGAACCCGGATTGTAAAGCCAGCAATAAATAAATGACAAGTCAAAGTGTAATGATCCTTCGCCAGGACAAGCGGAACTAAACTTCCTTCCAAAACACTCACAACGTCGGCGTTACATGCCCATTATTAAATTAGTCGCCATTATATCAAATCTAACTCCATACAATTAAATACTCAAATTTAATTACCAACCATTAAATTACCTATCCACGACGAATCCGGTTTCACAGCACCACTGATACGTTGATTAATGCATCTACCGAGACAGTTATGTCCCTAATAATTATATGTATTGACAAATTACACCATAAACAATGTATATTTTATCGAATTTATCGCGATCAAAAATAGACCGATACTTTTACAGTGTCCTGGAAGGAACAGGTTTTGAAAATAATGTACTGATACAGATCAACGTATTATGTACTCGTGTTTGGTAAAAAAAAAATAGGAACTATAAGGTAAAGGAGTTTCACATAAATTCAAATATAACACTGTTATCAAATGTCCAAAAAGCACCAATTTGATCAATATTTGAAAACGCATTCAAAATATCTATTCGTACATCAGTACAAACTTCCCTTGAAAACTTTAACTTCTTGTGGACTTAAAAACATGTTATATTTGAAGATACAGAGATTATTATTCAGATATCTAAATGAAAAAGTAATTAATTTTTTTTTAAACTTATTGAAGTAAACCTCATTGTAATATTTAATCATTGAAGAAGATAATATGAACACATCCCAAATGAACCGCGAAACCGAAAAAACAACAGAAAAAAAAAAAAAAAAAAAGTAAATTGAACTGGTCTCATTAGCTAAGTTGGTCAAGCGGTTACCCCAGATAGGTAGAGGTCCTGGGTTCGAGTCCCAGATGCGACTGAAATATTTTTATTTTCTGTTGTTTTCTCGGTTTCGTGGTTCATTTGGGATTTGTTAATATTATCTTCTTCAATGATTAAATATTACAATGAGGTTTACAAACTTCAATAAGTTATAAAAAATAAATTGAATATTTCTTTCCAGACTTTTAAAATAAATCAATAGATGTCTCATATGAATAAAAATCGGGTAGGTATATCCGAGACTCTATTTAGATTGCAATTGTGTTCGGGTAGAACTTTGCGATCATCATAATGATAGCTGTCAATAATATGGGATTTTAAAAAATGGAGGATAATATTAACAAGTCTTGAACTTGAAGTATGATATCGGTGTAGATGGCGTAAACTGAACTGGTCTCATTAGCTAAGTTGGTTAAGCGGTTACCCCGGATGGGTAGAGGTCCTGGGTTCGAGTCCCAGATGCGACTGAAATCTTTTTCTTTTCTGTTGTTTTTTCGGTTTCGTGGTTCATTTGGGATGTGTTAATATTATATTCTTCAATGAGAAAAAGTAATTAATAAATTAATTAAAAATTACTTTGTAATCACCACTTTATTAATATATACATTTCGACATGTTTCGAAAGCGAAGCTTTCCTCATTGGGAATATACAGAATACAAAAAAAATATAAAATAATTTAATGTGAATATCGCACGAGAGTCCCAACTGCTCCCAACCGCCTGGAGCCAGTGAGACTATGGCATCCCCAATCGGGGAATGTTGTGAGGCTGATGGTAGTGAGGAGGGGAAAGAGAAGGGGAAGAGGAAGGTGGGAAAATACCTGGCTATTAACACGGCTAAAGCCATTTCAAGCAACGCATTGATTCTGAATGGTGATCTTTTACCAGGGCGATACTGAGAGTATAAACTATTCGGGAGAAAAAAAATCCATCACCAATGGGCAATAACATAGGTTCATAACGTTCACAGATGGCGCTAATTTAAATACTCTACAAAAAAAACACGTTAAGCACTTAACGCTTTCAAATATTGAGATGAATTGTTTGTTAGCGGGTGTACATACGGAATATGAAATGGTATAAATTGCTATTGTAAATTTAAAGGTCAAGTCCTTATAAAATGTTGTATATGTTAGTTTTAAAATAATATATTGCATTTTTACAAGTTTCTTGAAGGGCTTCAGCTTTAAATCTACAGTAACAATTTTATATATATCATATTCCGTGTGTATACCCGCCAACAAAAAAATCATTTCAATATTTAAAAGCATTTCGTGCAAAGCGTTTTTTTTGGTAAAACATTTAAATTAGCATCATCTTTGAGCGCGTATTACGTTTCGTTTAGCCTTAAGTAACTATGGCAATAAAATCCGTGCTTTCCCATTTTAATACAATCTCCCATGAATAACAAACACAGCTTTTATTATGTATCCATGAGAGTAGTACTAAATTTCACAACACCTGGCCTAATTGGCCATGCGCTTGTACGAAAGCTAAAGCGAGGTTGAATTAGACTCCCAGGCCGTCAAGACGCACGTCATGCTGTAAAATAACCGGGGTACAGTTCGACGCACTTGACTTTGCAGTCGGTGGCGTCACCGTCGTAGATATTGAGGAAACTATAATAATAGATTATAAAATAATATGTAACCCTTACTACACCCTTAATATCCCATTAAATTACACCACCCTAAGACATTTTAAATACCATGCAAATAAACTATATAATCACATGTCTACATCCTTAAAACAAACAAGAGAGATTACACCGGCACATTTAATAAAACTTCATATCTCGATCTGGATAAAATCAAAAGGAACAGATTTTTTCCATAACTCAATTACACCAAATCAAACATAACAACATTTAAATTAAATACAAACAATTAATTTGCGTTTTCGTCTTTTTTACAATATTTCAATTATATTTTTATTATTCTTAAACATAATTATGTAACCATTTCACAATAATACTATATCATATATACGTGAACACCTCAGTACTCAGTACAGGTTCTCCTAGTGAGGCGTTCACGATACGCTGTTGTATATTAATAATTTACAGTATATTCTATATAATAAATGTTTATATTATAAAAACTAGTATTATAAAAATTGTTTGCTAATAAATAGAAATGAATGTTTTTTATATGCTAGCGGCACTTGCTGATAGCAATCTTATATTTAAGGCCGCTCACTAAGGTAATGGAGGGTATAAGGTGGAATTTAAAGAATAGAAATGCATAGTTATAAGTTGACGTTTCACACAGGCCAGCCTGTGTTGAGGCAGTAGTTTTGCATATTATTTAATAATACTTATGAATATTCACTTCTAATAAAATATGCCCAGTAAATGGTTAAATCAATAACTTCGGATTTGGATGAGTGCACCACCGGTGGAGGCCGTATAATAATAATAATAATAATAGTTGGATGATTTGTATAGCGCCGTTTTTGAGAAAAATCACCTCAAGGGCGCTGTACAAATATTAATTTTTATGCAATTTTTTACATTATGTTTGAATTTTTTTTTGTGAATCAGAATTTTTGATGCAATGTGGAAAAATGTTGAAAATTCTTGTCGCGAAGTACCTAAAATTCCGTTGCCCAAAAGTAGTATGAGTTACAGGAATTTGGAGTAAATCTTTGTTAGTATTTCTGTAGTAACGCGAGTGTTTGTATTTTATCATAGTATTTATGTCTGTTTGTATAAAGTGAGTGAGGATTGTTTTAGCGCAAATCTGCCGAACGTCAAATATTAACGATAGAGAACTAGTGCCAGATAATTCTTGAGCGTTTGAAGCTAATAATAATTATTATTTAAATATTTAAAATTACAAGGATAAAAAATTATAATTTTAATTAAAAAATCATTAATTAATTCAAAGCTTATTATGAGGATAAATACAAATCGATGCCCAAGTTCCAAAGTGTAGCAACTCAAAAAAAATGAGTTTTTTTATTTAAATATGAGGAAATGCTTAAAATACCGATATTGTAATCAATATCAGTTCTAAAATGTAACAAGTTCAAATCTGTGGTTATTTTAGAATGACAGTGGTTATTATCCTTTAGAAATACGTTTTTTTTTTTTAAATATTTACCGGTTCCATACTATAATAATTGTAAATCACCACAATTTCCCCTTTTCCCCACCTTCATCTCCCCCTTCTCCTTCCTCACCCCAATAAAAAAAATTTGTCAAAAATCAGAAACATTTACAGAGAACAGAATCAACAGAGGTGCTCTTATGCTTGGTGGCATGTTCTTTTCAGTGATTTGCCAATAAATAAATCTCAACATTATGCAGACAACTCGCATTGCAACGCAAATTATTAGAATTTTCTCTTCGAAAAGCAAATCTGCTAATGAACAACTGGCCCTTTTTACAATTATGTGGAATTTATCGCCAATATCCTTCCCGTAACTACCGTGCCAACATTCAAAACTAACCCAAACCACCCATATGAGTAAAAAAAAAAAAAAACAATAGATAAAAAAAGGTTAGGCTTGTTTAAATAAACAGAATATTTTGTTACAGTATTGAGTTTGACCAATTTAGAAATGTTTATTCATTTACTTACAGAAGGAATCTATGACATGAATGCTTTCGCGTCGTCGTCATTTTGATTTCCAAACATTGTTTCGCAAAACTATTAAGAATAATATTGAATAAGCTTAAAATTAAGTAAAATAAAGATTTCCCGTGGAACGTAATGCGATATTTGAGATTATTATCACTGTCAGTTCTATTCTGACACCATTTTAATGCATAAGAATGCGTTAAAAGCTTCCGATGATCATCAGACGCCAGTCACCGTGCGAATGATAGCGGAGTTTATTAAAAAAAATGCGCGACCCGGGCTGGTGCCAGAATGGATGTCACGTGATCTTTGCCTCCAGGTCAAAAAGGTGCGGGTTTAAATTTTTAAGTCAATTGAAATATCACTATTATTTTAGACCCAAACTGGAACAACTACGAAAATCAAGTGAAAACCAATGAAAAGTCATCAACAATAGAAAGAAAAAAATGTTTAAAGTATTATCGTTTTTTGTTCAAGTTCATAAATATCTACAAAAAATTAGATAAGATTAAACCTGCTCAAAATTTAATTTCCTAATTATCTCACAATTATGCTTTTTGAGTTGTCGCACTTTTGAACCGGGGCATGGAGAAGTTAATTAAAATATTTTTACTAATCACGAACGAATCAAAAATAATGACCTCTGTCATGGGTTATTATTTTACGCGAAGCTGACGACATGACGTCCCATACTGGTAGATACTTACTCGTACTCTTTGTATCTCCCCGGTGAAAGACCAACATTAAAAATTGAAACGTTGCTTAAAATAGCTTTAGCCGTGTGAAGTGACCATATCTGAATAGCCAGATACTTCACAACTATCCACTTCCCCACCTTCTCCCCCTCCCAACTCAATTCATCCTCACAATGTTTCCCGAATTGGGAAGCCATAGTCCCGCCACTGGCTCCGAAGAGATGGAAATCTTGGGCAAGATTCGCACAAAAAACATCAACTAGCTCTAATACTGGAATTAAAAGTTCATTAATGCCAAATCTTGAGAATATTGTTTAGCCACGGTTAGAATATTTCAAATTAGAAACATTATGGCCCATTACACGTACGCCTCGGACTCGAGATCTCACACCACACTTCCTTCCAATATAAAGGCAGCGATTAAATGAACGTTCGTCGTGACAAATATTAGATCAAATATCTTTTCAATATTATAAGTAACCGTGTAAAATCTTCTCTCTTGGCCACAATCATAGTCAATGCCAATCACCGTCAACTAAGAAAACCCAGAAACTTTCCATATTCCTTTCTAAGGAATCAACTTAACCTTCTCCCAACCTCATCTTGTGCGAATGTGTCGACTATACAACATGCACAACTGTAGTGGCAGGATTCCGGACATATTTAGCGATTTTATAAAAATTTCTTGAATCTCTTGTTTGCACTTGACGTCACTTGAGGCAAACTTAATTTTGTCTCGTTTTTTTTGTTGTTGTTCGTTTTTAATTACTTATTGTTTTAATTTTACATATTGTATGGCGTTATTGGACAGTTGTTTTTTTTTAGCCCTCAGCCTATCCCATAACATTTTGACAGTCGAATAACCGAAAAATTTGCGTCTTTACTCTTATGAGGAACGGCTGCGCGGCCTGTTTCATGCAAAACTTAATTTTGGATTTGAGATCAAAATACTCACCTAAACCTAATGATACATATATTTTTTAATTAAAGGTTTGGTAAATATCTAGTACGTGTGAGAAGTATTTTATTTATTTTTGTTTTAAATTATGAAATATAGGCGAAAAATCAATTGAAGGAATTGATTTTTCGCGATTTTAGAGGCATCTTAAACAATTATTTGGGGTCTAACGGATATTTAAAAAAAGTTTAACCTCGCTTACTTAGAAAATAAAATGAAATATATAATAAATAAATAAAAATAAAAAAAACATTAAAATAAGCATTATGGTGGACTTTAAATTAAATTAAAAACGACCAATTTACGTCGGAACACAATTTTGAAGTACATAATTTAAAACATCGACCGAAAAAACCTTATTTTTTAAATGTCTTGTAAATATGAAATTTAAAAAAAAAAATAAACCCGTATGTAATTTTCTAAGTTGCATCTAAAATTACGATTTTTTTTTGTTTATGGCCTATACTTTATAATTTAAAACAAAAATTAATAAAATATTTCTCATCCATACTAGATATTTACTAAACCATTAATTAAAAAATATATACCATTCAGTTTGAATGGGTATTTTGGCCTCAAATCCAAAATTAAGTTATGTATGAAACAGGTAGCGCAGCCGTTCCTCTTATGCTTTATTTGTACATTATGAAGACAAAAAGAAACTCTATTTAAATATTTTGACAACCCGATAATAAAAAAATGTGTTTAGTTGCCAACCCAACCTGCAGAGTTAACTATGTTACGCTATAAAAGGACCAGCTCCCACCGAGGTTTGATTCCCACACTTATCAGAATCGGTAGAGCAGGCTTTACGCTCATTAGATTGCCAATACGATCAGGGGTACATGAGTCGGAAGACATAATAGTGGAGCGTATAAAATCGTGTCATCGCAGGGATTGCGAAATGAGGTTACACCAAGGAGACTTCATTCTTTCGCTATACCTATACGGCCTGCGGAGTCGGGATTAGGTATTGGACGATCTGATGTCAGTGAGAAGAAACACAAGGTATCTAGGCCACGAAATGCGTAACGACGAATTCATTAATTGATAGAATAAGAGCTGGATTTATGTGTAACGATTTCTTGTAAGGATACCTGGTAACCCTCCATTCGAGCGAAGTGCCGACTTTGTACAAAACTAGTTGATGTGTACCCTGCCTATCTCAGGATTTTTTTTTGGAATATAGTTACGAAGTTGTGAATTCTCGCTTGTCGTTTGGGTGCCACAATTGATTTGATCGCGAAAGTAATGCATTGTGATGACTATTACTATCTCTAAACAAAGAAACATTCATTTGAAAATTTAATTTCATTACAAACATTTATTTTTTTCTATATATATCTAAATAACAAAGTTCTTAAGTAGGTACGTACTTGTGTTTTTCATTATGAAAATATTATACCAAAACAAACATTCTTCTTTTGAATATCTAATCTGTGGCTAACCAGAGTGGAATATCTATGGCTAACGTCAATACAACATGGCAGGTTCAATCTTTTTCATGCTAATTTTAGAACGTTATAGTAACAGTTTTACATATTAGATTTCATTCAAACCACTCTCTAAACCTTTCCGGGACTAATAAGAACAAACTGTGCTATTTTCAGCGAAACCGGTAGAGTTATTTTCAAGAAAATCGAGGACACACAGACAAACATTCATTTTTATATTTAGAGATACGAATTCAATTTTATGTAACCTAATTGTTGTGAACTTCCTAAATTATATTCTTGGTGGATAGTGCTTTAGAATAAATAATTTATGTTAATTATATTGCTTCCGTGAAAACGCAGTGTAAATAGCGAATTTATGTTATATTTAGTGACAAATTTGTGGCGGACAAACATAAAATTGATACGAGGCTTTCGTCCTTCGTTTCGAGTTTTATATTCATAATTAAAAATGTTCGCTCGCTTATATAGGTTGGCCTGAATAAACTTGCACATTTTAATGCATCATCCACAAAGACCATGGACAAAAAATCCAATAGACAATGGTAGAAATTTTGCAAATTACCATTATAAGAATTATGACGAAGATTGTGATCGTTTTGTAGATCATTAAGCTCCATCTGAGCGTTTGCTTACACATTTTCAACCACGATGTGCGGCGAGAATTAAAAAATGTCTTTATATCTTTATTTTTGAAAATGTTGAATGCGGTCGCGGGCAGCAGTCAAGGCGTCGACGGGCCGCATGCGGTCTGTGCATCCCTACATTAAGAGTTAAGTATCAATTTCCTTTGATATATTAATTAAATTGTTATATAACCTTCTGATTCTGAGCTTATAAAAGAATTTAAGGTAAATTATTTCGGAACAAATCCAGCTTTGTGGATCGCCCTTTCTTTGTTGTCAAATTTGAGAGAACTGATTATATCTCATATTCTTCCCCTTGTCCTATTCGAGTCGTGGGCCCAATGGCCAATGCTTCAGCGGCCTCCGCCCGTTGCAGGTCCAGCCTGTCCTCGAACAGCCTCTAGAGTTGCAAGGTTATTGATTTTGTATTCAGTGGCGTGCACAGAGTTTTTAATCGGAACAGCCAGTAAATTAATCGAATTACTTGATTTTTTTTTAATTTACCACAGACGGCTAAGTTTCCGCTAAGAATGGCTAATTGGTTTGGAATTACTTTTTTATGACATTAAAAAAACCAAATAACCGCTTATTTTATGCATATTGCACGCCAGTTAGTGAATACATCAAATTTCCATTTTTTTTTGGACAGCACAATGTCATAGCACCGATTGCTACATTTATGATTGTATCTAAAGGCACGCCCTTTTACGACACTAACCCAAACGAATCTTCCCTCGAATGCGCATTGTGCACACATGTAGACTTTTTTGTGTAGAATACAGACATTTTTTTTTAATATGACATTTGCGTCATTTTGTACACTTAGTTCCTGCTTTTGACACGTTATAGTAGGGAGGACGGTGGGGCGCTGCGATTGGAAGCTGGAACTTCGCGTGTATTTTTTAAAGTGTAGATTGATTTCTGGCAATCGTTTTATTAATTTTTATATTATTTATATTTTCATGTGAGTAAGGTGGGGTAAGCAGTGCTTACGCGCCTATATGGAATGCACACCTGTTATGGTATTGATTGCAGAAACGATTTTCATAAATGCATTCAACAGACTTCATAAACATAGCTCAAGTTTGTATACACTATGTAGTATTTTGATTCTAGCAACGACTTAGAACGGGATAACGATTAATTAATAATATAACTTGTTGGTACCGTATAATTATTGACATCTTGAACATATCGATGTAATCACCTTGTAATGTTCACATTTAATTACATGTTTAAATCAAAAAAAAATACTTAGCATAACCGCAAGAACTAGGATACACCCGTATTAGCTAAACCCTTTGCTTGTATTGTACAATGAATATTTTCTGAAAATTGAATTGCACTGAAAAAGAAAGAGGAAAAAATATAACAAGTAAAATTGGGGTGGTAAAATTATTTACAAAACTTAAGGCGAAGCTATCAGTGAAATGAATCTTTAATACGAATCGGTTTCCATTACGAAAACAAAACAAATAGATACTCTGGATAAATTGAGGTTTTCTCCATACTTTCGCTTGATTAGAATTAAAATAAAATTATTAGTTATGTTATAAAAAATATAAGCGTAAACTATTTTTAAAAAAATACTACTTTATAGCTAAGAATATTTGTGACAGTTTCCCTTGATTATTATTTTTTTTATTTTCTACAGAATTATTCACAAAATAAATAAAAACGGCTTTTTGCGCTAAATCAAACATTTCTAAATTCCGCTTGCCAGGCGATTTTTATGTCTGTTACCTATATTCGTGGTGACATAAGACACAACACAGCTTGAAGTAATATTTTATGCTGGTGTATTAAATGAATATATATATATATATATATATATATATAATAAAGGGGGAAAAAACTGAAATTCGTATATTTGTTTTGAGAGGCAGTTAATAAAGAAGGACAATGCATTGATGGTTGCCGACTTCCGCTAAGAGAACGCAATGAAAAGTAGGTACCCAGGAGTAGTGACATCCCGTAATACCGGTAGAAATAATACAAAAAAGAAACCGTCCAGCAAAAAGATGTTGAGAATCCAAGATTGAAGAAAGGGGGATATACGTACACTAAATACATAGTTAGTTATACATCGCCTCAGGAGTAGTAAATCATGTAATACCGGTAGAAGCGACAAAACAAAGAAACCGTCAAGCAAAAAGATGTAGAGACGAGATTTCAAGACTAACTGCAGAATAATACTTCATACATTATTAATGAACACTGGTCGGCCTTGATTTTTCAATCTTAGATAGATAGACAGATAGAGGCGGATCTCATCCGGCTGTGGAATCACGCGGCGGCATAGGCAGGAATAGGGCGATACTAACAGCAGGTGATAATAAATTTGATGATAATTAATATATGTGTACAAGGAAGTTGATAAATTTTCAATGTGTGACCCCGATACCAGTTTTCAGAACCGATATTTAGTTTAAAATGGCTCAATCTTTCATTAATTTTGACTTATTTAATCACTAGCTGAAGTATCCAGCGTTACCCGGTGTTATTAATAGTTTGGAGTAAAGTTTTATAATCCCTAACCCTCCTACTCCCTACCCCTACCCAGTAATTTTCCTCTTATTTTGAACGTCAAGTTTCCAAACTTTCATCATGATCCAAAAATTGGCTTTAAGGGAGATAGGGGTGGTTTTTCGAAATCTCATGTAGACAGTGACCTTCCTCTTGTTTTGTAGGTAAAGTGTGCAAAATTTCATCAAGCTAGGATTAAAACTGTATATTTGTAAACAAAACAAACACACCGCCCGCCCGGGACATCCTTCTTTATATAATAGAAGATAGAAGACATCTCACCGCAGTTACAAGTCGACTTCACACGAGTTTTAGTACTATTTTTTAGAAAGCTCTTTTCTTAATAAACAAATAAAAACTATAGACAAAATATTAAGTATTTCAAATTCGTACTCAACTTTATTTAATTAATTGATTATACGCCCGTCTGGGATTTTACATGGATAATATAAAGAGCTATCAAAACTTATAAGCACATAGAGATTTTAAAACATAAAGTAATGAACTTTTTATTTTTAAATGTTTAAAAGTAACCTAAAATATAAAACTATAACAATATTATAACACAGATCGTTAACGCTACATTATCCGAGCTAAAATACTTCATTGTAGGATTCATCAAAGTTCTAGTATAGATGACGCTTTACTGTATAAATGAAGTCGGCAAATATATGAACAACACCCCCAAACTTGTTGCGCAGATGATGCATCCTATTGGTTAGTGAGTGATAGTTGGTTGTGTACGTGTTGCAAAAAAATGTAACAATTTGTCGTATGTTCCTCGTCGGTACATTTAATTTAATAGTGGCTACGATGGCAGGGCTGTCAACAGTAAAAATATTATGATCAACGTTAATAGTGAAACTATTAGGTACTATTACCCGGCTTAAGCCGATATGAATACTGTTTATTTATTAAAGAATAATTGAAAACCATTAAACAAAATACATGACGCCTTGTTCTATTTTTTAATAGTTAAATGGATATTTCAAAACTCGATAGCGTATGATGGATGAATAAGCTGAACGTGGTTGCGTTAGCTAAGAAATTCCAGACACAAAAAGCTGCTCAAATTTCATGACACCATAGCTCTTAGTTCGAGAGTTTTTGGTGCTTTAGCACACACATTTTGCGCATTATAGTTAAGACAACACCAATACACCAATAAAATGTATTAAGTTCGACTTTAGGACTATAACGAAACCTACGGATCATACAAAGTATCAAGTTCGACAATATTAAGGACTATAACGAAACCTAAGGAACATAGAAAGTATCAAGTTCGACTATATTCAGGACTATAACGAAACCGACGGATCATACTAAGTATCAAGTTCGACTATATTAAGGACTATAACGAAACCTGCGGATCATACAAAGTATCAAGTTCGACTATATTAAGGACTATAACGAAACCTATCCATACAATGTATAATGAAACCTACGGATCATACAATGTATTAAGTTCGACTATATTAAGGACTATAATGAAACCTATGGAACAGACAGTGTATTAAGTTCGACTATATTAAGGACTATAACGAAACCAATTCATACAATGTATAATGAAACCTATGGATCATACAATGCATTAAGTTAGACTATATTAAGGACTATAACGAAACCTATCCATACCATGTTTTAAGTTCGACTATATGAAACATGGTATAATAAAACCAATGAAATACTATGAAATAATGAAACCTATCCATATAATGTATTAAGTTCGACTTTATTAAGGAATATACCTATGGACCATACAATGTACTCGTATTAAGTTTAGACTTTATTAAGAACATAACGAAACCTATGGTTCATAAAATGCATTAAGTTCGACTTTATTAAGGACAACGAAACCTTTGGACTATTAAGATATATGGGAAAATTAATGTTTCGTCATACGTCATTTCACTTTTTTGGCATATGCAGTGTTAATACCCACAGATATATATAAAACTAAAATAAAAGCACCTAATAAATCTGTACTATTTATTATTGCACCTACATGTCTATGAAAAAACTAACCGATATAATACGAGTACAGTAGCGATTACAAACATCATAATATGATAATTATTTATTACAAAAGGTCAGCCCCGTAATAAGTTGTTTGATTTCATGAAAAACGATTAGAGTGATTGTAAATTTGACAGTTGATAGACATATTATTAAGAAAGCTGTTATTGTATTTATCACAAATGTACCATTTGAATGTCAATTTTAATCTGCGGTAGACAAATAACTATTAATGATGATATAAAAAACTAATAATTACAGTTTATTTACAATTAGATTGATATGCATTTTTTTCATGTCATCTATTTTACTTCCTAAATGTGATGAACAGAGCCAGCAGCGCAATGGTAACGTATCTGACTCTGAATTGGGATAATGGGAATTCGATGTATCTCTCCTGAAATACCAATCTTATCCTGCATAAAAATTTAGATGCTCTTGTATGTGTGTCCCCTCACTTTGCCATTTTGAATAATCTCTGAAGAATCCATACATTAGACTGCAGCGTTTACCAACCTTTTAATTTTTTTGTGGAACAGTGTGGTGTAGGAATAAAAAATATTATTTATATAGTATTAATTTTATTACTTTTAAATCATATATTATAACAGGTTAACAGACATAACAAACAAATAACGGTCTTATTGCGAATTAAAAAAAAAGATATCATGCATTTATGTTACATTATTTGTGCTCTTTGGGAAAAGATCTTAACTGGATTAAACACCCTAACCAAGGAAAGGAAAAAAGACAAACGTTTGGTTATAAACAATTTACTAAAGTTACTTTTCGTACTTACTGAATAAAATAGATTTAATATGTTATTAACTATTCGCTGCATCCTCTTCGGGCTGCACCCCCGAGTTTCGTCGTCGGCTCATAAAGCTGAATGATACGCAACTCAATCTTACCAATATTACTTAATATATTATCTATTATTATTAGTACTCAATTTTAAACGCATTTTTCCCCACAGCACCAACCAGTACCTAACAAACACATTTACATAATCTCTTTATACTGTTTTCCAGATATATTATATTACCATACTATGTCAATACTACCTTTTATCCCTTCTATTTTTGTAGGCACTTAATGTGAACAAAACTTGTCAATTTGACTGTCCTAAAACGGGATTTGTTCCCAGTTGGGCAGTCAAAGCTTTCTTAAATGTTGTTGTTAAATAATGTGTTTCAGATAAATAAATATGATTATTATTATAAACGAAATCTCGTGTTTAGGAATATTGCAGATTACGATATGCTACATAGGAAAATATAGATTAAAAAATAAATTATGAACAATATTAGAAAATACGCTCGAACGGTTAACATCTACTTGTTGGTGGGCTCCTATTTGCATGGGACAGCGTAGGACAAGGATGGATCGATCGGGTAGGGGTAGGGGTAGGGGTAGTACTAGGGTTAAGGGTAATTATAGGGGTAGAGGTAGGGGTAACACATCACAATCAAAACTTTCCTCCTAAACATTTATAACCACGGAAAACGCCGGTTACATCATCTAGTACTATATAAAACTATAGACTGGGGTTAGCACGGGTAGATCACCCAATAAGACCCACATTATAAAATAATTGGAAAAAAAAAATTGTACATATCTAACTAACTAACTAACTAACTAACTAACCATCACGCCGTTTCCCCGCAGGGGTAGGCAGAGAGGACGGACCGCCAAACAACTCGATCTTGGCATACACTTCTTGCTTCATTCACTTTCATACAACGTCTCATACATTCTCTTCTGTTATTCCGACTTCTGACATGGCCCGACTCAAGTATTTAATTCACTTGATCGTGCCACGTCTTCCCTGGACGTCCCCGGCTTCTTCTTCCATTCACATTCGCGTCATATATTCTCCTTACACTCTTTTCTTCATTCATTCGCTCTACATGCCCAAACCATCTAAGCGTCCCTTTCTTAATCCTGCTCACTACGCTTACATCAGCCTTGCATTCTTTACGATATTTATTTATTTATTATATTTGTACATATCTAATAAAGATAAAATTAAAAACGAAGAACCCCATAATATATTTTATTGTATGTACGATGTCAGACAGTGTAAGAGAAACAGAGCGTGTGCTAAATGGTCTAGAACCAAAAGGTACCAAGTCAGGGATATTTCTAGTGTGTATTATCTATTCAGTGGTAAAATTGGTTGGGTCGAAGATAAACAAGTTAATAATAATAAAAATAGTAATTGGATTACTTCAATAGCGCCGTGTTAGTGGGAAAATCATCTCAAGGGCGCTTTACAAATAATTTATGTAACCTATCTCACTCAGACTTATAACTAATATCTTACAGCTAAGATTTATTACTAACGGTTTACAAGCAAGATTTATAACTAGTTACTTGCAATTAAAACCTATAGCTAGCAACTAACTGAGACTTATAACTAGTGACTTACATCTATGACTTATAGCTAGTGACTTACAACTAAGACTTTTATAGCTAGTGCCATACAATTTAGACTTAAGGGGAACGGCTGCGGTGCCTGTTTCATGCAAAACTGAATTTTGGATTGGAGGCCAAAATACCCCTACAAACGGAATGATCTATTTTTTTAAATTAAAGGTTTAGTAAATATCTAGTACGGATGAAGAGTATTTTATTTATTTTTGTTTTACCTTATGAAACATCGGCCATTAAAGGAATTGATTTTCGCGATTTTAGAGGCATCTTTAACAATTATTTAGGGGCTAACGGTGATTAAAAAAAAAGTTTTAACTCATCTGCTTTCAAAATATAATGAAGTAGAAAATTATAATTTTATTTTAAAATTATTAAAATAAGCATTATCGTGGACTTTAAATTAAATTAAAAACGACCAATTTACGGTGGAACACAAATTTGCCATACAGAATTTAAAATATCGACCCGAAAAAACATTTTTTTTTTTAAATGTTTAATTTGTATATATTTTTATTTATGTAATCATGCTTACATAGCAAATGTGATATATTTTTTAAAAAGTACGATAAGCACATACTTATAACATTAAAACAAAAATAAATAAAATACTTCTCATCCGTACTAGATATTTACTAAAACTTTAATTAAAAAAAATAGATCATTCAGTTTGGATGGGTATTTTGGCATCCAGTCCAAAATTCAGTTTTGTATGCAACAGGCACCGCAGCCGTTCCCCTTAAGTATAACTAGTGACTTAAAACTCATACATATTTATGACCAAGTGGATTTTTTATTCACAATAAATTCTGCAATGACTTACAGATAAGTTAGGGTTGTATATAGAGATAAGAGCACACAACGAAGAGATTAATAAATGCAAATAAATAAACAAGTGGAAAAAAGTCATAAAGTGTTTTTAACCATACTATTTATTTAACTTAAAATACAACATAATATGTACGTTGGTTACATGTATTCTAAGCATATTAACATAATATATCTAAAACACAAAACATATGGAATTTTATTCACAACATACAATTAAAAATTACAAATTACAAATTATGAAATTAAAAAATACACTTTATTTTCGTCAGTTCTTTCTTAAATTGTAACGCTTTTTTGTATTGTTGGGTATTTCTTGGAAGATCTTCATGGCTCTATATAGTAATGAGTTGTGCGATTTTGTTTTCTTTCGAAAGGGAAATGTTATTTCTTATCATTATTATACTATCACCATTCTGTGTCTTCTTTTATCTTTCCTTTCCCTACAAATTTGTTAACTTTCTTCAAAGTATTCGACATGAGCCGTGAGATTATCCAATTAAAATATCTAACCGTTTTTAAATTAATCTTTCCTTATTGGATACGGTTATTTTTTTAACCTACATTAGGCGTGGGGAATTGATAAATGGTTTGGTCTTTGATTCGAGGCGCCAAATGTATTTAGCACGTGACAGGAATCATTATTAAATAGTCGAAACAAGTCTAAACCAAAATGTTAGTAATAAATTAATAAGAATTTCTTTTTAATATGTAAATATCAACATGTTTAGAAAGCGAAGCTTTCATCATCAGGATACACAGTATACTAAAAATAATGACAAGTATTATAGACAAATGATAAACATATAAAATAATAAGACAAATTACAAACATAAACAAAAATTAAGAATAATTGATGAAAGCAGGTGAGTAAATGTAAAAAAATATATAAAAAAGTAAAAAGTTATTAGAAAATATTAAATAATAAATTCATATTAGAATTTTTTTATTCTTTATTTTTATTATTAATATAAACAAAATCAAGCAAATAACAAGGCATAAAAAAGAAAAAAATTAGTTATTATTATTAAAATTTATATTAATAATTCTAAATATAGTTATTAATATGACAATAAATTTAAGAGATAGATAGCTATTTAATTTTTTTTTGATGATTAATTATATTTTATTGACTATTATATATTTACATTAAAAAATGTTATTATTCTTACCACAGTGTTTTTGAACAAATTTCTGGGTGCTATGGTAAAAAAATATTCGTGTTTTCGTTCTGTTTTACAAAATACAAAACGGTGTTGTGACACACTTACCTCCGCCTTTAAATTAATGCTTTGAATCAGCCGCCCAAAATTACAAGCGTTTTTACACGTTCTTTCAAATATCAGACTGGCTAAAAATGTTTGATCTCAAAAAATGAAATTTTTTCGTCAGCGGGGCTTTTGCGTAGATTCCTCGTAGATTAAAATATATCGGAATGATAAAAACGATAGCATTCTGTACTTTTATTTTTGATAGTGATTTTTTACACTTTTTCGGGCGTTTTTGTGTGGGCGATAAAAAAATGTAGGGCCACGAAAAATAAAGTTTGGGAAACACTGGTCTAATGTAAGACCGAATTACGAATAAGGAAATGGGAAAATAATGCAAGACCGACGTAAGCGTAATGAACAGGATTAAAGAAAGGGAATCTTGGATGGTTTGGACATTAGAACTCAGGAGAACCGATAAAAGTGAGTTGTGGGCGTGTCGGTGTGCCCGACGCAAATTCATTATTTCCTTACTTCTATTAAAACTGATCTAACATTTTACAAATACAGAAATTCTCTCTTGAACAGATAATTTTATTTACCTGTCCGAATCCCAGGAACAGAAAATGTAAATTAACGACAACCGTTTTATTTCACATCGGTATGAATCACACTTTTAGCAATTTGGGTTCAAAACGAAAGCCGAAATATTATTAGCTGCGGGCATACTTTTTTTATAAAGATTAGAATTTATTTATTTATATTTATTTTACAGTCAATTATTATACTGCCGTCGTAATTAAAAAAATGAGTTGAATATGGGAAGTTATTTATCGAATTTCTTATGTTTTGCATAAGACATATATAATTTAATATTGCTCCTTATTTCCTATTAAAAAATATATTGTTTTTGATGTTATTGCAGTTTCATCGCTGCTGGTAAGTAAAAACGCGGTATTTAAGATTATGTAAGTAAAAACAAAGTTCAAAGATTTGCTCATTAGTGTCTGTGTTCCTGACCCTATTTTAGTGGAATAGGTAAACCGCGTGCAGCATTCTCAAAGGTTCTGCACACTCACAATCCAGTTTACCGCTAGTCCAACGGGCATAAGGCACTATTACAGCGATGTACAACCCGCGGTCCGAGGTCCCATTTACTTTTTTTTTACATTAATACCGGACAATAGTCTCAAATGCTCCCAACCATCTGGAGCCAGTGAGACTATCGCATCCCCAATTGGGGAATGTTGTGAGGCTGAAGGTATTGGGGAGGGGAAGGAGAAGGGGGAGAGGAAGGAATACCTGGCTATTCAGATCTGGTCACCAAACACAGCTAAAGCCATTTCAAACAACGTTTCAATTCTGAATGGTGGTCTTTCACCAGGGCGATACTGAAAGTATCTTCCACTTGGCTATATATATAAAAAAATTAAAAAGTTTGCGGTAATACCGGAATTTTTTTTTCAAATAATCTGTGTTAGGGATAAGGGAAAACTTAACAAAAAATGTATTGAACAAGATTCTTCTCGGCTCAACAAAATATAAAGCAAGTCCTCTAATAAGCCAACATATTATGTAGTAACAAAAGTGACATTTTATATTCCGTAAATCTAATTTGTAGGTGCTATGACCAGAATAGTCAACGTTGTCCGTTCCGTTTTACAAATTTTGAAAGGGTTCTGCGGGAAACTACAGTCTGTTTGTAATGTTTTGAATCAGCCGCCAAAAATCACAAGCTTTTTTTACATTTTTTTTTTCAAATATTTTGATAGGTAAAAATGACAATACCTTGGGACTTGACCTTGAATGCAGACTTTTTGTCGCTTTTGGTTCGTAAGTGTCTATCAGTAGCATGGTTTTAAAATTCTGGTATGAATTTATTGTGCATTAAATATTTGAAAATGGATCTTCTACCGACTGTTATGGCCAACTGAATAAATAAGTGTACAAGTTCCTTACCAAATTCATGGACAAAAAACACCATTTTTTATCAGAAATTCGTCATATTTTTATTACAATTTAATTTCTATTTTGGTTCGATGTTTTAAAGGGAGTCATAGCTTTTCAGTTTGACAGCTCGTGACTTTTGATTGAGTAAGAGTGTGCTAAGATTGAAAAATACGTCGTTATTGATGTTGTTGAAGCCGATTTTTTTTTTTTTTTTTCAAAATTTCAATTTTTTGTATGAAGTTTTAGATAAAAAAAAACATTTTTGGCTTCAACAACATCAATAACGTCGTATTTTTCAATCTAAGCATTCTAGTTCACTCAATAGTCACGAGCCGCCACTGGTCTATATATATATTTTTTTTAAAGTGATTCCGTTTAACAAAATACAAAAAAAGAAAAGAAATATGACTCCGATAGTTAAAAACCGAGTCTAGCAAAAATATCGTCGTTTTTGGGTTGGGTTGATGTATAAAATTGGTTCCGTTTCACAATTTTCGCATTCTAGAAGTGCTTCGAGGATTGGAAGAAGCGCTGGCATAAGGGCATTATATCTGAGGGGGGTTACTTTGAAGGGGAGAAAATGGATATTGATGAATAAATAAATGCTTTTGGAAAAAAATCGAAATATACCTTTTCTTTTGAACAAACCTCGTACACAAGGTTTATGCAACCAAAACAAATTGGTTAGGTAGTAATATTACCCTCTGCGGTCGGGGAACATTAGAAAAATACGAAAATTGGCCGTCTGGCCAAAAAGGTTGTGCATCACTGCACTATAACAAAACGCAGAAGTGGTACTATAGAGCAGTATAAAGTGAAGTTAGGTGGTTTATGGACTTTCGTAGGTTGTCTTTCACTGCGGAGCCGTGGAATATTATTATACCCAAGTAATAGCTTCACGCGGAAGTACATTTTTGAAAATGGTTTACACGGCATTATCGCCTAACGACCAATCAACATAAAAGAGAACGTGAATTTTATTAGACAAACATTCACCATGTTTGAGAGTCTTAAGCGTCACTCGAAATGACTCAACCACAATTAATATCAACATTTTAAAATAATATCCGCCCCTCCCCTTCTTCATTATGAAGAAGAAAAACAAACAAATAAATCAATTCATCACAGAAAATTGTACAAGATTTAGATTCGTATTCGCGCCATGTAAAATCAATTTGCACAATAACCCAACTGAAAATATTACAAAAATAAAAGATACTAACGAAATCGAAAATGAAGTTAAACAATACTTCAAAATAAGCTTAAAAAGATTCCACAATCAAGCAAACTAAAACAAACAATACAAACACACGCACATATATACTTCTATAAGATTGTACAGTTATGATAAACGATCATTTTTTAGCGCCAAATTGTACTTACATATTATATTAAGTACGTATATTATAATTTATTATGTAAACCACCAACCCTGTAATATTATCATGTAAACATTTTTAAGCATAATTTTCTTGTAGCACTTTCAGGGAACATGTAAACACGTATTGCAATATGTACACTCAGCTTCTCTACACAAGCTTTGCTTAAAAGAGAAGTGTAGTATTGTAACATGAATTATAAATTGTATTAAAATTAAATAAAAAAATAAATCCTTACGTTACACAATCTTCCAAGACAGTAATGGCTCTGCCAGACGCGGCCAGTAAGGACAGTGACAAGTGTCAACTAAATCGTTTAGTCAATTTTAAGTCACTGTCCACGTCTGGACAGTGCGTTAAATGGTAAATAGTAAGTTTAAACTGAATAGTCTTTTCTATGTAATGCGGATTACAAATCTTTGGTTACGTTTATTTACAAAAACGCAACGATAAATGATTAAACATACTTTTCCCATGGTCGAGGGGTAGGGCTCTCGACTACGAATCTGAAGGTCGCGGTTTCAAATCCCGGCGTGCGCAAGTAAATTTTATTTAATTAATTTGCGTTGTTTCACAATTAATTAATTTAAAAAATAATATATAGTATATTTGCGCACGTTCCAGAGTGGAAGATACTCTCAGTATCGCCCTGGTGAAAGACCACCATTCAGAATTGAAACGTTGCTTGAAATGGCTTTTAGCCGTGTTTGGTGACCAGAACTGAATAGCCAGGTATTTCCCCCACCTTCCTCTTCCTCTTCTCCTTCCCCTCCCCAATACCTTCAGCCTCACAACATTCCCCAACGGGGATGCCATAGTCTCACTGGCTCCAGACGGTTGGGAGCAGTTGAGACTCTTGTGCGGTATTCATGTAAAAAAAAAACATATATCCTCCCTTCTATCATAGAGCAATGCACGCCACTGCTACTAGGCATTGTTTTATTTTTTAAATTATATATTTAAATACTCATCACATAACCGCGAGCTACTGGAGCTCAACTTATATTACAAAAAAGTCATTAGGTACCTGACAAGAGTCCCAACTGCCGAAGCCAGTGAGAAAACGGAATTAATAATTTGGGGTATATTGTGAGGCTGAAGGAAGCGTGGAGAGGGAAGGAGATGGAGAGGAGGAAGATTGGGAAGTATGAAACGTGAAAACTAATTGTTCGAAACGTGGAGCAGTGGCTGTTACTGTAATAAGTAATAAGATACGACTTTCAGAACCAATTTGTGGGACTGAAATTGGCCTGGTAATATTTTAAGAATCGCCGTGGGCCATAGCAATTTAGCCTTTAGTTAAGTCGATATTAATTTATGTGGGAACCGAACCGATGAAGTCAATAGTAATCTTGCTCCACTGGACTAGAAATGTCATTATAAATAGTTGCATACTTCAGCAATAGCGTACCATTTCATTTAATTTAATAGGCAAATCATTTTAAAGAGTGCACGTTTGAATGTATTTGTGCACACCGATAGTGGTTCAAACTAGATTGGAATAACCGCCCGCAGTTCTCTCTTACCCCATAGTAGTAGACGTACGATACAGTAGACCATTAGTCTAGGAAGAATCTCTTTAAAATTTGGCTGTATACTGCGTTTCATTCTGCATTCTGTAAGGTCGTCCACGTGCGATTGTTTTTGACTTACGTTCGATTTTAGAATTCGTAAAATGAAATACTTTTTTATCAAAGTAGTCTGAATTGACAGGTAGGTACTCATCATGATCCGCTGACCATCTCTTTCATATCATTACATCCATAGTCTCACTCGCTTCGGGCAGTTGGGTGGTATACCCACTGACATCAAAATTAGATAGACATGCCCAAAGCAAAATCTTCCCGCGCCATTTTGACCTGGAGTATGTCTGCATAATGTTGAGATTTATTTATTGGTAAATCACTGAAAAGGACATGCCTCCAGGCTCACCCCCCACCCTGCAAAATTTGGCTTCTTCCCCTCACCTATTAAAAGCACCTCTGTTGTTTCTCTTCTTTGTGGGTATACCCATATAACATGAGCAGATTTGGTTGTCCTTAAAATGAGACATTGCTAGAGACGTCATCTGAAATGAGTCACCGGGACAGGAATATCAACAATATCTAAACATTGGCTCGATAGTGCACGATAATGCACCAGCTCACACATCAATGCTTGTTCGTGATTATTTGGCCAAAAACAACACCGTAATCATGCCTCAACCACCGTATTCACCAGATTTGGCTCCCTGCGACTTTTTCCTATTCCGAAACTGAAGAGACCAATGAAAGGAAAGCGTTTTGCCACAATTGATGAGATAAAGTCAGAATCGAAGAACGAGCTGAAGGCCATACCGAAAAGCGCATTCCAGAAGTGCCTAGAGGATTGGAAGAAGCGCTGGCATAAGTGCATTATATCTGAGGGGGATTACTTTGAAGGGGAGAAAATGGATATTGATGAATAAATAAATACTTTTCGAAAAAATTCAAAATTCACCTTTTCTTTTGAACAAACCTACGAACCAGTAGAAAGTATTAAAATAAATAATATTTATTGTAAAGAATACATGATTTTTTAAAAAAATGTAAGCAATAAATATCGATTTATTTACATAATATATCAGAGCACACAAAGATATGATCTAACTTTAGATAAATAAATAAATACATGATCGATGATCTGGGCTGGGTTGATTTACTCCCAGAGATCTTATCGAAAATTCTGCACTAAATTAATTCACAGGTAGTGATGGGCATAATCGAGACATTTACATATTTCCAATTGATTGTCGATTTGAATTTATTCGATCGAAAGTAATCGAAATAAATCTGCGACAACGTAGTGCACAACAGTGGAAACTGAACTTTTTACAACAACTTTAAAACACTTTCGGTCTACTATCAGAATATGATGTAACGTGAGACCTGGAGTGCTCTCTTTCTAAAGCACATGTCTGACCTTAAGAGAAAGGGAGATAGAACGGGTATTATGAGGACCGTCATTTGGTTCCCGATACGGAACAACTATAATCAAAAGGTTGAATAAAATAAACAAAATTCTTTGTTGTGAAATAATATTGTGAAATAACACAATTTAATCAAATAAAATTTACTTGCGCACGCAGGGATTTGAACCCGCGAGCTTTGGATTCGTATCCAAGGATCGTAATCACTCAACCACGGGACCGTCATTATCATATCATATCCATTATTTAAATTTTGTTTGAATGAATCAATATAAATAATGTTTCGATAATATAATTGCAAAGCATTAAATACTGGAATGTTTTAAAATAATCGAATGTTTAACGGGATTTCGATTAAAATTCATAAAAAAATATTTCGAATTTTAAAAAAAATTGCATTTAGTGGTTTTATGTGGCAATAATCGGACCTTCGCGATTAATTCGAAATATTCGATTAAATAAAATTTCTATTAAATTTAATACAATAATGCACATCACTACCGCTTACCTGCTAAGATAGTGTTGAGAAGATATGAAGCGTCCCTACAGACGTATGCTAATACAGTTTGGAAATTCCAATCGCTACTAGAAATAATACAGTAAACTCCCTGTTTAACGGAATAATATGTAAACCGGGATGCATGTTAAACGGTATATAGAAAATGTTTACAATGCCAATTCTAATACTTGCTCCACACTTTCGGCGAGGGCCAACCAAAGGAATCAAGCTAACTGTAAACAATAAGAAAACTACATAATACATGTTTCTTAATATATAAATTAAATAATCATTGAAGAAAATAATATTAACATAATCTGCACGAAGCCGGAAAAAAATGGAGAATAATATTGACAAATCTTGAATTTGAGATATGATATCAATGAAGATGACATAAATTGAACTGGTCTCATTAGCTAAGTTGGTTAAGCGGTTGCCCCGGATAGGCAGAGGTTCTGGGTTCGAGTCCCAGATACGACTGAAATCTTTTTATTTTCTGTTGTTTTTTTCCGGTTTTATCTTTCATTTAGGTTATGTTAATATTATTTTAGTATAAATATTACAATGAGGTTTTTAAATCTCAATAAAAATAATTAATATTTAAAAATTGAATAGGAAATAAATAATAAACTCATACATACAAACACAGAATACCTCAAAACGTCCAAAGTACACACACACTTTGCACGATAATAATAATATTATGATAATATACATTTAAAAACCATACTTAGATACACGGCATGGCAAGCAATCCATTAGCTACGAGGGGGCGATTTATATCATTGCCTTCCAGAAGACATTAAAAAAGAAGAAGGATATATTTATTGAGTTCAAGTTTAATTTGTAGAACTCCATTTTAATTTTTAAAATTTTATAAAATCTATTATTATTTAATAATAAAAAAAGCTTTGTTAATAAAAAAAGTTCTGACAGGTAATTATTATTACGCGTGACAGCTGTTTCGCCGGACGAAGATATATCAAACTGTTTTTCATTAGCAGAACTTTTTATATAAATAAACTGTTTTTTTTATAAATAAAAGTAGTTATTATTTAAATTCCAATACTCAAAAAAGGATACAAATAAAAAAAACTATTCTTAAAATAATTAAAGGATATAATATTGTAACGAATTTATTTAGGTACTCATTCTAGATAAATAGAAGTAAAAGTTATTTTTTCAAGAAATAAAAAAAAAAATAAACTTTTCGTTACGGACATGGCTTTCATCCCCCTCATTCGTCTCAATAATATACTACAATTTCGGGTTTACATATATTATTTTTATTTTCAATATATCATCAGAATATAACATCCTACGATCTAGTTCGGTGTCTCGTCTCCATCGGTAAGTGCCGTCTTCCTCCCCGTCCTCGCTCCGATCACGATTCACGCAAGAAGCACACGAACAGCGGCCGCAGTGAATGTCACTGGCTGAGTGCGCCGGTGCGCCGGTGCGCCCGTGTCGGTGTTTGTGCAAGGCTGGCTGGTCGGCAGTTAGACGGGCACTGCGCGGTGTCCACTCTGCTGGCACAGCATAGAGCCGGGCTCGCTGTATAATATGAAAGGTACTGTTGCGGATATTTATGGGGTGACGGTGGGATTTATGTACGGCGATGGTCTGCGAGAAAACAGGGCTGACAAAAAAGACATTTACTGAGAACTAATAAATTTAAAAAAAAAGGTAATAGATTGAAAATTTGATTAAGAACACTATATAAAACCTCAACATGACCAGGGTTAGAAACTAGATCAAAATATAATCGACGGAAACACAAAAATGGAAATAATTTTTTTTGTTTACAAAAAAATGTAACAAAGTAACTGAGCTCCGAATCTTACCTGGTTACCTGATTGTTTTCAAAACCACGACGCCAAATGTATAGCCACTACACGTACATGTTTTTTTTAAAGTATCATGGCAAAGCTAAAATGATCCCCGTAGCACCAGTAACATATTCAATCTCAAATTGAATCACCATTTTTTCTACAACTCACGGGAAATATTTTTGTAGGATCGACGTTGAAATAAAATCATTGTGAAGATAAAATAGATTTGATTCTTTTCAGACTGCTCAGTTTAAAAAAAATTGCCTCATGCCACAGTGGTCGTAAAATATTTTAGCTTTATGATTTCAGAAGAGGGTAGAAGCATTAGATGCAACAGAATTTATATATTATTTTTTTAATGACGGACTGGATAATATCAAAATTCGAACAAAGACTTTATAATGAGAAAGGAAGGCAGCTGGGAGGTAGTTAGCTTGCTCCTTGCCTATCTACGTATATTCCAATTTATTTTTGTAAATTTATCATAAAAGTTTGTCAGGTAAAAGGTGAGTTGGTGACAGCCCTGTAGCATCCTCAGGTCTGAGAAGATGTCCCGAGGCGCTGCTCCAGTTTCGGACGTAGAGGCGTCACGGATACCAGCGGGCAATCTGCCATCTAGCACGGGCTGCACCACTATACCCGCATTACACTGCACGGTGCACACGCTGCCTCGTTATAGCGAATAGGCCGTGTTAGATGGGCAAACATCCTTGTTCACTTAGCGCAACATAGACGGTTTCTCTCGGAGTGAGAACCAGTTTTAAGGATAGATAACTAATGTCAACATTAGAAAAAAGTAATTTTCTCTGATTTCGCAGTTAGAGTCCCAGATCTGGGACTCGGATGGAATGTCATATAACCTTGTATTGGCATACACCCCTCGCTTCATTTACATTCATAATACATTGTCTCATACAAACCCTACTGTTTTTTTTACAAATTTTGAGATGACAGACTCTAGTATTTAATTTTGATTGAGTCATGTCGTCCTGGGGCATATCTGATCTGTTTTTTACAATCACTTGCGCTTCATATATTCTCCCGATATTCCCCCTTCTGCATGATATCCCTTTAATAAACTTTAATTATTGAGTTTCATCCGGTGATAAATTTGAAAGCAAAAAAGATAAACTTATAAAGAATTCCCTCATAAACCCCTTTCTTACTTAAATGTATTTTTTCGGATGAATGCTTCGATTCCCCCTAGCTTAAATTTTATTTCCTTTTTTTTCCTACCCCATACTATACTATAAATTGGTATTGAGCTAGAAATAATACGGCCGTAATAAAATAAAAGTACGGGTAACAACATAAAATAATATCTTCGGTTCTCCGCCTAACCGGACTCGTTATATCAGATATTCACTATCCAGTAGAAGTTTTCTGGGTTGAGAGGCATGATACGCTGTATAACTACGGCCACGGTATCGCTACGGTGCCGGGTAAGGTCTCTCAGAGACCGTGGGAACCTAACAGACATCACCAGTCCTACGGTAATGCGGATCGTTATTCGTTACGTTGCGAAAGTGAAAGGGGAGACGAACCTTTTAGGACGAATTCTACAGTGTACGAATTTTATACTAGTTATACCAATTAATTATTATACCGTATAATTTGTGTTCACCACAAAATATTAATGGCTGGAGTTAGTGGTGATTATGCAAATCTCAATTTTTAATTTATAGGGGAAGGGAAACTCAAAGGGATAGAAGAAGTTTGGGAATGTTGCGTTGGCCTTCACATCATGACATTAAACATAAAAAGCCAAACTATCAAGCAAGGTTTCTATTTTTAATGGCGTTCTGAACAAACGTATGAAGTTTTCACTCATTTTCGGAAAGAAGAATATTAAAAGCTCCATAGCTCACCATGGGAATTCTGGGCGTTAGTAGAAAATAAAATTTTCGTGACGCCAGAGCTTTGAGAGATTTTAGTAGTAAAATCTGCCTTTTAATGAAGGCTAATACATTTTGCTTAGCTGAAAGTGGATATTGCCAAAATTAGGTTAAATCAGGGGTACAGCAAGGGACTAGGGTGGTTCCACTTTTATTACGCAATTCTTTGATGCGTTTGATAAGTTGGAAAACAAAATGTCAACGAAGATCATTTCAGATTCAGTTCAACTATACCGTATTAAAGGGTATTTAAGATTGGGATTCAACTCTAACGTATTAAACGGCATTTAAGATTCAAATTCAACTACAACGTATTTAACGGTACTTAACAAGAATTTAACAAGGACATATTTTTCCTTTAGTATTTAAAATTATTTATACAAATATTGCTAAATCACGTTTTTTTTCGGTTTACCGATTTTTCTCGTTATCAAATTGCTAAATACAAACAATCCGTCATCTTTCTTTAAAAAAAGGCATCGCATTCATCTCAACCCTTTCACTCTCTGCGTTTTTTCGAAAAAAAAATGGAATCGTGATGAAAAAAATATATTGAACTTTGCATGTAAAGTCTTTCAATGGGTTAAAAATAACCTGACAATATTTAAATTCCTCCTACTGCCATCATAATAGTGATAAAATGTTAGTTGTGCAATGATGAAGGACTTAGCTAACAGATGAATTGAACCACGACGCCTGGGTGGGAAGCGCATTTGTCCACTCAGCTACTAACCGGTTAATCACACATTCCTTCACACAAATATCTTGTCTATAGAACGAGTTGCACACCCGACTTACGAAGTGCTCTCTCAAAGCCCATTTTGTAGGCAATTTTTGTTCTATTCCTATTGCCTCTTTTAAGAACCATATAAAAAAAACCTTTTTACAAAAGAAAAAATACAATGCAAAAAGTGCCGATAAACTGTTTTTTTTAGTTTGTCTGACGGGAGCTTGTTATTTAAAATTTAAAACTTACAAACAAGGTAAAATATGTAAAATAAAAATAAAAACATAAAAAACAATATATAAAATAAAAACATAAAAAAACAAATGTGACAAGCTTAAAACATAAATATTTCTCAATAATCTTACTCTAAAATATTTAATAAAGCAATAAATCATAAATATAATAATATTTCCTTATTTCTAACACAAATAACTTCTTTCAGCTAGCCATGTTTTCAATGTGTTTATTAATGGTTTAGTTTTAATACAGTTTTTTTACTTCAGCGGGTAACATATTTATACAACTAGGAAACAACTGATGTAAAGTTCTTTGTCCATATTTGTTTTTATGCTTAGGAACCATTAATCCTTTATTAAAATTGAGACGAGTATTGTAATTGTGCTCTAGTCTATTTGTATTATATATAGGGTTATTAATGTGGTGAAGTATAATTTTGTACCACAGAATTGATCTAACTGAAAGAATTTTGGGACTCTGATAAAAGTATGGAATATTATGCCTTTGTTCGTATAAACTTTCATGGGCTAATAATTTAACCAATGAATTTTGTACTTAATTACTGTTTTTCTTTTCCCTTTCCTACTTTTATTAAATACATATTTATTTTATTTTATATTGAATATAATATGAAACAACTCTCAAAAGGGAATTAATTGAAGATGATATTAACAGTTCTTAGAAATCGAAGTATGATACCGATCAAAATTACGGGATGGATTAGGTTAGCTGTAGCTCGGTGGATAAGAGCGCAAGGTCCCGGATAGACCAAGTTGGTACCGATATCTTTTCGGTTTCATGTTTCATTTTGAGAGTTGTTAATATTATCTTCAATGATTAAAAATATATTACAATGAGGTTTATAAGCTTTCTTTCTTCCCCTTGCGTGTTAGGGCATCTCTACGTATTATTTGTTTTGTTCTGATAATATTTGAAAAAACTCCTACTACTTACCATCATTAGAAGCGTTGCTTGTATGATGATGGGGGACTTGGCTAGTAGAGGGTTGAACCCACGACGCCTGGGTTCAACCCGACGCATTTGTCTATTCAGTTACTAACCGGTCAAAGCTCAGAATCTAAACCAATCACCATTCCGATTGAGGTTCAATATTGCAAAACTAAAAGCTTGCATTCACATAGATTCTAAAAGGTAAAAGGTTGCCCCCACGGTACAACTGACACGTACGAGTACATGTGTAGGCACTACCGCTGGAGTTCTGTGTTCACACACCGGGCAAGTAACAGGTGATAAATTTGTACCTTCCACTAGTACACCGTACCTCCTGGTGAACGTCTGCCACTGCCTAACCGTTCGGGTAACCAGCTAAATGAATAGATGTAGCTATAAGCTATACGTACACAATATGAACGGCAGATGATTAGAATATATTCGATTATACATTGACACAAAGGAAAAGCCGAGTCAAATAGGTAATAACAATAACTAGGAACCTGAAAATTTCGCGTTTGCGATAACGCGAAAATCATTATTTTTACACGAATTTCGCCATTTACAACCAAAATTCGCAATTTTCGGGTAAATTGTGGTATTTTCACATGATATTCTGGTTAAAAAAAAGACCAAAAACAAAAAGGGAACATAACACTACCATACTTTTATTGCAAAATACCACAGTTTGTGTAGAATTTATAGAAAAAAAACGCGAATTTCGACAAACAACGCGAATTTCACCGAAAAATAACACAATTTTACCTAAAAAAAAAAAACAATGATTTTTTCTGGTCCCTACTAATAACACAACATTTGTATATCGCAGTTTGTGTTATTTCACTCAAATGCGTCGGATTCAATTCCTCTGCTGGTTAAGTCCCCCATCGAACAAGGAACATTTTTCCTTTTATTATGGCAGTAGAAGTTGAAAAACGTTTTTAGTTATGTTATTTTTTACATATATCTATAAACATTTGTTATTGGTGATGAAGTTACATTATAAATTTTGATAGAGTAGAGATCGAATTAAGAGTCGAGAATGAATTTTGATGATAGTCGAGATCGAAATTGAATTTTGAACAACCCGTGTATGCTTTTTAATATTTTATGTCACGGTGACGCCACACAGGCTAATGTGGACATATTCACGAAATTATAGTATATTTTTATTTAATCTGTGCTCCGTGAACATTATTGTTTTTTATACAACAATTGTCATAACGGATATAGACGTAAAACCTTCTACCTTTTATGCTGTAGCCAATACACCTTCATCCATAACGGGCAATCACCGGGCAAATGATACCTTGTCTCCCATAATTATAATCGCCTGACCTTCTGGCTCGCGGGATGGTCCACTTGTTAACTCACCAACGGATGCGTTCGCTACCCGGTGAAGGTCAAGCCATTCTACAAACACTTCTCTCGTAACACACCATGGAGATGTATGTATTATATTGACAGGCGACGAGAATCACGCAAGAACAGACGGCTTCATAATTAGCTGAACTACAAACGTTCGTTTTAGCTTCGTTGGTACGATATTTCATTATGAATCAAAAATAACAAATCACTTAAACTCGTTATAAAAGTTTTGCGGGTGAGATCGATTAAAGTGGAATTTTATTATTTATTTATTTATTAACACTTTATATTCATTTTACTTTTCAGTGTAGTTTCAGTGTCAATAAATTGACGTTTATTGAAATAACGTAATAAAATGTTACATAATTATATTATTGTATGGTTTACATTACCTACCTCACTAGGTGAAACCTGTTCCATGGTAGGTGACTGGATGTACAAAAAAAAAATATTTAACCCTTACCACTCATTTGTCGGGTGCCAGCCGACATCACTATTTGTACGCTACAACTCAGTTGTCGGCTGGCGGCCGACAAGATAAGCCGTGCGCGCGGTGTATTTTCGCGCTAAACTTGACACGTGACGTTGTTTCTTGTGATTATTCGATAAAAAAAACATTTAAATTCACGTTTTAATACGATTTTGACTGTTTTCCGCTTTTGTTTTACTATAAAATAACCTTTTTGTAACTGCCTATCAATAAATTAATATTTTGACATTATTTAAATTAGAGTTGGCTGACAACAAATATTAAAAAAATAATAGTAAGGGTTAAGTGTGATGTTATGGCAGATTAGGCATTGTTAAATTAAAATATTAACGTAATATATTAAAATAGTAATGTTAGAATATTCAAACAATTATAGAAAGGGAATTTCGAATACATTATTATAAAAGAGGTGACAGATACAATAAAGAAGGTAATGTGTAACAGAAGAAATGTGATTTTAATATAAATACATACGAGGTGTGTTCAAAAGAAAAGGTGAATTTTGAATTTTCGCGGGCTGTGTAAATTCGACTATCGACTTTTTTTTGTTATGTTGGTACATAAAAAACATAACTAACCTTTCCAGTTGTCAAAAAGAAACCACTGATCCAAAATGGCTGATAATGCGAACATATGATAAACATATATGTACAAACCTAAAAAAAAAATCGATAATCGAATGTACACAGCCCGCGAAAATTTAAAATTCACCTTTTCTTTTGAACACACCTCGTACTTCATGATTTAAAAAAAAAATAAAAACGTTTTTTCGTATATTGTTACGTTATATCACAAAAATTAAATAATTATACTTTTGTATTATTTAAAAAAAAATAATAATAAATACAGTGTAAATGTAGGACAGAACAGACATGCAGAAAGTATAGTAGGTCAGTGGCTGTGTAGGCATCGCGTTTGGGTCTCACCCAGGCGTCGTGAGTTCAATTCCTCGGCTGGCTAAGTCCTCCATTACGACACAAGCAACATCTTCCGATTACTGTGATGGTAGTAGGAGGTTTTCAAATATTGTTAGGTTATTCGTAACCAGGGAATATTTGTCTTTCATTAAAAAAAAAAAAATAAATAGCAATATTTTCTCATTAGTCATTCATTCAGAGGTATCTTTGTTGAAGGAATACATATTATTTATTGCTAGTTATTGGTTATTACTGCTAACAATAATTAAAGGAAATAAACATATTTATACATAATGTTTCATTTTCCGTAATGGCGTAGAATGTTGTTAATAATACTACTTTGTTAAACAAAACAAAAACTTTTTGTAACTTGCTTTAAGAACTGTCTGTATTTTAAAAACCTATTATATAATGTACATCAGTTGCGTGCATTGTTCTATTACCAAAGGTAGGCTGTGTGTCGTTTTTTGACGAATCTCTCTATCCAACCTTAGATCAAAATAATTAATTTCTAGTAAAATACATATAGTTACAATCAAACTGAGTATACTCAGTTTTGTAAGACTTCCAGCTTCAGTGTAGGACAATATATGTCGATAAGTTCAGTGGGGAAATCAGAAAATAATGAAGCTGAATGTATAACCGTATTCATTCACTACAATAAGGAACTAGCGCAAACTGTAAATATTTAAATGAATTTATAAATATTCCCCGCGACAGCTGTGAAGCTATACTTGTAAGTTTGCTCCCAACATGGATATTTAGAAAAAATGCAAGACTCAATAAATACCGGTCTACTGTGGATAAAACTAAGTAACTATAAAAATAGTGGATGCAGTCTAATAAAATAATTTATAATTTATTTATACACGGTGTCCGGAAACTAGTGGTACATGCGGGAAATTTACATCAAATAGAGAACCGAAAAAAAAACAATGAGCATTTCGATTTAAAAAAAATTATTTTATTTTATTGTAATTATTACAATTGGTAAATATATTTAAAAAATGAACTAATAATAAGTTTTCACTTAAGTATTTAAATTATTGAATTTAAAAAAAAGAAGAAAAGTTGCAAGGTTAGCCTATGAGGTTAGGATGATCTAGATTGTGTAGAGTAATGTATTGTGCGAAAGTTATTTATTGATTTTAGGTTTGAAATTATAAGGAGCTGAGTTGAATAAGTCGAACTCGCTGTATGAAGTGTTAAAAATGTGTGAAGCGCGGTGAACAAAGGTGTTTTGTTTTGAGTTAGTGTTGCATTTAGGTAGGTTTAATGTGTGGTTCTGTCTGGTTTGTCTGTTGGGCACCCTTAATGGAATTCGTTCAAGTAATTCGCCAACTAAAGATTCACAAAATTATTGGAGCGGGTCTACGCTTTAGCGGATTTAAAGAAGCGTTAAATAGCTGATAGTAACACCACAGCGACCGAATATTTTGAAATCCAACTTCGGACTCTGATTACTGGAAAAAGGAAACTCAAAACAAAAAAAAAGTTATACCACAATATCGACTCCAGATGCGATTTGCCAGTTTCTCGCTTGTACCACGATTTTCCGGACACCGTGTATTATTGTCCCGTAGTAAAATGTACCGGTGACATTTGTTTTTATTTTGGGTGTTATTTACCCATATATCTACAGTAGCGACGCCTCCGACTGTACAGTTAAGTACGCCGATCTGTAGGTACCAGTGCAATGCAATCCATAAAGGATAAAAAGCAGTGCATACCCTAAGAAAATGTGACATAAAAAGAAATTTAAAAAATACGACAAATATCTGACCAAAATGTATTTTTTCGATGAATTTGGCAAGGAACTAGTACGCTCATTTATTCAGTTGACCACAATAATCAGCGAAAGATGATAATAAAATGGCTATTTTCAAATATTCATTGCACAATTTATAACGAAAATTGAAAAACTACCTACCTTTGGTCATAGAGCAGTGCACGCCGCACGTAGGTACATTCACTTACACGTGGAAAAACAAAACGCTCCACTCAACCTGTCTAAATCAAGATTCGTGATTTGTCTATGCAATAAGAGTCATTACGATTTTTACTGGTGATCGATATTCAGGCGCCCATGATAGACAACAGATATATAGCACTGGACAGATAAACCCCACAAGTGCGACTCGAAAGAAAACTGATCACGATCACAACACACTTCTATCAGTTTACGTCTTCAGTGGACCATAGACTATCGACAACAGACAGTTCGAGGTCGTGTAGTTTGAAAAGGTGGCAGAACATCCTAGTAGACATAAATAGATAAAAATTATAATTTACAATGACTTTTTTTACTATACGTATTAATTATTATTAACAAAATATACCGTACCTACTAATGTGTTTTTTATTTATACTATAATCATTCTAAGTTCTTTTTTTTAGGTGTTCGACTAAAACTCCCATGTTATCGGTGGCGGTTCGTGATTTATAAGTGCGCTTAGAGCGGCAAGATTGCAAAAAAAGCGAATTACTTCCAGGCACTTCCCCACCTTCCTCTTTCCCATCTCATTCCCCCTCCCCCTACCTTCAGCTTCACCACATACCCCAATAGGGATGCCATAGTCTTAAAGGCTCCAGACGGTTAGGATCAGCTGAGTCCCGTGTGCGGTACTCGCATTTAAAATCCAACGACTCACAGGGACAGTAGCTCAATGTGACAGGAATTGGCTATCTCGTCTATTTTATGTCTCAATGTCACGAACCGAGCATCTAAAACACTTTCAAGCGCTGGTGAATGAAAATAACTCGGCAAAAAGCCTCGTCCGTGTCGTTAATTAATGAAGGATTAACTGGGAAAAAAAACACGGGCGAATCCGGGTATGAAAGCTGTTTATTTACATTCACCATTTAAGAAGGTAAAGGTCTCTCGGGAAAAAAAACGGGTAAACTACAAGGCAAAAAGCAAGGGAGCATTTCAATTAATTAATAGTGTACCGCGATTAAATCATTTTTATAAGTTTGCAAGATGGAAGATTTTTGCGCAAAAGAAATGATTTTTTTCGTTCTGCGATTAATGTAAAAACAGATCGAAACCCAGATGTATTGCAGTGAGGCATGGAAGCGTAATGAGTAAGATTAAGAAAGGGACGCTTAGATGGTTTGGTCATGTAGAGCGAAAACGAAGAAAGAAGTGTAAGAAGAATATATGGCGCGAATGTGAATGGAAGAAGAAGCCGGGGACGCCGAGGAAGACATGGCACGATCGAGTGAACCAAATACTTGAGTCGGGCCATGTCAGAATTCGGAATAATAGAAGAGAATGTATGAGACGTTGTATGAATGTGAATGAAGCAATAAGTGTATGCCAAGATCGAGTTGTTTGGCGGCCCGTCCTCTCTGCCTACCCCTGCGGGGAAACGGCGTGATGGTTAGTTTCAGATCGATTATATTTTAGAATTTGCAAATGCATGTTACGTTAATTTTTTGACTTATTTTTATACATAATATAATAATTCTCATGGTACCGTAAAAAGTTCATATAAATTTAGTACATACAGAGTTTTTTTTTTAAATTTAATATTTCATATGCAGAATTTGATATTACAATTCAATTTACTCCTCTCTGTTTATGTTGTTAATGGATTAATGATAGCATACATTTAAAAACCATACATACACAATATGGCAAGCAATCCATTAGCTATAAGGGGGGGGGGGGGGGATTTATATAATTGTCTTCGAGGAGATTTAAAAAATATAAATAACAGATAATAATATATAATAATTAATAAACTCATACAAGCAAATAAAAAAATCATTAAAACGTTACAAGTACACACACACTTCAAACGACAACATACATTTACACACCATACATACACAACATGGAAAGCAATCCATTAGCTACGAGGGGGGCAATTTATATAATTGTCTTCGAGGAGATTTAAAAAAATATATATAGGTTTATTTAAAAAGAAATTGTTCTTTCTGAAAATAAGTGAACAAAATGATTAAAATGTATAAAATTCTAATGTATTCATTAAGGCAATTTAAGTGAAAATGTATTTTTCTTTCTTCAGGAATAAAATAAAATAAATATTTATTTCTATATTCAAAAGAGACCGCAGTCCACAGTTGTTAACCGAACAAATGAAGTGTTGGAGATAAATATATATTTTTTTATATATAACTATTTATAGTTGAAAATTTTTAATAATGTTCGGAAGTAAAATTGTTGTTTGTTCTATACAAAAAGATGCTTGGTGGAATACTGAAAATTGAAACATTGTTTGACTTGAAGGTTAAAATGTAACGTACGATCCGAAGGGGGGTCACTAGGGTCCCCTATAAAATCGCGAAACGGTCGTTACTCTTAATATTCTTATCGCCCTTTCCAGTAACACTCAGATAACGCATTAGTTACCACCGTTTTAACCCGACATGGCCCATCTTCGGCCAGTAATCAATCATTAAGTCATGCAAAACGGTAAAATAATAATACGTTACTCAAATACATAGACGGCCCCAATGTAAGGTGTCTAATGTGCATTTTTCGAGGATTACAGGAGATTGAAAACAAAGTTAGATTCGACTTTCCACACCAGATGCATCGTGCAGTTTCGATCACTTTCATTCCACAAAAACGAGAGTAAGGAACTCCAGTCCATTTTTTTTTATTATCAATAATGACGTTCAAACTCAAATTCCAGTATATTTCGTTTTTTTTTTCTAAAGTTAAATTACATTTAAATATAAATTAATTTCTTAAAAAATATTGACGGGGCGATTTTTAAAAATACATTCTGATCGATTACCGAATTGTGTTTTCTGTGAGAACCTAAATTATAGAATATGTGATGTAAAAAAAACAACATTAGATATGGCACAAAACTCTCGTTTGGGGTAAGTGTATTACCCCCCTCGGAACGGAAGTGTTAAATGGGTTCAGACATGCTAAGCAACCACTTCTGAATGGTCAGTCGGGATATCCGAACATCCCTCTCCCCCCTGGCCACACAATTCCATACATTTGGGTGAGCCATATCTCCACTGGGTCTGAACAGCATAACTCTTGTGTGTTCACATTGAAAACCATCAGAGGAAGGCTAAAAATACGTACCGTTAGACAGAAATCATTTGTACTTACAAGCATAAGTTCACTCCTACATTAAGACCAGCACACACCCATTACTGGTATCTAAATTATTAGGTACAGTTAGTACCTAGATTAGGATTATTAATGAACCTAGATGGCGGTGTACCTCCGGTCATTTCCATGACCTTAATCGCGTTTAAATTATTGTAAGTAATGGACTTTTTTTCAGCTCGAATCAAACGTCCAATCAAATTTCAAATAGGCGTGTTAAAACACCACTGGAGAGCGTACGCGTGGAAAATTTTAATTTATTTTTATTTCGGACTAATAATACTAGGCATACTTAGTAAAAGCGTGTCTGTGCGGCCTTCACAGTAACGATGTGCATAATCGAGATGTCCATTTCGAAATGATCGATCATTTTATACATCGAAACATTTCAATTCTCAAAATTATCTATTTAAACTCATTCCCATGACTAAGTAATCGAATCGTGTGGAAGAGGGAGGGGTGACAGGCGCGCGCATGCACAGACGGTCAGATTCTAACAGCATCATAGAGTACTAGACATAATCCGTTAATAAAAAGAAATTACTGAAGTACTTAGGTTTGTTTATTAATTAAGTATTTTGGGTTACATTTAAAGGCGTCCTAACCCGTTAAATAATAGTGCATTAAACTCACCATGTAAACCATGAAGTGTAAATTGCCGGAAACTGTTGTTAAATTTGCTGCTCCTTCAGAGAGAGGGCCTCAAACAACATGTTATTAATGTTGAGGTCCGCTGGAAGAAAAAAATGTTTTATAGTACCTACAGATGAATAATGAATGAACTAGGATATTAAAAAAAATATTAATATTGCATCATACGAAATCGTTCAATTTCACAATACTCCAATAAAATACAGTCTGGAGAAATCTGTGCCCGACAAACATACACCATTTGGGGATACCACATTACCACTGGCATGGGAAATAAGTAAGAGAGAAGGTGATCATGTAGTATGAGAGATATTCAACGTGTAGTAAGAGAGATGTTCAACGTGTAGTAAGAGAGAAGGTGATCATGTAGTAAGAGAGATGCTCAACGTGTAGTAATAGAGAAGGTGAACAAGTAGTACGAGAGATTCAAAGAGAGCATTTAATGATCACGTAGTAGGAGCGAAAATTATCACGTACTAATGAAGAATATGAGTAAGGGAGATGTTGAACATGTAGTAAGAGAAAAAAACTCTCGTAGTAAGAAAGATGAGTGACATGTGGTAAGAGAGAATAGGAGCATAACATTAGGGTTTAAAAAAATTATGATGTAAGAGAAAAAAAAAAGAGTTTTCATAATAGTTACCTTGCAAAACGGTGTCCCCAGTCAATGTAGTCGAACTTTAAATTATTTATATTATTGCAACACTGATTTTTAAATTACATTTACTATAATATAATTATTATTTTCAAATTCTTCAAAATACTGACCAATCACTTTGTAAACTTAACAATACATTTACAACAGATCGCACTCGATTCAATATAAACATTTATATTTACAAAAAAGAATTTAAATAAAATTATTATTAAAAATAAACATTAATTCTTACTTAGGTGCTATTACTGGCCGAAAAACAGGCTTTAAAGGTAAATCACATATTATTTTTATAGTCTAGGTTCAGCGAACAAAATGCGTTTTTTAACTAAACACTTCGTTCATGACGCCTTGCTCTCGAATTGAAAAATGGAAATTTTATAATGAATTTCCATTTCAGACCATTTTGTTGTTAGACAGAACATATTTATATACATTACACGGTCTCACTGCTTTCAAATTTTATCACAATTAATTGATTGGACGGATTTATTTTTATTTTGAATAATATAATATTTTTGAAAAAATTGTTTGTTTTACTCTATTTATTATTATAAAATTATTGGTTATTATTGACTTATATTATTTTTAATCTAGGATTCACTCTGCATCACCATCTGTAAAAGAAAGCAAGTTGTTTAGTTAGGACAAGTAATTTATTAAATATGAAATCGGAGTCAATTATAATTATATGTTGTAACACTTTCATGAAATTTTTTTCGCTTAATTTGGGCACACTGACCCGCCCGGAACACCTTTCTACGGGTTAATCTCTTCAGTGACTAATTCAAAAAGCTCTTGTGAGGCCAGGAATACGTTGACAGGAATAACGTTAAATAATAGTTGGGCAAATTAAATATATTCATTATTACATTTTATCTGCGATATATATTTACATAATAATAATATATTATAATATAGTGCCTATCTACCAGTGGCGTGCACTGCTCCTTAACCAATGGTAAGCTGTAGCTTTTCAGGAGTTCATAATAACTTTTCATCGTGAAAACCCGAACATCCTAGAAACACTGTATCTGTAGGATATTACCGTATTATGCGACTGTCTAATTTTTTTTATTGTTGCTAATTCTTAAGTATTCAAAACTACCACTACACATTTTACTGTTTTTTTTTACGGGACAATTTTCTAAAAACAATAAAATTACCATCAAGAGATCAGATATCGCAATCAAAGAAAAATCTAGACATAAAAAGCTGAAGGGTTCAAAAACCATCAAGCAAAATTTTATTTATTTATTGTTTCTTTACATTTATTATATACAATTCAATCTAAAAACTTTTTCACTTTATATTTTTTGACCTGACCGATTTCAGCCTGTCACGGCCATCTCCGGACTGGAATAATTTATTCTTATACTATGGTATATATATAATCACCTCTTCCTGTAGTATGTTGATCTAGTAAGATTTTAATCTACCTTTAACACCACCATCTTCGGATTGGTAAAATTTATTCTTACACTATGGTATATACATATATAATTGTTGGGGTATCAGGGGTGGTAAACTATGATTTAATATAAATTATATTTTTTTTTTACACAGGAGACCAAGAAGGAAATAATTTCCCTCAAGGCCTATATCATCTTTGGGGATGCTGTGTGGAGGGTCTTTTAGAGGATAGGAAGGAGTGAACTTGGGTCTTGAAGAGACCCAAGTTATAGGATGGAGGAAACACAGAGGCCGGCAGATCATTCCACAGCCAAGCTGTTGAACACAAGAACGAGTCGTAGAAGCGACCCGTTCTCATGTGACAAATATCAACCGTGTGCAAATGTTAGGCGCGCGTTTGGCGTGTTTCCCGACTATGCACCGGTGCCGAAGGGATCAATGACGCTAGTTCCTCAGATCATCTTCCATTAAAATACCGGTAGAACAAGGACAGCATTCCCACCCGACGTCTGTGCTCCAAAGATTGCAACCCATTTGTTAAGATAGGCGAATCTATCAAACGGACCGCCCGTTTCTGCACAGAGTCAAGGTTTTTTTTCACATATTTTGGGACTCCCGACCAGAGGTGGCTGCCAAATTCTACAATGGGGCGCACTTGCGATTTGTACAGGGTCAGCAGTTGTGTACTATTAAAGTATCTGCGGGCTCTGTACAATACGCCCAGCTTCTGAGAGGCTAACTTTACTCGGGTTTCGATGGAGCCCCCATACCTGAGCTGGTCACTTAAGGTTACACCAAGCATATCAATGGAGGGCTTGTTGGGAAGATTGCTTCCATTAAAGGAGACTAGATTGTCATTTCGATCCCTTTTAGACGTAATCAGACATGATTGGGTCTTTGAAACATTAAATTTGACGAGGTTATTCTTACCGCAAGAGGAGACCATCCATTCTCTGCTTCAAAGCCCTCCGAGTCGTTGGAGTTTGTGTGCCCTTTGGGGGCTTGTCAAACAAAAAGCAATCATGGACTGTACTGTCATCCGCGTAACAATGGATTGGTGCACATGTCAAGAGGTCATTGATGTGCAACACAAACAATGTCGGAGATAGAACCGAACCTTGTGGGACGCCAGCATTTATTGAATGCGAGGAAGAGATCAGCAACCGTTTGAATCGATCTCTCCCTCAAAAAGTCGGCAATCCACATACACAAGGAAACGGGAAGTCCGTAAGAAGGCAGTTTGTTGACAAGTCCTCGGTGCCAAACCCAGTCAAAGGCCTTATAAATTTTCAGTGAGACCGTTTGAATCTCACCATAACGTTCCAGGCACCGTCCCCAAACATGCGTCACATACGCGAGAAGATCACCGCACGAGCGGTTCCGCCGGAATCCGTACTGGCGGTCGTTAATGATTTTGTTCTTCTCGAGGTATGTAAGCAGTTTGTCGTTGATCACACGTTCCATCACCTTGGACAGAACTGATGTGATCGCTATGGGGCGGTAGTTGGCCGGCATGGAGCGGTCACCTTTCTTAGGTATAAGATGAATGACCGCTTTTTTTCCAACCACAGGGCACAGAGCCACATTTCAGGCACAAGGACATTTTAAAGAGCTTTGTTAAAACTGGAGCGATTTTTGCAGCACACCTCTGCAATACCAGGGCAGGTATTCCGTCAGGCCCAATAGCTTTATTAACATCGAGCCCCCGTAAGACAAGGAGTACATACCGATGTCGTATCCTCAGCTTTTTCATATAGAAGCTGCAGTGAGGAACCGACGGCGGGATGGCACCCCGGTCATCGAGGGCTGAGTTTTCTGCAAACATTTTCTCTAAAAGGTTGGCCTTTTCGGTAGCAGTGTTTGCTAGTGAACCGTCAGGTCTGGTAAGAGGCGGCAGACTGGATTTGCAGAAATTGCGACCTATGGAGCCCGCTAGCGACCAGAACGCCCTGCTGCCATGCGGGCAGGCAGCTAGCTTTTTACTGATCTGTAGGTCGTGCTCAAATTTTGACCTATTGATGATTCTCTTACTGTCCTTTGCCAATTTGTTATATGCTGATCTGTTTTCTGACGTTCGAGATGTGTTGTAGGCTCGGTAAGCCGCGTTTTTTCGTCGAACTGCTTCGGAGCATTGTCGACTGAACCACGGCTTTGAACCTACGCCAGTTTCTTTGATGGTTGATTGAATGAAGCCATCCATCGCAGATTTGATGACTTCACAAATTTCCTGGGCACATCTGGACGGATTCGAAGTCTGAAAACAGACAGCTGACCATGGGAAGGCATTAAAATGCGTCCGCAGACCGAACCAATCTGCTGACCTATAGTGTCACATTTTCCTCTTCAGCCTCTCGATTGGGGCTCTGAAGTTAATAGGGATTGATGTCGTCACCAGGCAATGGTCGGACGATCCTAAAGGCGCTGCGACATCAATCCCATAACCACGTGGCTCAGTAGTTAAAAATAGGTCTAACAGATTGGAGCGGTGAGTCTGGACATCAGGAACCCTCGTAGGCTCCTGAACCAGTTGCTCCAACCCATGGCAAAGGGCAAAGAATGCCGCCTGTCAGCCAACCGAGTTTGTTGAACATGAGAACTTCAACCACGGTTCATTACAAACATTGAAGTCCCCCAGAACAACAAACTCGGACGAAGGGTAGCGGGGTAAGAGGTCATCAATAGTTTCGCTCAAATTTTTAAATAGCTCGGATGAGTCTGATTCGCTGAGGTTTGGTGAGCGGTATAAACACGCATAAAATCTTACCGTACTGGCAAGACTGACGCGCACCCACATTACGTCAAATCAGGAATTTTCCAGACTCAACAGTAGCACACAGTTGACGTCAGCTCGGCTATACAAACAAACACCTCCTTTTGGTCTGAACTTGCCTACGAGGGTGAAGCCCGGGCAGTCCAGATAGGAGGCGTCAGGAGGCTCAGGAGGCTCATTAATCAGTGCTATATCACGATTTTACATAATGTAGGGTTTAATATATTTTATTTCTATTAATACTATAAATTTATATACCTATCTGGTTTTTTATAAAAATGGGTTACATTATGTTTTTAACGAGGTGACTTTATAATGCGTTTATGAAAGGTTGGCGAATTCTGAATTTATTATAAGTTCACTACCATCTTCTTTGCTATGCCATGTTTCACAACAGAATTTCTAATGTCAGTAGTACGAATTTGCTGTTTTTTTATGCAATATTATTTAAAAAAAAAACTACAAAGCGTTTGCGTGATACATAGTTATTTTATATTCATTACATTCCTTTTAAAGTAATTTTTTTGTTCTTTTAATTCTTGAACATGATTTTAAGAATCAGTTTTTGAGTGGTTTCATATTAGTCTTTAGGCAAAATCCCCGGCATACTATATTATAAGAAAGCAGAGACTGGATTATTACAAAATAAGCTATTTTTAATTTTTATTTGTCTCGTATATATTATGTCAATAGCTTGGCAACTTTTTTTTTACATAATGCATTTTTGTGTAAATCAATGCAAGCTAAAAAAAAAACAACCAGAGGAGGGCAAACGCTTGAAGGGCAAGGCAGTCAAGGCAGGTTGTTATTAAAAATTAGAATTTGTCAAGTAGATACGATTTCTTAGGGTCGAACGATTATGACGTAAAAAGTCTTCAAATATAAAGAAAAAAATACACTTTTTTTAGAAATCTTAAAGTAGGCACAACTTTTCAGCCAATATGGGTGCACGCCACTGCTATCTACGTAACTAAGCTTGATGTGGTTTTTATCAGTGAAAATACATTCTCTAATGCCACGATTCCCAAAGTGTGCGTCGCGGCGTCCTGGGGACCCATGGCTTCTTCCCAGGGGCGGCGCCACAAATTATTAGAAAGTTCATTTTAATTTAGTTGAACTGTTTGTGACATTAAAAAAATTTCTGATCTAAAATGTGTTTATTTATTTTACCTAATGATCCCCACAATCCATACAAATCATTGGCTGCCGCTGATCCGCAAGGTGCACTTTTAAAAATCGACAGTCAGGGAGCCTCTGAAAAGTCTGGACTTAGCAAGGAGGCCACGAATCGAAAAAGTTTGGGAACCACTGCTCTAATTTATTTATACCAGAGATAAAGGGAATCATAAATTTAATCTAAAGGTAACGGTAAACATATTAAATTCCTTTGGTTTGGTAACTGTCGTTAAAATTATATAAAAAAAACTGTAACATGCTAAAGCGGCCCGCCCCTTGTCGATACCTATATTAATATAGCCCCTACTTTCCAATCATTCCATTTCTCATCTCCTTCCCATCCGCACTCCTTTCAGGCTCACAACATACGCTAATTCGGGGATACCATAGTCCCACCGGCTCCGGCCAGTAGGGACTCGTGCAGTATTCATACCATTTTTTTTATCCTAGCATCACCATTTTCAGACAAAAACATTAAGCAAAAACTGTTTTCAAAAATAAATTAAGAATACACTTTTGGTTCAGTGGTAACATCCATCAATTTGGGAGGAGGGTATGGGTACCGCCGCCTCTGCCATGGGTCACCCCAGGTGATTCGCTACGGTAGGTGGCTTAGCAGGGTCATGGGGTGAGATTTGTGCAGGTCTTGGCGGCGGATGCGTCTGACCACCAGTGTGTGCGGGGCCGAATCGGAAAAGGCCGGTTGAGGGAGACCCTTTGACCTCTCCAGCCGGACTCTCTCGACCCATCGCCTTGCACCGCAATGGGGAAGATGGGTTAATACGTTAGTCACTTCTGGACACACTGACTCCCAGATTCCTACCCACCCCTGATACATTTTTCCTTCCCAGAACTTCCCCTCATTAAAAGACCCTCTACACAGCATTCCCAAAGAAGAAATAGGCTCTGAAGGAATTTATTTTCCTCAGGGCCTCGTGTGTGGGGAATGTAAAATAAAATAAAATCGTAGACATATTTTTACAACAAAAAAAATCCTAAATTCTATATTTCTAAAGAATATTTCATTCATGCAGCTGCTTTATTGTACATCTATAAGCAATAAATAATTTTAGCATAGATTTGTTCTCTTAAAAAAAACGATAGGCAAACTTTCCCAGTTTACGAATAACCTGACAATACCTATTTGAATTCTCATACTAGAAAATTTTAATGATTTATGACCAAAAATTCTAAAACTTATTGCTAGCAAGAAAAATAATAATTAATCATTGAAGAAAATAATATTAACATAACCTAAATGAAACATGAAACCGGAAAAAACAACAGAAACTAAAAATATTTCAGTCACATCTGGGACTCGAACCCAGGACCTCTGCCTAACCGGGGCAACCGCTTTACCAACTTAGCTAATGAGACCAGTTCAATTTATGTCACCTTCATCGATATCATATCTCAAATTCAAGATTTGTCAATATTATTTTCCATTTTTAATCCCATATTATTGGCAGGTATCTTTATGATAAAGCGGTTGCCCCGGAGAGGCAGAGGTCCTGGGTTCGAGTCCCAGATGCGACTGAAACCTTTTTATTTTCTGTTGTTTTTCCGGTTTCATGTTTCATTTAGGTTATGTTAATATTATTCTCTTCAATGATTAAATATGACAATGAGGTTTTTAAATCTCACTAAAAATAATTAATAATTAAAAATAATAATTATTTAAAAACTGATTTCCTAGACATTCAATTTTGGGCGAAGGTTTTTCGGAAACCCGCAAATGACAGCATTTTGTGTAAACACCTTCAAAATGTCGACTAAATAATTCCAAATCACCAAATATGTACCTGAAAATAATGATATCATGATGCCATAACTACATAGTTTATAAAGTTATATAAATAATAAATATTTATCATCAATGATTTAGGTATGATATTATATTGTTTGAACGTTGATTAGATAAACGATGTTTATCCTATTTCGTGACACATTTCTGGTATCAAATCAGCTGTCAAAAACAGCATAAAATTATCTAAATGGTACCGACCTGTTGTTATGACAAGAAAGGGACATAATTAGTATGAATTGACCGTAATTACTTTTCTAGAAATTACGATTTTTTACTAAGTACGTAGGTACTCACTTATTTTAAATACACTAACTTCTAAAAGCAATTATTTAAGTGTCATAGGGAACGATTTTCAAAAAGTTTAGGATAGGTTTAGTATTAATATTGTGTTGAATTAGGGACAACAAACAAAAGGTACATTACCTGTAAATATAACAGTGTCAATTGGACTCAATGTTATAAAATGATTCCGTATGGTGTAAGTATAAACACAACCGTTTACTTTGATAATAACTACAGTGAAATACTTATATTATGATTTGCATGACAATATTAGGCAAAAAAAAGTTCTAAATAAAGTTTGTAATTTTGTGCAAATTTCAAAAGGCATTTAAAATACGTATCCTTAAACTAAGCTGCGATGTTTCTATTTATATTTTGGAAGAACTAAAGAGTTCAGTCCTGGTAACAATTTAGTTGAATCTAATAAAAGTATGTGTACAAAAGATTGTATGGAAACCACACCTAGCTCGTGATCATTGTCATTGTAATCTTACAATAATTATAGTTATTTCAGTTTCTAACGGAGACATGCACCGCAAATGCTATCACGCCACTTATCAGCCCTGACGAGATTCGCCGTCGAACATTGCTGGACGCCAGTGACACGACACCATAGCTAAATCAAAACAAATTAACAGCCAGCCACATAACACAACATACCTCGAACACGCGAACTTTTCCATCACAAAGAGACAACAAAAACAACGAGTAATAACCGATAAACGTCGCGTATTTTTCGATTTACGCCAACCCGACGACGCACTGTATTAAAACGATCATTTCTACGTTATTATAACGCGATTATTCAATGTAGAAATGTTTACAATTTGCAGCAAGCTGCGAAATGAAAGTTCAGCAGCTGTCAGACGTGAGCGCAGACACAGTGACAGGTTGAGTTTTGTGTTTTGTCTATGGTTTATACTAGCGGCCTAGGCGATTTATTTTTAAACTTGCTCGGCTGTTGCGTGACGCGCTCACGCTCATGGCTTATCGGATTCTAAGTGGATTCCAGTAGGTAGCCACCTAATAATAATTGCGCGAGGAAAATAGTTGTAATTCAGTTTCTATTGTGCATGAAAATTAATATAGCAAACTCTTTAATATTTCAGAAAACTGTTACGATTATTAGTATCAGCCTGGGAAACAATTTTTAAGTATTATATTTATTCCCACTATGGAAAATAAAATGGAAAAATTATGCAAAATTAAAAAAAAAATATATATTTGCTCATGCATAGAAAGGAACAGAAATATTCTGAGTGTTATCTACTTACGTATTACTGAATTCACACGCTTGCTACAAAAATATTTTGACGCTGATTATCCCCCCCCCCCCCCACACTTCAATGGATTTAATAACGTAATAAGGAACTCCAGTGAAAAATATAATGGCTTCAAAACATATATTCATATAAATCAGCAAACGCCGATTTTGCATACATATCTTTTATTATGCATAATTATACGTAGAATTTATAAATCATCTCATCAAAACACCTTGTTATGTTGGTTCCATTGCATTTGGAACATCTGACGTCACGTGTACATTCTGTTTTGGGATTGGTATGAATAAATTTTTTTATTTTTCGATTTTGTTTTGTATTTTAAATACGTATTTTTTAGTTTTAGCGAAAATTAAACTTAATTCGGGTTTTAAGCTCTATAATTGCTGTTCAATATAAAAAACTGTTATTAATGAAAGAAATGCGAGTATTCATAAGCAAACCAATTATCAATATGGATATTATGATAATGTTAATGCTCAATACTATTATTATTATTTGAGCTAAAGTTTCTAAAAAGATACATAATTTTACCACTTATGTTTTGTTATGGTTTACCATGAATTGAATATAAAATTATGTACGAAAAAGCGCATACTTGTTTTGACATTTAACATTCTAACCTCAAAACTGATCAAAACTGACCGGCCTTAGATTTGGAGCGTTTTGGCGGGGTTTGAAAAATTTAAACTTTGAAAATTATTTTAACTAGGAAAAATAAACTAAAAATACCGGTATTTAAGTTTGGACGTCATTATTAATAAAAAAAATAATAATTGGACTGGAGTTACTTATTAGCGTAACGAGGGACTGATGTTCCCTTTGTTATAGAATACCCACTAAAACCATTTAAACTTTATTAAGAAGGTGGGTACCTATTCAAAATTTATTGGTCATCGGCAACAAATCCACCTGCGCCGTGATAATGACCCACCTCCGCCTTCACACACTCCACAGTCCCGCCCTACCTAGATTGCTAGATTCACAATGCCCAAGGACATGAAGCATCTGATAAGATAAAGATACCAGGCAATTGTTTAATATTTACAGATTGCAGAGAAAGATAAAAGCACAACAACACAAATTTTGATCGAATGCGTCAAATGCAAAAGTTTATCTCAAGGGCCGAAGGTCGTAATAATATTTTATCTGCGTGCCATCGCGATAAGAGATAAGACGGTACCCCACCTACACAATATACTCATAATAAAACCATGCAGTATTCATGCGTTGGGTAGAAGATACAAAACCTCAGACAACTGAAAAAATTGACTTATAACAAAGGGTGCAAGGAGAATGAGGCAGTGAAATACTTAACAATAAGGAACACCAGTTTACTTTTAAAAATTATCATTATTGACCTTCTAACTAAAATACCACTATTTTTTAAGGTTCGTTACTTCCAAGTTTCAATTTCTCAAAGCCATATAGGCAGGCTACGCAAGGTGTGGTGAATAGTGTACATTGAACACGGAGATGCGAATTATTTATTTTGTCACATCATTTGCTAGTTGTCGAAAATTTTATTGTGTTTGTAGTAATACCCGCGTACTTACCCACTTTACTTACAATTAAAATGATGTAGCTACAGTAAAGGATGGAAAAGTACATTCGTGTTTTATGGTTGTATTTTTGCACTTTGGTACACTGCAAAAACAAGATGCTGAAATTTCACAAAAATTTCAATTAAAAGCGGTAATTTTTTTAAGAATAAAAAACGTCTAATTGGGCCTACAAAATCCAGTACAATCTTCTGTTAAACGGGAAAAACTTCGTCAGTATTACGTGCTATAGATTTGGAACGTTTTCGCGGGCTTTTAAAAAATTCAAACTTCAATTAAAAATTACTATTAAAACGACCTTTTATAAAAAAATGGGTATTTACGTTAGAGTGTATATTGAAAAAAAATACAATGGACTGGAGTTTCATAGTCGCTAAAAGTAAGTTAAAAATTCGAGACTAAAAAGATACATATGTATTTAGTATCAAAACAAAATCGACATTCCAAATTTTGCAAGCAAAACCACAATGAAATGAGCGCGATTATCCGCGGGGTGTCAGGAGCTGTTCATCCAATGATGCCAACCAAACAGGGTATTTAGATTTGTTGGTGTTTAATTAATAAAAAAAAAGATTTATTAATTCTACGTATAATTATATAAATATAGTAAAACTTATATATGCAGAATCAGAGTTTGTTGATCTATATTTACATATGTTTTTAGGCCATAATATTTTTCACTGGAGTTCCTTAGGAATATGTGATGAAAATAGTGAAGAAAAGTTAGTTAATTTATGCTGCCAATGTCTCGCCATGGTGGAAAGAAGGCTGAGATACACGGGGAGATTGGATGTCTACAACAAATTGTCAAACTCGAATGTGAAGCAGAACCTCAAATCCGAATGAACATGGTTATAATTATAAAAAAATAAAATAACTTAATTCCACTTTATTATTTTTTTATCCAACCGGTTTCTATTCAACCTGAACCTTCCTCAGGGGGAATAAAAATATATTAAACATAATACAGAAATACATGGTATTTAATAGAAAATTAGAAGAGAGAGACAGAACATCAACTTTGGTGGGGGGCAAGGAAGGAAGAGCTTCAGAGGGAGGGTGAAGGTGGGCGGAGGTAATTGAAATATTTAAAAAATGGGGGTGTTAGACAAATCTAGTTGTTTATTAAGTAGATTGGTTATATTGATTTTTAATGATTTTATTGATTTTTATTGATTGATTAAAACAAAGTTATTTTATTTTATTTTTTATAATTATGTATTCTCACAAAGTGTTTGCTACATGTAAATATGGTTATAATTGTTTAAAAATCGGCATAAACCTACAAAAACGTTGTTTAAATACGTACGAAATTAATGCTACTTGACAACAGACATACGTAAGTACCAGGTATTTGAACAGTTCATTTGTAAAGATCTTCTAAGTTGGACAGATGCTTCCTCGACCGAAATTCTGCTAAACAACGGTGAAATACGTAGGTTGTAAATCGCTTTCCGCGTTCCACTATAAGTCGGTTTATTAATTTTAAATGGGTACCTAAATTACAACAGTGAATAAATAAATAAAATTGTGAACGGGCGGATTTCTAACAAACTTCAAAAAACAAAGTGGCTTGGTGTTGCCACAGTAATGAACATTTTTAGTTCCATTGTTAGATTAATTTCTAGATTATTTTGACGCACTGTATCGATGTCGTAAAATCTAAAATGATATTATTTACTTCGTTTTGATGGCCAACGTTTTTTACGAGTAAAATCACATAGTAATAACTAATAACCCATCATTTCCGCTCAACCATGATCACCAACATCCGTAAAAATAACCTTATAAAATAATTGGTATTTACCTTAATTTTTTCCCAGGCACAAAAAACGGTGGACACGATAATTATTCATTATATTGTATACATCACAAAACAGTATCGCACGCAACAGCCTTGAAAATATGAAAAAAATCCCCGCAAACGTCAGACGGTAGAACGCAATAATCTGAATCTATCTTATTTTGAAACAGACTGCATCGAATGTTATTATTTACTCTGACACTTGGATGTAAACAAAATGGAGATAAGACGACGCGGGAACGTGATATTAAATCGTAAATGGAGTAGAAGGAAAACGACGATCGATTGCAGAGAACCAACCGCGCGCGGCGGCAAAATGCTACTGATTAAAATGATTGAATCCAATTTGATTGTAGCTAGATTTCTACGTTCGTTTGTCCGTGGCTAGTTGCTACAACTATAGGCAGGCTCCGCAAGGTGTGGTGAATAGTGACGTTGGATACGGAGATGTAACTTTGATTTATTTTTCACCAGAGTGGAAGATACTCTCAGTATCGCCCTGGTGAAAGACCACCATTCAGAATTGAAACGTTCCTTGAAATGGCTTTTAGCCGTGTTTGGTGACCAGATCTGAATAGCCAGGTATTTTCCACACTTCCTCTTCCCCTCCCCGATACCTTCAGCCTCACAACATTCCCCAAATGGGGATGCCATAGTCTCACTGGCTCCAGACGGTTGGGAGCAGTTGGGACTCTTGTGCGGTATTCATATAAAAAAAATAAAAAAAACATCATTTGCTAGATACATTTTTTGTAGTTGTCGAAAACTTTTATTGTGTTAGAATAATACCCGCGTAGTTACCCGCTTTACTTACCGGCCCATTCGCATATGTAGGTATATGCATAGCCAAGCAGTCGTTAGGTTACGCTCGGTCTAACGGATTTCGCATGTAGCGAGCTACTAGCGATCTGTAGTAGGCGTTATAGTGTTTAGTGTATTAGCGTTGTAGTGCAACACTAATTCAAAATAAAAACACGTTTATTCACCTCGCTTCACTCATTTTTAACACTTCATACAGTGAGTTCGACTTATTTAACTCAGCCCCTCACAACTTTAAACCTAAAATCAATCAATAATATTCACACAAAACATACTCTACACAGACTAGATCATTGTACTATGTTTATATCTTGTATGCGCCTTACTGTTGCATTTCTAGTATCACATACTTTTAGTCTTTCACAGACATTATGTATATTACATTTTTGATGTACTTTTATTTCTATTAATTTAATTTATTCACTACTGTCGCTAGATGGCGGTGCTCCGCAACTCAAACACGAGAAATCTTTCTCTATTGAGTTGGGCATTTTTTGTAAAATAAATTTATACTTTTTCTAATCAGCTATTATATCTGTACTATTAAATATTCTATATGTATTTATATTAAATAAAAAAAAAAATAAAAAAAAATTCCCTTCCCCTCCCTCCCATCATCCCATCCCCATGGGCTAAATTTGTCACGTTTTTACAATTGAATAATGTAGATACTTGAGTGAAAACTTATTATTAGTTCAGTTTTATATATATTTACCATACTCACTAATTATTGTGAACTGTTGGTTTTCCAAATAAAATTTAAAAAAATAAAGGATTTGTTGCATTTACCCAAAATATAAATATGTTTATGGCATTAAATTTTCGAGAGCAAAAATACTGGTATTTTAGTTAGAAGGTAATTATTGATTTTAAAAAATTGGACTGGAATTTCTTATTAAGTAAATACGTTAATTTGCCAATTTCAATTCGCCCCATTGCTCTCTTGCGCAATGTGAATCTGTTTGCTGTTTAGTCAGGAGCCTTGTACCGCCTTTCAACAACGATTCCTGATACTGCTACCTGCTACCTGCTAGCTGACAGAAAATAACTGCTAGCTGCCAGTTGCCATTGCCAATCACCTGTCCCATCACAGGTGCGACGAACCAACCGCTTAAAAAAACCCGATAATTAAATACTTGCAACGCTAATCTCTATTAATTACACATTCAGATACTGATGACATTGCGGCCTCTTTATTAGCCTGACTAACATACTTTCTGATATTATGATTTGACCAGTTAGTAGTCGAGTGATCCAAAGCGCTGGGTTCCCACCCAGGCGTCGCGGGTTCAATCCTCTGCTAGCTAAGTCTCCCATCACTTAAGGGGAACGGCTGCGGTGCCTGTTTCATACAAAACTGAATATTGGATTGGCGGCCAAAATACCCACCCAAACTAAATGATCTTTTTTTTTCAAAGGTTTAGTAAATATCAAGTACGGATGAGAAGTATTTTGTTCATTTTTGTTTTACCTTATGAAATATCGGCCATTAAAGGAATTGATTTTTCGCGATTTTATAGGCATCTTTAACAATTATTTAGGGGCTAACGGTGAATTAAAAAAAAAGTTTTAACCCATCTGCTTTGAAAATATAATGAAATATAAAGTTAATTTTATTTTTAAAATATTAAAATAAGCATTATGGTGGTCTTTAAATTAAATTAAAAACGACTAATTTATGGTGGAACACAAATTTGCCATACAGAATTTAAAATATCGACCCGAAAAAACCTTTTTTTTTAATGTCTTATTTTTATTTATATAATCATATTTACATAGCAAATGTGATGTATTTTTTAAAAAGTACGATAAACCCGCAAATTATATTCTAAGCTGCCACTAAAATTATGAAAATGGTTTTTTTTATGGCAATGAAAAATAAATAAAATACTTCTCATCCGCACTAGATATTTACTAAACATTTAATTACAAAAAATAAATTATTCCGTTTGGATGGGTATTTTGGCTTTCAATCCAAAATTCAATTTTGTATGAAACAGGCACCGCAGCCGTTCCCCTTAAATTGTCAATTTAATTGTCTATCATTGGAAAACGTTAACCACATAACGTATCTAGGAGTAAAAATTTATCACAATTTAAAGTGGACTGGTCACATTATTTATATAAATATATATTTTTTAATTTAACTACTTTTTTAAAACGATCAGGAATGTCCGCGTTACGAAAGATTTGTAAGATCTTTTTGGCTCTCTGACAATCACTATTAGAATATGGTATTATCGGATGGGGCAGTGCTAATAATAATATTCTTAATTTACTCATTAGAACGCAAAAAGCCATCATGAAAATTATACTTAAAGTCCCTGTAAGAACTAGCACTAACGAAATCTTTAACAAACTTAACATTATGTCGGTAAAACAATTATACTCTAAAACAATATTATTTTACATTCATAAATACAAAAAAAAACAGAAATAATAACAATCACACATATTAGAAACACTAGATCGCAGAGTTAAAAACACATATAACAAGGAACTACAAACACAACATTTAGACAAAAAACTTCTTTTACAATGGTACTAAACTCTACAACAAAATCTCACTATCCTTTAAAAATCACAAAAACCATAATAAATTTAAAAATCCAATAAAACACTGGATACGTTACACAGGGAGATTTGAAATAGAAAATATTTTAACACCAAATACAGACTAACACCGAAACAACTCAACTGTACTTAAAACATCTCACCTTAGATTTTTTTTTCATCAAGCACATCAATTTAATATAATGTAATTTAGTATTTTGTAAATGAAATCCCAGCATGGGAAATCCCAGTGAGGATATCATTATTTGTTATCTTGTTATAAAAAAAAAGAAGATAATAAAACATTACCGTTATTGCACAAGCAAAATTTTACGCTTATAATCTTGGAAGTAGGAGGAATTCAAATATTGTCAGAGTATTCGTCACCCGGGAATGTTTGTCTTTAACAATAAAACTTCAACAAGATCTTTTCCCGTGACAAGGGAAACTGAATGCTACTTAGGTAGGTACCTAGTCACTTTCAAATCGCGCAGTTCTTGCTTGCATTATGTTATTGGGTGTGTAGTATCTGCGTTCACCCATTATCAGACCCTTCCTCATTTACTATACCCTCTCCACAGTGATGATTTACCTCACGTCCTTCGATTCGGACGCAAAAACCAGAGGTCAGATATCATTATGATATCGACGGGGCGAAGTGACTAAAGCGAGTGAGGAGAGCGTAGGAGCGTGTCCAAAACACTCTCGCTCGACGGATCGCAGGGTTGCAAGAGCTAGGATTTCCCCCCAGATCACGGGTAGTTCCAGAGAGAAGGGAAGTTTTTGACAAAGTCGAAAGAAATCTGGGGAGAATTTGGTAGGAATCGGCGTTTTTCTAAATGAGTATCTATTTTTAGACCTAGCTCCTCACTCTTGTAGTCGATCGTTGTGGCTCGACTGACATCGTTTGTAATTATACCATGATATAACATTATAAAAACTCAATTACAATTCGGATACGTGCATATGTATTTATTTTTTTCATACACATATAAGAAAATAACGATACAAAAAATAGATTTAACGACAATAATATTATTTCGCAACTAAAAAATTAAGTACTCATCTCCAATGACGGATAATCTAGATGTTTACTAAACATCAGCAGCAAGTTTGTTTACTAAACATCAGCAGCAAGTTGCAAGGATTCTGAGTGAGATGGGTGGGGTGAGATAAAGATAAGAACTAACGGATTTTAAGAGATGGAACATCGAATGGTATTGACAAGAAATATTACAATATAAGTCTGCGATCGACCGAAAGTGCATTTGTAATTGACAAAGAGATCGCGATCGACGCACTGGCCACCCTGCACTATTCAGTCCATAAAATGTATATAGCTACCCCACCCATTGTAATATTCGTCCTACAGATTGCGACCAACAAAATCGCGAAACACTACTTCGTGTGTCGGACCCAAGTATTGTAATAAAGGGGAACACGAATCGTAAATTATTACACCAATTTGCGTAATTTTACATCAAATCAAGTAGTAAATTCATACTACTTCCTCTTCATGACCGGTTAGTTAGTTTTCCATAGGCATTGGGCCGCTGTTCTTATTGTTTATGTAAATACAGTGTGTGAATGTTATAAAAAAAGAATTTATTCAGTTTTATTATTTTTAGATATTTGGTCTAAATTGACGAAAATCACTTTGGGATCGTTTCGACTAGGTAGCTCTTGTGTTCAACAGTTCGGCTGTGTATTGATTTTTCGGCCTCCGTGTTTCCTCTCTCCTACAACATGGGTTTATTCAAGACTCGTTCACACCCCTTCCGTTCTCCAAAAAACTTTCTCCACAGCATCCCCGAGGATGACATAGGGCTTAGGGGAAATTATTTTCCCTAGTTTGAATTATTGTCACCATATAAGGGGCGAAGTAACAATAACTCGGTCGAAAGGTTATTGTGATTTTTTTGTCGATAATGGGCTTCCCCAGCATCGCGGAATGTTGCAAAAGGGGCGGGGGGGGGGGGTTCCCGTTTACAATATATGTTCATAGTACCTACCCCACAATTAATATTAAGTACCTATTCACATAAATGGTAACATTGAAGGTTGTGATTTGTTGATGTTGAACATCCTCTCAACTCAAGATGTTATGTTAAATTCGAAATAAAATTATTTTCCAAAGTTGCAATTTTTCATATATCTATGAATGAGATTTTTATTTTAAAATTAATAACATGTCAGGTTGTGGAAAATGTGATTTGTGATACGTATTGTATGATAAATTAATTTTGAGAATTCTTTTTTTTACATTTACTCCACACAGGAGGCCCTGAGGAAAATAATTTCCCTCAGGACCTATGTCATCTTTGAGGATGCTGGGTGGAGGGTATTTTGAGGAGAGAAGGAGTGAACATGGGTCTTAAGGAAACCCATGTTGTAGGAGGGAGGAAACATAGAGGCCGGCAAATTGTTCCACTGCCGGGCTGTTGAACCTCATGTGACAAATGTCAACCATTTACAAATGTTGGGCCGGCGTTTGGCGAGTTTCACGACTATGCACCAGTGCCGAAGGGATCAAAGACGCTAGTTCCTTAGAGCATCTTTCATTGAAATACCGGTAGAACAAGGACAACATTCCCACATGACGCCTGTGCTCTAAAAATTGTAATCCGTTTGTTAAAATAGGGGAATCTATCAAATGGACCGCCTGTTTCTGAACAGAGTCAAGGGTTTTTTTCAGATATTTTGGGGCTCCAGACCAGAGGTAGCTACCAAATTCAACGGTGGGGAGCACTTGCAATTTGTATAGGGTCAGCAGTTGTGTATTATTAAAGTATATGCGGGCTCTGTACAGTACACCCAGCTTCCGAGAGGCTAATTTTACTATAACTGCAGTGGAGCCCCCGTGCCTGAGCTGGTCACTTAAAGTTACTCCTAGCATATCAATGGAAGGCATGTTGGGAAGATTGCTTCCGTTAAAGGAGACTAGATTGTCATTTCGATCCCTTTTGGATGTAAACAGACATGATTTGGTTTTTGAAACATTAAATTCAATGAGGTTATTCTTACCCCGAGAAGAAACCCTTTTTAGGCAATCGTCCATTCGGGGGTTCTCAAACAAGAAGCTATCATGGACTGTACCGTCATCTGTGTTACAATGAATTGGTGAAAATAACAAAAGGTCATTGATGTGCAATAAAAAAAATAGTTGGAGACAGAAGCAATCCCTGTGGGAAACCAGAAAATGTAAAGAAGAGGTGATTCCATTAGCAACTGTCTGAAACGACCTCCCCCCAAAAAAGTCGGCAATCCACGTACTCAAGGACATGGGAAGTCCATAAGAAGGCAGTTTTTTGACAAGTTCTTGGTGCTAAACCCGGTCAAAGGCCTTAGAAAGTTACAGTGCAACTGTTTGGGTCTCACCTAACGTTCCAGGGACCGCCTCCGAACATGCGTCACATAGGCGAGAAGATCACCGCATGAGCGGTTCCTCCGGAATCCAAGGGAAAGCAAGGGGACCATAATTATAGTCAGACGACAAAAATACATAATTAAAAAAATGCTGAATACTTACATATTTATTATAAAAAATACACAATACATGTAACTTTATTTATGTACAATTATCGAATACAAGATTTATAAAGAATTTTTCAAAAGAATGAAAATCTTTAAAAGAACTGAAAAATTAAACAAAAAATGCTGAGAAGTCACCAATACTTTCTCCAAACATTCTAATCAATTTCTCCAAGCATCAACCATAATAAAATATTTTTGTGACTTAATATCATGATTTTCTTTCAATCTCAAAATTCTGGCATTCGGGACACCCATTTGCAATTTTCTACACAGTGAAGAATATAATAATACAACATCAGCAGCTGAGCTTGAGGGTGGAGAGTTCTCTGCCTATCCCTATGGAACCAGGGCAGAAAAAACACTTATAAAAAACTCATGTAATTTGGGAAATATTTGAGATTTTTATTTAATATCTATGTATAATCTTTGCTACCGAGCTTCGCCCGAGATTTGGATTTAAAACCATGTATTACAATTTATTACAATGTAAATGATATTTTAAAGCTTCATAACTCATGATAGAAATAACGTTGTTAGCTGAAAACAGTTTCAAGGGCCCAAAAATTACAGCCAGAAAAAGTTTTTTAAATTTCATTATGCAAAATATTTTCATGATATAATAACACACATATGAAACTTATTTCCACTTTTATAAGTTTCATATGTGTGTTATTATATCATTATAATGGAATTCCACCATGTATTATCAGTTTCAAAAATAGAAATACTAAAAAGATTTTCATTAGAGAATTATTGCTGTTTCATACAATTAGATTTTTGCTAAGGTCCCTGTGCCTACGATACATCAAAAACCCGCTGTGATGATGGATTTATTTGTAACCATGAAACATATGCGACCATAGAAAAAAATTGTGTGAAAACTTGAATGGAAACAGTTATTAACAAGAACCCAAAAAAATCTGTCAACACGGCAATTTTTTGACATATTGTGCTCTTGGAACATCCGACACAGCAATGCCATGTGATAATGGGCTCTAGAGAGTAATACTTTAGAGTACAATATCGCATAACATCGCCGAGTGAGATTGTTGTTCCAGTTGTTACGTTGTTGTGCCAAGGACACGATATCGTGAACGAAGATCATTATAGTCACTGAAGAGATAAACCGAGAGAAGCGTGTTGTGAGCATGTCCATATGCACGACGTAAACTATTTTTTTCCTTACTTTTGCTGAAATTAAAGAAACAAATTCTTTTTTTTTTTTTTTAAATGTATATACATTTACTGGCAACATCAGTTTTGTTTCATATCGGTATAGATCACACTTCCAAGGATTATCTGTACAATGATTATTGCTGAGATAATACAACTTTGTTCCAAATGTCGTTCGAAAACGTCCGTAGGACTAATGCCTCAAGAAAAAATTTCTCTTAAAATCGCCTGTACAAGTTTCTGAGCAATACTTATATTGATTGTTCCATGCAAAACGGGGCTTTACTCCATGATAAATAATATATTATGCTATCTTCACAGCAAGCTGTTTAAATTGTTGCTATAAATACACCTATTATAGAGTAGATGGTGGAGTATTAGTATTATTTAGGTTTGTCCACTTCTCCCTTTTCCTGGTAGGTGATGACTCCCTTCTCTAGCATGCTGGGTACCTCCACTGCTAGCCAGGGACCCAACTGGAAAATAATACAGAGACATATTATAATAACATTGTAATAGACAATAATGGGATCCGCGCGGCATATATTTACTATGCTTATTATATATTTACTAAAAAAACTTTATACGCATTTCATCAAAAAATAATGTAACCATATGTATGGCAAGAAATAAATAAAATAACCTCTTACTAAATTCCATTATAAAACAAAAATTGTTAAAAACTGTAAAAAGAACCATTGCTGGAAACGATGTCTTAAGAAACTAATTAAAACACTATTCAACGTCTCAATTCCCAATCTGCTTCTCAAATAGCTACATATATAGTCAGTGGTGGAATACATAAGTAAACGAACTACAACACAAACATTAATATTTTGCATATGTATATCCCGTTCCAACTATAGTTTGCATTCCTCAATCCAACTTTTACAGTCTTGGTAACAAATACTTAAATGATATGGATGTGTTTGACAATAATCTAAACTTGGCAACTTTCAAAAGAAGGATGAACGAATTGTTTGTACCCAGTTTATAAATTATTGTTATCTACAACTTTTTACATTATTTACTATTATTTGTTATTAATGACTTTGTGGATATTGTATTATTCATATTCCTATGTATTTTTAGCTTTGGTGCAGTTTTTTCTTTTTTCTTATTTCAAGTGTAATTAACTTTTAAAATGTAATTAATGTAAAAGCCCTCTGGGCGTTTAAATAATAAAATAAAAAGGCTCGCTCAGCCTCTACGTTTGTTTGCGATATGGTCATCAAGTAATTGTAGGCCATTCTGAGGAACTTACCTCTTGCTCCGTCACTCATAGGCTTGGATTTTCTTCTTTAATTGATTTCATTATACTTGATATCAGGCACCTTCTTTATTTCTTTGGCATAGTTTTCTTTCTCATGTATTTTAATTTCTAATTCTTCTTTCAATGACAAATTAGTAGATTGTTGCAAATTGTCATTCAAATTCTACATCTCCAGATTTGTTGTTTTCCTCAATATTGTAATAGAGCCTAAAATTATTTATTTTGTAAGAAACTCCCGCAAATCCCGCGGATTCCGCAGCAAAATAGTGCGAGATCCCAGTTTGCAGGATTGCGATCCCTAGCTGTGTGAGGTGAGACTGGCCTGCAATCGACAGAGGCTGCTCAAGTAGTCAGGACAAGCGCGAGACGCTTTGTTGAGGCGATAGGTCATCAACTCGAATAGGACAAGAGGAAGAAGATATAGATGATATAATTTGAGATATTGCGAAAGACTAACTGTCCATCAATGTTTTCATAGTGTTGTTTCGTGTGACAAGGGTCACTAAGTCAAAGCCAAGGGTCAGGGTAAGTAATTAGTTAATAGCAAAATCAGAAAATCTTCTTAAGGTGTCTCCAGCATTCTTTAATTTCATAAGATGTGTGAAATGTTTATACTAACCCCCAGCGCCATGGCGTGAGCTATTCCGAATTTGGGCACGTTGCGCGCCCACAGCGGCTTGAAGTGGTCGGTGAGACAGATCTTGCCGCCGCGGTACATCTTGGCCGTCTTGCCGTCCAGGCTGGGCAGTGCTATCTCGGGTGCCGTGGTGGGGTACGTTACCGGTATCTGAAACGAGTTAAAATATATGGGCTAGCAGAGGATTGAGCGACGCCGCAGTGGGAACTCAACGCTTTGAACAATTCTATCACTTATTAAAATATGAAACTAAAGAATACACTCACATCAAATTCTACATCAAACTCATATTTGAGTAGGTCTTGGATGTACCAGCACTTTCCAAACCATTTAGTTCCAGTTTTATCTGACTCCAGGCGGAACCAGTCATTGTCAGCTTCCTTGTTATTCTGGACATACTGGAAGAAAGGAAAAAAACAAGCCATTAGAATATTGTTAAAAAAAACACAAGAAAAATTTCTAAAATTTTACAATTCAGGCTCGTTCGTAATACGAATAGACTATTGAAATAACACTTTGTTTCAATTGAATTACGACAAGAAACAACTATTTACGTCGGTGGAGAATAAAAATAATGCGTTTAAATTCATTTAAGGGTCCAGTATAAGACCGCGTATTCACCGCCGTTAGGAAATTTAGGCCTCAAACTTAAAACCACGGACCACCGCGATCCGGCAGCAGGATTGGGGAAATGTGGATAATGTAGACCACACCGGATTAAAAAAATGTTCAGCGTATTGATGCAATACGAAACAAAAAACATTTGCTCTATATTTTTTTCGTTTATTTGCTGTATAAAAATAAATTAATAGAAGCTTGACAGACTTAACTTAGCAGTCGGAAAAGGGAGGATTTTTTTTGCAGCTTATTGCAAAGTAAAGCATGTCGATCTGTTGGTAATAGGATAGGGTAACTGATGAGAATATGTTTTTTTCAATTTATATATAATATATTAATTATTGTCAGTAGCCATACAAAGTGCATCCCTTTTACAAAAGATTTGTTTTGTTACTATTTACATATTTATTTCTTCACAGCATAATCTTTTTTTTAGCTTCGGAAATATTATAGAAATGGGTAACGTGGACCAACTGCTCAGAAATACTTATAAGCACAGCTTTTTGACACAGGGAATTATTTTCATGGATTTTGAATCAAGGAATCCGTTTTTTGATTGTCCACTAGGGGATTCAAGGTGGTTGAAATGAAATGGATACTTTTTTATATGGCTATTCTATTAGTGGCTTTGGTTTTTATTAATGGTTAAGTAATTCTACTATTACATTTGAATTGGGAACCAAGATGGAGGATGTGAATTAGATCCCGTTTATTAATCGGGAGTAAGAATTATTTGTCTTTTGATAATTTTTGGGATTTAGAAACGCCCTTCAATATCGTATACTAAACAGCAGTAAAAATATAACATAGGTAGATAACAATGATTTACAACCCACTCCAGACGCACACAATAAGCTTTAATACAATTCACCAAGTCAATGAAGGCAATAAGAAAAACTGAAATTTTGCAGGTGAATAATACCTATAACAGGGAGTATTTTCACAAAAGTCTCCTATATTCCCCTTGCCCCTCCCCCAAGCAAAGTAGACCAAATATGCTATAATTTGAAATCAAATACGTTTCTAACGACTTAATAATGTCCGAGATACAGCGGTTCTAAATTATTCAAATTTTTTGTAAGTTGTCATTCTTCGCTATTTTTTAGTGTTTTGGTCAATTTTGACAGTGAAGGAGTAATTTTTCGGTAAAGGTTAATCTATTGTTTTTAAAGTAGGCTAAAAATGGTACAATTTGAAAACAAATTGGTCTCCAAGGACCTAATATCGTCCGAAATACAGCTGTTCTAAATGAAGAAAAACATTCTATGTTATTATGATATCATAGAATATTTTTCTTCATTTCAAATTGTAGAATCTTTAGCCTACTTTAAAAAATATTAATTAACCTTCACCGAAAAATTACCCCTTCACTGTCAAAATTGGTTAAACACTAAAAAAAATAGCGAAAAATAAAAAAAACAAACTTCGCTATTTTTTTTTTAGTGTTTAACCAATTTTGACAGTGAAGGGGTAATTTTTCGGTGAAGGTTAATTAATATTTTTTAAAGTAGGCTAAAGATTCTACAATTTGAAATGAAGAAAAACATTCTTTGATATCATTCTTCGCATTTGATTTCAGTTCACTTCCAAACACTTTAATTCCGATTTTGAACGAAATCGGTAGAGAACTCAAAATTCAAAATGACCATCGAAACTACTCAGGTTGACATTAAATTTGACTTCAGCACCCCCCTAACATGACTTACGCCGCTTTCTAACCAAATCGGTGTGAATATCTAGAAATTCAAGATAGCCGCTAAAACTATGGATTTTGATAGGCACAGATCGGCATACTTATATATGCAGTCAGGGGCGTCAAGATTGTAAATTATATGGTCACAAAAAATGTTAAGATTTTAAAAATAATTCGTTCATTCATTAGTTTTGCTTTTGACAGCCTGCAAAGATATAATCTTATAGATCTATACCACGTCCGTCAGTTTTTTTCCAGTGCGCAGGTCTTTTATATTGTGCCGTATAATAAATTAATCACTTTTTGGACCATCTTAAAGAACGTTGCAAAGAAATGTGATTATAACAAAAAAAAATCGAAAATACGTAATTTCTACATTCCGGTGGCAGTTTAACACCTCTCTTCCCAGCTATTCGTCATAAAACAGACAGAAATATCGAATTTCAAATCGACGTCCGCTCGCTCTGAAGGACTTCTCACAACTGATTTACTCCGGCGAAATAAATTGTTTTATCAACAATCGCGCGGACCAGAAATTCTCATACGTTTTTTGTATGACGGAACTGAATTTAAAAATTCCTGAACTTTGAGGGAATTAGAGTGAAAATCTAGATTTACTGAATTATTTTTAATAAACGCTTTTGGTTCTTGATCTTATTTACTCCGAGATTGTGGAAGGATTTTAATTAAATATTTTTGTAATGGGTGCAGTTAACATAACGGCGAAGGCACTGTCGAGCGTTTTACTTAAAATTACTGTAGGTATTTCATATATAATATAAAAGATTACAGTTTAAGAATTTACGTCACTGAAAACCTTAGACACTTTCGTAACTTTCTGTTAAAAATTTGCAGATAAATTATGTGTTGTATTGCTTACGTTAGCATACTGCGAAGTGACGTTTAGCGCCTTATTTGAATCTTCCCCCTTAAAGCCTTGTAAAGTTCGAAGTTTTCGAATGGATTTTAGGTTATTTCTTTCTTAAAATGTGTGAAAAATGTTGAGATTCGTAAAGAATGCAAGGCTGATGTAAGCGTAGTGAGCAAGATTAAGAAAGGGACGCGAGATGGTTTGGGCATGTAGAGCGAATGAACGAAGAGAAGAGTGTAAAGAGAATATGTGACGCGAATGTGAATGGAAGAAGCCGGGGACGTCCGAGGAAGACATGGCACGATCAAGTGAATCAAATACTTGAGTCGGGCCATGTCAGAAGTCGGAATAACAGAAGAGAATGTATGAGATGTTGTATGAAAGTGAATGAAGCAAGAAGTGTATGCCAAGATCGAGTTGTTTGGCGATCCGTCCTCTCTGCCTACCTCTGCGGAGAAAAGGTGTGATGGTTAGTTAGTTAGTTAAAAAAACCCAAACATATAGACTTTCTACACGGCTGGTTTGTCCGATATTAAAAAAGCCATGGCGACGAAAAGTTCGATTATCCGGTCGTCCTTTCCTAAAGTTGGTAGGCTTGGCTTTAGGAATGGACGACCGGATGGTTGAACATTTCGACGCCATGGCCTTTTTAGTGCCCACTCGTGTGGAAGGCCTATAAGAACCTAGGAACCTATGTTTTAAATATCCATTTCATGCAGTTAGCACTTTTAACAAATGTCATTCCATACTAACATTAAAAATGGCGTTAATTCTTCTTCATTTATGCGTTTTTATACAAAGAAAGTAAAAAATGAAGTGCATTATTTTGTGTTTATTTCTATGAATGTAGTTCTAGTAAATCATCTTAAAAATGGGAAAATAGCTATGACTCTTCATGATCATAATACCAGAACAAAGCAACTAGATAAGATAAATATACCTAAATGCAATACTACTTTTGGACAAAGAAGCTCTGAATTTTTAGCTGTAAAATTATATAACAAACTCCCACTTAATATCAAAAAAAGTAATTCTATCAATAATTGCATTAAGTCCAGCAAAACTTGGCTTAAGGAATTACCACAACAAGAACTGACTACTATTCTAAAAAAAACGTCATAGAAGTTACCGGAAAGACCCTAACCTAACCTTGAAGTTGAAATATAGAAGTCGCTGAAACCCCTTTATGCAAAACCTGGTCCGCCTCAGCACAGGATCTCCTAGTGAGGAGGACTATGAAAAAAAATTCTATAATATACATGTATTTTTAATATTTATACCTTACCTTAAAACATCAAAATTATATAGAAACTAATAAACAAACAAAAAAAGCGTTTCTTTTAAAAAAATTAAGATTTTTTCTACCGAGTCCCAACGGAAATATTTACCTCTTTCACTGTTAACTTCAACAATGTAAGGTAAAGTTACTGGCATTTTAGGTAGAGGCAGAAAGATAAACTCTTGACCTATTTAGATTTAATTTGAGTACAGCTCAAATACCTGTTTTTTGCCACGGTTTGCTACAGAGATGGAAACAACGGAGAAGAATCTAGAGTCAAGTATCTTCAAAACTTATTTACAACTATTTATACAAATTTAAGAAAGGCATGATTAAACATTCTGCTTTGAAAATGGATGCTGCAAAGCTGTTCGAAACTTTGACTCAAAAGGAGGAGGAATCACAACAAGACTTAATACCCCAAAAGCCAAACAATATAACAAAGTAAAGAACTTTGAAAACAAATTGTAAGTAACCTAAATAAATATTGATAGTATTTCTAACCTTTATAAGTGCCTGATATTCCTCCTTTAGTCTATTCACCCAAAGGTCCTTGTCTCGGGGTCCGGCTTTTGTTTTTAATAGAGGAATCCCGCTCAAAGACTTTCTAGTACCTTCGTCAACCATATTGAAAATGTTAAGGAGCTGAATGACATTTATTTAGAAATCGCGTTTTGACAGTTTGACACTGACGTGTAATAAAAATGTAGCCATATAGAAAAAAATATATCGTTTAGATACCTTTGAGTAACATATGACAAGAAAGGCTCAGCATGACACATTTGGGTTAGGGAGTACCCCAACAAGAACAATCTTTAATTGCCACGGATTGTGAAATTGATATACCCATTGGTATATCATACCCACATGGCCGAATTCACAGACCTACTTACTCTTAAAAACATGTGGGTCTCAGTTCTTAGTAATTCCCCTTGACTAGATAGGCCTTGCAAAAATTGAAAAATAGGGTAGCAGCATGCATTATTGACGTGCCGCAAACCATCGTAAAGTTAAGAGCACTCTTAACCATTATTTTAGGATGTCGGCAGAAAATGACAAAGGGTCACTCGACCCAAGCGTCGTAATAATCCCAAAAGGACTTGAGCTGCTGCCGATGCAAGACAATAGAGGTCATAAACCCGACCCTTGAACGGGCCGGGCTGAAATTCCGCAATGACCGCGGGACAAGAATCTCGTTCTATCGAGAAATATATTGGATGATAGGAAATATTTCATTATTAACTTTAGAATTAATTAACTAGATATAATTATTGTACACTTAGATTAAGCTATTTCATAAAAAAATGCCTCTGCTGGATATGTTGCTCATTCCTAAATTAAAATCTTAGAGAAAATTACGATTAAGTTGCAGAACGGGCCTACCAGCGACAGTGCTGCAGACTTCCAGCCAGGAAGTTACTGGTCTCCGCCCTTCGGAGACCGCCGCCCAGGCCACGGGACAGATGACTACGCTTTCGCCCAGGAAGGTACCCATCCTCACCCCTCAGAGAGGCCGTCCAGGCTCTCTGACCGCAGTTGCTGCCGACTTCCGGCCAGGAAGTTACTGGTCTCCGCCCTTCGAAGACCAGCCACAGAGACACGAGGACTCTGGATAATCATCAAAAAGTGAAATGCCTTTGAACCCTTGTAAAAATTCTCCCATCGCCCAATGAAAACTAAGACTTTTACGTAGCAACACCTAAAGCTTAAAGACTTTTCCAAGGAATATTAAAGACTTTCCTGTAGAATTAAGCTAAGTCAATCTCTAGTTTTAAGAATCAAGACTTTTCCGTAGACTTAAGCAAAGTGAATCTTAACTTAATTAACTTTAATTTAAGACTAATCCCTCGAATAAAAGAATAAATGACTTACCGTTATATATAAAATGAGTTTTAGTTCCTACCCTTTTGCGTTATTCCAAGAGATATTATGAACCCCTCCTAAGCAAGAGCGTAACAAAATGATAAGTTTTAATACAATAATAATGCTGTTTTCTATTGTTGATAATTTAGATCCCTCGGAACTGTTTAACTTATTTTTGTGAATTTTCTAGGATAAAAAGGGCTTTTTTAGTTGTAAATACTTTTGCTCCAGTAAAATCTGAAAAAATAAGACTCAGCACACCACTAGTATGTACCCTTTGTTGAAGTGTTGACCATTATGCAAATTTTTTTATAAGTTACTATAAATGGATTAACTGTCCAACAAAATTATTCAACTACAAGGTGATGTCGATCCATTGTTCCCCTAAAAGGGGGTCCTAGTGAGGTGTCACATAAAACAAGTGTTATTGTAATTTGTAATAGTATGCAAGATGTGCCGCACTATCGCAAAATATATGGAAGAATACTCAGGATACCATAGATGGCCAGACACACCAATCTAACTATTCTGGAAAAGCTAGGACTCTAAAATAGGTTATTAACTGTTTTCCAACAACATATCCTAAGATAAGTTAGACACAACGTTCACCAAACTGAGAACCTCATGGTCATTGGAAAAAATGGAAGGCAAAAGTAGAGGAAATTGTGAATGCGTTCGAGTGACCGAGTAACACAAGCGTTCGGAACATCGGTGTCTACAGCTCTCCATGCAGCACAGGACTGTGAGTACTGGTTAATGGTTCACCAGGGTAATTGGAGTGTGGGTCACGATCCTCAGTAATGAGGCAACGACTCAAGACAAACTGTGAGGCACTAGGGATAGGGGAGGACTAAGATATTAAGAAGAAAATGACAAAAACAAAATGATGATTTTAATTCAATGCTTGAGATTCTAGATATATTATTATTCTAGTGATGAAACTCTGATAAATTATTACATAAACTACAAAAATCTGAAGTAAGATTGGTAACAAAAAGTCCATTCAACAATAACAGAAATTAAAACATTCAATACTCAATAATAATAATAATTAATTAACTTCAATATCTTTGTACTATAAAAACATACAGAACAATTACTTGGACACTATGACATCATTTAAGCGTAATTTACATAACTACACTTTACTTTATTGCACTTTCCACTTTGAAAGAGATGAGAACAGATTATAGATGATATAATTCATAAAATAAAGAAGATATTTTCGATGGAAAGTGATCAATTACTTTCATAAATCATCGCACACAACACAAACAGGCGTATCTCATATTTAGCAACTTTCCAGGAAAGCCTGCTGGATTCTTAACCATTTTATTACATGTTTCGCTAATGGGGTTTTAATTACGCATTTCTTTAATTACATTAGTGAAACATGTAATAAAATGTATAGGAATTCGGCGAAAAAAAAACACTTTCTGCGTCTCCTGGAAGGTTGTTAAATATTTATTTATTTGTTTATTATATTATATACGCCCTATATGGGCTTTTACATATTTTGTTAATTACAATAGTCACACAGGTGCAAAACACATCACAGTAGGTATGAATATAAATATGAAATATGCCTGTTTGTGTTGAGGGTGACAAAAATTTGTTGTTTCTGATCAAAATTAGCTAATGTATTTATAAGCTATAATTATTAAAAAAAAAAAAATAATTAAAGTAAGAATCATTCCTAGGTTACGAATAACCTGACAATATTTGAAAATCTCCTACTACCACCACAGTAAGCGGAAGATGTGGCTTGTGTCGTGATGGAGGACATAGCCAGTCGAGGAATTGATCTCACGACGCCTGGGTGGGACCGGGACACGATGCCGACTCAGCCACTGACCGGTCTTTTTGACTTAAACCATGTCAAAAATCCACAGCTTTGCTGTTTCAAATGTGAATACCGCACAAGAGTTACAACTGCCCAGCGTCAGTGGGACTATGGCATTCCCAATTGGGGTATGTCATGAGGCTGCAGGGAGTGGACTAGGGGAAGGAGATGGGTGAGAGGAAGGTCAGGAAGAACCCGACTACTCAGATCTGGTCACTAAACATGTTTCAAGCAACGTTTCGATTCTGAATGGTGGTTTTTCATCAGGGCGATACTGAGAGTATCTACCAATCTTTTTTTCAGACCATAATATGTATAATGCATTTCAGTATATAAAACAAGATAATTTGCTAACAATAAATTGCTGATAAAATAAGGCGATTTGGTATTGCAGATTCGTGGTGAGAAAATGTTGGGTAAAGTTAAATGTCGAATGCGTCATTTCACTATGCTATATTATATTACTTTACTTAGTCGCCGCTAAGGAAAGATTGGAAATAATCGCTGTAAATTGTTTACTACTGAAAGGGCTCAACTATTGTTGATTTGAGACATCTATAACATTCTATTACATTGGATAAGTATACCCTATTCTATTGACTTAGCTTATTTAATTGTACATTCAATTTATCATACTTTATAACAGTTGTACAAAAATAAATAAATTATAACAGCCATTCAATAATAATAAATGTAAATAATAAGAAATGATCACTTCAAAAGCCTACTGTTATTGGGTTACATTCATTAACTACATATTTAAATATCTCCTCCAGATGAACTAATTTGCACCCTGATTCAATTGCAAGTGAAAAATGGGAACTGAACACCTCGGAGCCAGTGAACAGAAAGCACTTTAAGTCATTCCACACGCAAATGTATCATACGTACGATACAGCAAGAAATTATAATTCGTATGCGGCCGAATCACACTTCTGATACAGTAACTTTGCTAACTGATAATACAGCACTCCTCTGAAATATAAAGTTGCCAGATTATTCCGAAAAGTATCACGATGCTGACCTACACTGAAAAATGTAAAAAATAAAATCATCATAATGAATATAGATAATCACGTTAATGTCAAGAGTACACTATATCCCGGGAATTCAAAATTTACTCGGCAGATGGCGGACGAATCGACCCCTTGGAATAACAAGGTTCCATCTGACACGGCAATGTTATGCGATAATGTGTCTTAAAGTTACCTTCTATAGAGCACATTATCGCATGACTTTGCTGTGTTAGATGGAACCTTGTTATTCGAAGGGGTCGATATGTAGTAGTTTTGTAATTAATATCTTTATAAGTGATTGTGGTCCGTCTTGTCCGTAAACGCAGTGTTCCGAGAGCCGTGACATAAGGTATCATTTTGTATGAAGTTTTAAGTTTTAGTTTTTAAAAACATCTAAAGACGTTTTTACACATCGATTTGATTCTACATTGGACATCATAATCTTTTCCTTCTATCTAACACGTTAAGTCGTGCGCAAGTGCTCTATTATCACGATAAATTATGTATAGATCAAAATAAAAAAATCTGTATAGCGTGTGGGCATAGAAAAACTAATTAACGCGGTCAAAAGATTAAAATCCTTTTTTTAGGTAAATAAACCTTGTATTTAATTCATTAAATAAAAATTTTACATACATAAACTATGTAAGGTAGTTTAAAAAAAGGAAACATTTATAATGATATGATAATGATTTATAGTGGGTTTTTAATTTTAAGACTTTCTTAAAAAAATCGACGCATATGAAAAGCGGCTATAATAAAAAAAGTTGCTCCATTGCACGTAGGCGATATAACACATATTTCAAAGTTTAGTATATTTCGAATTGCGTTACAGGAATCGCTTCACTGGGCCAAGTTTTTAATTTATAATACGCTAGTACGTTGTTATTTCACACAAATTCGTGTTTACTTTTTGATAACCCTGGGGATGGCACCGCACGTGTGACGGTGCCGAAATGTCATTAGAATCAAAGCATCACAAAAAAAGTTTCTTCTACAGTAAGTTTTATTAACGTCTGAATACAAACTTCTGGCAAAAAATGCTAAATCAGTAATTTTATAATTTAAAAAAATTAAAGACCTTGTGAAGTGAAAACTTAAGTTCTGTTATTTGGTCAAAATACAGTAAGTGCAAAAGAGACAATATTTGCCAGGAGAACATTTTGAAGCTTTCGATAAATTTGCCCTGCAAATCAATTTTTTTTTTTTAATTGATTGACCATTTTGTCCTTCTTAATATTTCACCACCTCTGAGGACACTGTCGAGTAACTTTAATCATAGGATTAACATGGATGTAAATACAGGCGTTTACTTGACTGGTAGCATTACTCAACAGATAATATACACTACCCGACGAGCAGCGCTAAACGCAGGTTTACTCAGTGGTGGTGAAATACCCCCTTAAATCACAGTTACATTGAATGAAACATAACAGAAAATATAATGAGATTACATATGTACATATTACGTACCATTTTTGCAATTACATATCATATGCGAGTATGTATATATTGACCAGAACTGAAAAATTGCATACGTTAAGAAAAGGTATCATGGATATTTGGACTTCAAAGTGCCAAAATATCGATGAAAGAAATATTTGAAGAGAGTTAAGCTTTCATTGGTCGAAGCCGTTACCTGCTAGAACCGTTTGATTAAAAATACAAAAAAACATAATTTGACAAAAATATCACAAATAAGAAATAGGTTGTTAACCATCAAAAATGAGTTTTAAAAAATAAATACTAAACAGAGCGGCGATTCAGCCATCAACAAATCTGATAAGATGTAAACATCATAATATTATCACTATGAGTAAGCATACGCAATGCTAAGTAATTTGGTAACAATATTCTAGCTGTACGTTTCTTCAAAGTCTTCCACGTCGGGTCTGATAAACGATTCAACTTTAGCTCTGCCGTGGGCCAACAGATGTCTCTTCATGGCGCGTCGCGTCCTGCACGAATAGTCGCAAGAGTTACATTTCATCGGCTCGCCCAAATGCTCGATCATATGCTGCCGCAGGACATAGTGAAGGCTGCACTGAAAATCGCAGAATTTACACGACAATGTGTTGCTTTCCGAATGACCACGCTTGTGAATATTTAACTTAGAAAGTAAGCGACATTTGAACGAGCATTCGTCGCATGAATATGGCTTCTCGCCTGTGTGAATTAAGTTGTGACTGACTAAATCTTTGCGGTGTTTGGTCGTGAATTCACATTGCTCGCAGGAGAAAGGCTTGTCGGCCGTGTGGGTACGTTTATGTGTTCGTAAAGTGTCCGGTGATCGTCCGGTATATGTGCAGATATCGCAGCAAAACGGTCGCTCTCCCGTGTGAATCAAAACGTGCCGTTCGAGCTTTACTTTCAGGTTAGATGCGTAACCGCATTCGCTGCATTTGTATTTGAGATTCCCCGTGTGTATGCGATAATGTTCGCTCAACTTGCTGGGCAACATGGCCGAGAATGTACACTGATCACAATTGTAGAGTTTGTCTTCTACGTGGATATAGCTGTGTCTTCGGAGATTTGCACGAGACTTTCCTTTGTAGTCGCATGTATCACAGGGGAATGGACGGTCGGCTATATGCTGTAATTTGTGATTTTTTAATCCAGATGCTGTTTTTGTCGAGTGGCCACATTGATCGCAGGCGTATAATTTATCCGTAACGTGTGTGAAAGTGTGTTCAATGATTTCAGCAGCGCTTTCAGCAATAAATGAGCAGTCTTCACAACTAAATGGTTCTCCGTGATCGTGCTGATTTTTATGCACATCGAGATGACTTTGAGTGCGCGTTGGACATCCACATTCGGCGCACCACAGTCGCTTTTCCATGCAGTGCGTAAGTTGGTGACTCTTGAGCGAGTTGGTTCTGGTGCAGCGGTAGTTGCACAAGTTGCAAGCGAAAGGCCGTTCCCCGGTATGAGTCATGACGTGAAGTTTCATATTTGACGGTAGTTTACACGTGTAAGGACAATATTCGCAAACCTGCGGCTTATATTCTTTGTGACGAGATTGATGCTTTTCAAGTTTGAGGTTGTCTTCGCTTCTAAAATCACAATACATACATTTGTAGACCAAGTCTGCCTCGTGGGCGTCGTTGTGGACTTTCAATTCATTCTCATCTTCGCAACTGAACTTGCATCTTTTACATTTGTGTGCATATTGTTCCTCGTGCGTTAGTTTGTGCTTTTTCAATACTTTTTTTCTTCTGCAAGCGAAATCGCAGATGTCGCATACAAAGGGTTTCAGATCTGTGTGGATGATGGAGTGCTGCTTGAGTTGGTTGGAATCTCGACATGCGTATGGGCATTGCGGGCACTGGAATGGTTTCTCCCCTGTATGAAGCAGCATGTGATTCCTCAGCCTCGTCATCCTGCTACAGACATACGGACAGACAGTACAAGAGAACGGTTTTTCGCCGGTATGAACAATCATGTGTTTTTTAAGTACAACCATCTCCCGACAAGCGAAAGCGCAGATTTCACAAACAAACGGTTTCTCTCCAGAATGTTTTCGCTTGTGTATTTTAAGACTAGCAGACGTGCGGCAGGTATAGTCGCACTGGTCACAAGAGATAGGCTTCTCTCCAGTATGAACCAGCTCATGTTTTTTGAGATACTTGGCCTCCCGACACGTGAACGCGCATCCTTCATGCGGACAAGAAAATGGCTTTTCTCCACTATGAATTAAGCGATGTAATTTCAACGATGCCGCACAACGACTTGCAAATTTGCAAATCTCACAGACATGCGGTTTATTACCAATATGACCTTGTCTATGCTTCTTCAACGACCGATCCGAACTCAAAACACACCCGCAAACCTCACAGACGAACGGCTTTTTATCAGACTGATCGTGGATTAACTTATGCTGAGTTAGATACCTCTGCATCTTGGTTTTAAATTCACACTCGTCGCACTCAAACAGCTTTTCAGCGTTGTGTAATATTTGGTGTCGCTTTAAATAAGATTTCATTTTGAATTTGAGATCACACTGCGGACATTCGTAAGGTTTAGCGTCCTTGTCTCTCTTCATTTTTTTTACAGGCGGAGCTTTATACGAGGAGTACGTTGGATCATCATCTTCGTCATTCTTGTTCTTCCGTTTCTTAGATAGTTTATTGTTGTGTTTAACTTCTGAAACATTAATTGGCGCACTGGGAAGTCCATCATTTTGCAAGTACTGTTGTATCATGCTAAAATATGGCGGTGGTGTAAGGGATTGTGGTTCTTTTTTTACAGTAGAAAGATCCATGACATCGTTGCTAGATTCACATTCAGTTTTAATACGAATTTCGTTGGATTTATTGCAAGAGTCATTGAAAGCATCGATATTAAGATTGTCATAACAGATACGCGAGTCTCCGGTAGTATTATGTGGTGGTGGTTCGAGTAATTCTTCTTTAATCTTTTGGGTGAGTTCTGAAAAATCGGGGGGCAAATATTGTTGGTTTACGCTTTCTTCTGAAGGTTTAGGAACTAGATTGTTAGTAAAATTTTCTCTGAAAGATATGTCCGCTGGTGTAAAGTTTGGGTTGATGGTTCCATTTTCTTTGTTTGATATCTCTGATGGTTTAAAAACACCGGTTATGTTTTCATTTTCCCTGTATTCCCCGCAATCTTTTGGTTCTTCTTTTATAACAGTTTGGTCGGGATTGTGGGGAGAATTATGATTTAGATCACTGCTTGTTTTAGAGTTGTAATGTTGGTTCATTTCGCTTTCATCTTCGTCTGAGTAATCTTGCAGTTCTTCTTTGATGAATTCCACAGGGAGGATATCTTGATTGTATTCCTTCTGAAATATAATGAGAAGGTTTTGTGAACAAGAGATAGCAATTAATTAAAACTGTGTATAGTCAAAGGTACAGTGGGAGGCCATCACATTAGGACCAGAATTATTTTTAAATATATTTTTTTAAATAAACGGTTTAAATTCAGATATGAATAAATAATTGTGTTGTCATCTTTTATTGTATGATAAGTGCGTTCTATTCTAAGTAAAGGCTATTAAAATTTCCCCATAAAAGGAAAAATTGGGAAAATTACCAAGCAAGATCTTATAGAAAGGATTATCAGGATCTGGCACCATGACCCAGAGTTACCAGAAACCATAAGAAAATCAATGGGGTATTTTCACTGGCTACGTCATTATGATGTTCATGACACTACTGGATGGTAAGACGTCTGTCGACGATGTTGGTCAGCATGGCGTCGACAACGCCATAATCACAAACATGTCATTTTGGTGGTACATCAAAAATGGCACGTTTTATATCGTCGTAGAAAATTTATTTCTTAACATAAAAATAAAATTAAAATGTCATCGTAATCGTAACAATTATTGTACCCGACCTTGCTCGGGTACAATAATTGATTTGACAGCGAAAGTAACTATCTCCAAATAAAGAAACATTCATTTGAATATTTTATTTCATTCCAAACGTTTATTTTTTTCAAAATATATCTAAATCATAAAGTTCTTAAGTAGGTACCTACTCGTGTTTTCCATTTAGAAAATATTCTACCCAAAAAAACTTTCTTCTTTTGAATATGTAATCTGTGGTTAATCAGAGTGCTATATCTATGGGCTAGCCTAAATAAAACATAGCGGATTCAATGTTTTACATACTAATTTTAAAAGGTTAAAGCAACAGTTTTACATATTGGATTTCATTCAAACTACTCTCTAAACATTTCCAACACTAATAAGAACAATCTGTGCTATTTTCAGCGAAACCAGTCGAGTAATTTTCGATGAAATCGAGGACAAACAAACTTACATTGATTTTTATATATATAGATAACCTGTAAATTAAAATACAAGCTTGCTGTGTCATTATCACATTTGCTGGAAAAAATATGCAAATATTCAATATAAATAAATGCAACAAAAATACCACTGGTCCTCCTAATGTACGAATAAAACCGTACGAATATAATATATGCATATTAATCTACAAAATACAAAATGGACTTATACACACGAACACATCATTTATAAAAACATAACAAGTACACAAGACAGCATAATCAATTGTACACAAATACAGTAAAGACTGAAAGTGGTAAAAGAAGCATACGCAATGAGGGTATATATATATACAATCTCTTTGCCGATAGCCTGAAAACGGGGAATCGAGTGAAAACATTTAAAAAAAACTGTTCAATCTCAAAAAGCAAAATAACAATGTATAATATAAAATAATAATAAACAAGATAGCTATTAGATGTAAGATAGGAATAATATGTAGAGTATATAAATAATATAATTTGAACTATGATATTGATACAAGTCATAAGTACGGGAAACACCGAGCTATCCTAATCCCGAATACGGTACCCGAGGTCTGTCTACCTGCGGCTAATTTACAAACGACCGGCTTTAAATTCCGGGAATTTTGCACGAGAAGGAGCGAGCAGTTAAGGGGATTAACTCGGTCGGCAACAGCGAACTAATTAAAAGCCACCGAGCCACAGTTCGGAGTTCACGAAGGAACCCGAAGAAAAGTTCGGATATGATTAAAGAGGGAGATTTTGGCCGAAGCAAAATCAGTAGTGGACAGAGACGAGTCAGTAAGGACCGTCCGGCCAGTGATCGTAGTGGAGACTCCCGTCTCCTACAAAGCAAGCAGGCCGCTTGTGCATCCCCAGCCTGAGACGATGCGGGAAGACTCGGCAGGAATCGCCGAACACCAACGCCCACCGTTCGAGTGCAGTCGAGTGCCTTTCGCCTCTTGCCCTCCGGCGCCGTGATCCCATCAAGGCACATACCCACAGCCGCAGGAATCACCACCAGACAGCAGTCGAGCGCCTCTGGCATCCTGCTGATCATCCTCTTGAACCTTCTGAAACTGGACGTCAAGCGGAAGCCGAACCGCGTGTCCGCCCGGCACCAAAGCCTCCCCCTACTGGAAGTACCACCTGCTCTCCGAGACTTCTAACACCAACATCGAGACGACTGGTAATCTCCCCACTGGACCGTGTGCAGATTACCCGTAGAAATAGTATTCGTGTAATAAGTGAAACCCACAATACCTAGTAAAGAATGTGTTTTATATTGTGAACTAATAAAAAAACTTGACACTCAACTAACTTACCTGTTTTCTACTGAACCCCAATGACCCCATCATGTCAATATATAATATAAATATTAAAATAGGTTAAGATTAAAATGTATGTAAGAGGTGTGTTCAAAAGAGAAGGTGAATTTTGAATTTTTTCGAAAAGTATTTATTTATTCATCAATATCCATTTTCTCCCCTTCAAAGTAATCCCCCTCAGATATAATGCACTTACGCCAACGCTTCTTCCAATACTCGAAGCACTTCTGGAATGCGCTTTTCGGTATGGCCATCAGCTCGTTCTTCGATTCTGACTTTATCTCATCAATTGCGGCAAAACGCTTTCCTTTCATTGATCTCTTCAGTTTCGGGAATAGGAAAAAGTCGCAGGGAGCCAAATCTGGTGAATACGGTGGTTGAGGCATGATTACGGTGTTGTTTTTGGCCAAATAATCACGAACAAGCATTGATGTGTGAGCTGGTGCATTATCGTCATGCAAAATCCATGATTTGTTTTTCCACAATTCCAATCGTTCGAGCCGTATTGCTTCACGCAAACGTTGCCTTGTAGTATTCCTTATTAACCGTACGACCTGTTGGCAAGAACTCATGATGCACCCACGCCATTGTAATCGAAGAAAACAGTGAGCAAAACCTTCACATTTTATTGAACTTGGCGTGCTTTTTTCGGTCTCGGCTCTTCTGGCCGCTTCCATTGGGATGATTGGGCTTTGGTTTCGACGTCATAACCATATACCCACGTTTCATCACCAGTTATGACCCTTTTGAGAGAAAAAGGATCGTCGTTGACGTCATTCAACAACCCCTGAGCGATACTAATGCGACGTTGCTTTTGCTCAAAATTTAGCAATTTAGGAACAAACTTCGCTGCCACACGTTTCATGCCCAAAACATCCGAGAAAATTGCATGGCATGAGCCGATCGATATGCCAACATCTTCTGCAACTTCCCTAATAGTGATTTGACCATTTTCCAAAGACAAAGTAGACTCGCCGAATACCACAGTCAACATTTTAAGTGCGTTGGAGCACTTTTTTCCATTTTTAATGCAAAATTTAATACATATTCTTTGATCCATTTTTTTCAAAAGTAAAAAATCGAAGAACACACAAAAACGTGACTAACCTTTCCAGTTGTCAAAAACAAACCACTCATCCAAAATGGCTGGTAATGCTAACATATGATAAACATATGTGTACCAACATAAAAAAAAAAAAAATCTATAATCGAATGTACACAGCCCGCGAAAATTCAAAAATCACCTTTTCTTTTAAACACACCTCGTATGTAGTTAATTAATATAATATGTATGTAGTCAAGGTAAGAAAGTGAAATAATTATGTATTTCTTTTAACTTAATAAATAAAAATAAATAAAATGTGATGGCCGTCAAACTGTAGACGTTAAGGAGGCTTGAGGTGGCGGAGGAGGAGGATTCTCAACTCTTCTAAGCTTCAAGGGTGGGTAGGGTGTCTCAAAAGACCTTATCAGAGTTACAACCCTTGGAGTGTCCCAGCTGTCTAATGCTCCTCGGTGAACTTGTCGAAATTGGCAAGAATGTATTTTCATCGTAAGAGTTCAGTTTATTTAAATCTTGTAATCAACTTTACTTATTTTAAATATAAAAAAAAAAAAACATATATATATATATATATATTATTGCAATCCGATGTAATTTAAAACTTACGGCACTCATGTTGATGGCCATATCTACGCTGTCCATGCTGTCTTCAGAATGAACATCTCCATTACGCAGGGGCCCCGGTCTCATACTCAAGGTGGGCACCCAGTCTACATTGGTAACATCATTAGAGTCACTGGGCTTACCTGAAATATTATAAAAAGGAATATGTTTGAGGGTGAGTCATATTCCATTATCGGATGGCGTAAAGAGAAGCAGAAGTCGTCCACCACACAGAGAACCGCAGGCATTAAGTAAGTAATCATAAACATACAGCACTTTGCATTAATTTATCGCGACAGAAAACGAGAAATGATTTTATTTATTTTATTGTGAAATACAGTGTTCCAACATTTCACTAAAATACGAGATCATCACGGCTAAAGCCATTTCAAGCAACGTTTCAATTCTGAATAGCGGTCTTTCGCCAGTGCAATACTGAGAGTATCTCCCACTCTGGAACGTGCCGCAAATATGCTATTTAGTATTGTTAATAAAACACGGTCTTTGTTACAATGAGGTAGAATGAACTAGCGTTTATTTAATAAGTACCGTACACACAGATGTCGTTAGTAGTATTTTGATATAACAAAATAACACCCCCACTTATCACAATAACGTACACAATACCTATATTTCAAAAGGAATATAAACATGTTAAATCTTTACATCCTGTATACCCACTACAGCAACTGCATAAAATAATAATGGCATTTCAGCTGTTTCCAAATATTTCAGTTCTACAATTTTATCATTTACGCATTCTTTACAAAAATGGTATCGTATGTCAATGTGCTTAGTTCTTTTATTAAAGCTATTATTTGAAGACAGCTTAAGTGCACCCTGATTATCATTAAATAAAGATATGCTGTATGACTCGTTAGTTATTTCTTTTAACAAATTACTTAAATAAATAGCTTCTCTACAAGCTTCGGCTACACCAATGTACTCAGCTTCAGTGCTTCTTTGCTTCCCAAGAAATAACACATCCAGCTAAACTATAACATAGACCTGTATAAGACCTACGATCAATGATATTGCTTCCCCAATCTGCATCAACAAATCCTTCTAATTTTGAATGACCATATCTAGTATATTTCAATCCAAAATGTTTAGTTTTCTTAAGATATCTTAAAATTCGTTTAGCATATAACCAAGTTTCCTGGTTATAGCAATTGTTAAATTGACTCAGAAAACTTACTGCAAAAGCTATATCAGGTCTTGTTAACACCACCAAATACATAAGTCCACCAATGAGCTGCTGATAAGGTATTTGACTTTCACAATTTTTATTTTCTTTGTTAATATTGCATTAAGCCTCTAAAGGTGTATCTGCTACTTTACAATCTGCCATGTTAAATCTATTTAGCAACTGATTAACATAATTCTCCCGGCTTAAGGTAACTGTACCATTAACTTTGTCAACATTAACACTCAAACCTAAACAATTTTTGACCTGACCCAAATCTTTTATTTTAAATTTTGAAGCCAATACCCTTTTGAAATCATTACATTCTACATTATCATTAGAAAATACAAAAAAATCATCCACATATAAAGTAACTATTGTCTTTTTATCATTCTTAATTTTTGTGTACAGACATGGTTCTAATGTACTACGTGTATGTCCTATACCAACAAGACATTCATCGACCTTCTTGTACCAGGCCCTTGAGGATTGCTTGAGACCGTAAATAGCTCGATTCAATTTAAGTACTTTTTGAGAATCTAATAAACATTCTGGTAATTCCATGTAAATTGTTTCCTCAAGATCCCCGTTCAAGAATGCAGTAGTAACATCTGAATGTGTAACATCTAATTCAAGTTTGACAGATAATGCGAACAACAATCTCAAAGTTGAATGTCTAACAACCGGCGAGAAAGTATCTGTATAGTCCACATTTTTCTTCTGCATGTAGCCCTTGGCTACTAAACGTGCACAATATCGAACATTATTACTATTATCAATTTTTTTTCGTAATACCCATTTACACTTCACTACAGTTTTACCATCCTTTGGCATATCCACTAACTCCCATGCATTATTTTCTTTAAAACACTGAAGTTCTTCTTTTACTGCACTTAACCACTGTTTTTTTTCATTTCCCTGTAATGCTCCTTCTAAAGATAGTCCATTAGCATAATCAAACACACCCTCAGGAATACACATATTTAGCATCCCATACCGTTCTGGCTTCCTACTGATTCTGCTGGATCCAACTCGCTGCTCTGGTGAATTGTCAGCATCTTCATAATCACTAGTGTAAGATTCAGGAGTGCAGGTATCAGGAGTGTAAGTATCATCTGATCCATCTTCGGCTAGTGTATCCTCATCTAAGGTTGTATCTTCCGAACTTGAAGTATCTTTGCAACTAGTGTCCCCCACTGGACAAGAGTTTTCTCCACTCCCAGTGATTAGTATATTGACCTCCGGGTTATTTTCATCTTCCACGATAATGACATCTCTACTTATAATAACAGAGTTCTTGGTAGGATTATACAGACGATAACCTTTTACATCCTCACCATATCCGGTTAAAATATGTTATGCGGCTTTCTTATTCCATTTTAAATGTTTTTGTTTAGGAACATGCACCATGACTTTGCTGCCAAACAAACGCAGGTGACTCAAGTCTGGTTTTGATCCATACCACAATTCATATGGGGTTTTATCCAATCCTGATGCAATAGATCTGTTTTTCAAATATACAGCGGTATTAGCTGCTTCTGCCCAAAATTTTTTGTCCAACTTTGCATCAAATAACAAACATTTAGCTTTCTCAACCACTGTACGGTTAGCTCTTTTACAAAGCCCATTTTGCTCTGGCATATAATAATTAGATTTTTGATGTATTATACCTGCCTGGTTTAGGTAACTTTTAAAATCCTTATTGCAAAATTCTAGACCATTGTCTGTTCTTAATATCTTAATTTTCTTGCTTAGTTGATTTTCAACAACTGATTTAAACTGTAAAAAACTTCACTCTTCTGCTTCAGAAAATATATGAATGTCATTCGACTATAATCATCGATAAATAGTAGAAAATATCGAGCACCACTTAATGAACTCGTTTCCATGGGTCCACAAATATCACTATGAATTGTGTGAAGCGTTTCTGTACTTCGCTGACCCACATGAGAAAAAGGTAATCTCATTTGTTTTCCCTCGCAACAAGTAATACATTGAGACTTGGTTATGTCAACAGTATTGTCATGATTCAAACCGCATACAATACCGTTTCTCATTTTTTGCATATCTTGACTGTTAATGTGTGCTAATCTTCTATGCCATAATCTTCCACTAAGAGGAGTAGTCAACAAACAACTTGGTGATTGTAATCTCAATTTATAAACACCTTCTATCATATCTGCTATAGCAACTAATTCTTTCTGAATATTATAAATATAGCAGCATTTTCCTGTGAAGTCCACTTTATTGCCATTTTTAATTAACTGACTGACAGAGATCAAGTTCGTGGTAAGGTTAGGTACGCACAAAACTTCTTTTAATGTAACTTCGTACTTACATTTCGGGGTTAACGTCACAATATTAACTTCTCCTGAGCATAAAACTGGCATAGCAATCTTATTAGCTGCTATTATCTGCTTAATACTCGTTTTATTCGACGCATTACAAATAATGTTTTCATTCGGTGTCATGTGAACACAAGCACCAGAATCTATAAACCAGTCAATTTTATTGAAGTTTCTGGTCATAAAAACAACAGAAAATGCATTACACTTCTTCATATCATGCGCTGATTGACTAACAGGACACTGATTTTTAAAATGTCCTTCTTTTTGTTTACTTCGATAACATCTGATAGATTTCATTATAGTTTTGACTTTCGGTGTACTTCCGACAACAACCTGGCGGAGAACGCCCCAACCGATTCGGCGTCATTTCCTGTCATGTCGATTAATTTCGTTTTTATAACATCTGCACTGATTTTGATTCCACTATGTTCGATAGCCAATATCATTGGATAAAATCTTTCTGGTAAACCGGCAAGCAATAAATAGCCGATCCATTCATCGTTTACATTGAATCCGGTTCCACATAATTTCTGTCCGGTTTCAATAATTTGCGTGACGTAGCTCTGCATCGTATCACAAGTTTCAAGGCGAATCGATATTAAACTCCTTAATAAGGAAATGCGTCTAGAAAAACCATTATCATCGAACATTTGTTTCAGCATTTTCCATAAATCTGCAGTTGATTTAGCTTGCTTGATATGGACGTACAGACACGAATCTATTGTGAGGATTAACTTGGCTTTTGTCTTTGCATCGTCTGCTGCTGATATAGCCACAGTTTTCTCGGACTTTATGCACTGTTCCATACCTTCCAATATAAGCAAATTTTCCACAGCGAACGCCCACTCATCGTAGTTTTTTCGTCCTTTCAGCTTGGTTATACTTGCGAGGTATGAATTAGACGCCATTTCTGTTAATAATATCCAACACTTGACGAGTCCGTAACAGCTCCTTAACCCTATTCCCAACACAAAAAATATATCCGCGACAACAAGAAATTAGTTTTTAACACAAACACTATTGTACTACTATCGCGACTGATTGTTAAAACTCCTGGAATTATCTGGGCCCATAACCTGTTAATAAAACACGGTCTTTGTTACAATGAGGTAGAATTTACTAGCGTTTATTTAATAAGTACCGTACACACAGATGTCGTTAGTAGAATTTGGTATAACAAAATAACAAGTATTTTAAATAAATAACTTGTGAAATAACACAAATTAATTAAGTAAAATTTATTTGCGCACGCAGGGATTTGAACCCGTGACCTCCGAATTCGTAGTCAAGGACCATATTATATTGCATTAATAACATTTCACAAAAACATTACATTATTATATTAGGTACGTCAATAACATCAGTTAGAGAGATGGCCTTGTGTTAAACAAAATGTTCATTACAATCTTGAAGCCACTGAAGTGTAAATGAAAAATGTCTACATGAGAAGATTGGCAGTTTAGAAGTGTAGTCATTCTTCCCAAAGGCACGATCGTTGGTAGGTTGGTCACGCCTCTTGGGAAAACAAAAAGCCCGTGCTGTCTAGCTCTGGTGGAGTTATCGGGGACGAAAAACACAATACGTTAAAGAACATAGTATATTATGATGAAACATACGGAACCAAATCCTCAACGGCAGTGGCGGCTCGTGACTTTTTAGTGAGCTAGAGTGAAAAATACGACTTATTGATGTTGTTTTAGCTGAAAATCATATTTTTCAATATTACCACTCTAGCTCACCCAAAAGTCACGAGCCGCCACTGCTCAACGGTTAAAACTCGTAAGAAGTTTATAAAAAAATTCAAAGCACTAATACACAAACACATTGTACATATAAAATAATTTATTTTTTTTATGCGATATCACACAAGACTGCCGGAGTAAGTGGAACTATAGAATCCCAAGTTGAGGAATGTTTCACATTGCAGGTTGAAAACAAACCTGGGTATTGCGATCTAGTCACAAAACATAGCAAAATAAGTTTTTAACAATTTTTTTATATTAATTACAATGTTATTTGGACATTTTAAGAAGATACAAATATAGGTTTTTTTTTAGCTGCATGAGAAGTTTCAATGGTTGTTGTCTATCGTTTGACAATTAAGAATGTCAAATTGAATTGACATTTCTGTTCAGTAAGGTTTGGCAATTTATCATGAATCGTTTAACGCCAGAACAACGCATCCAAATTGTGGAAATTTACTTTGAAAAAATAAATCTGTTCGCAAAGTTCATAGAGCACTTGGTTGTTTAGTGATGAAGCTCATTTCTGGTTAAATGGCTTTGTCAATAAGCAAAAATGCCGTATATGGAGCGAAGACAATCCTCAAGCCATTAACGAATCACCATTACATCCATTAAAATTGACTGTTTGGTGCGGTTTACACGCTGCCGGCATCATCGGCCCTTATTTCTTTCGAAATGAGGAAGGAACTGCCGTTACGGTGAATGGCGAGCGCTATCGAGCCATGCTGACTGATGTTTTGTTTCCAAAAATTAATCAGCTAAACATTGACGACATTTGGTTCCAACGAGACGGCGCAACTTGTCATACAGGGCACTTAACCATCAATTTATTGCAAAATCAATTTGGTGACAACTTTATTTCCAGAAGTGGTCCTGTTAACTGGCCCCCTCGTTCGTGCGACTTAACGCCTCTTGATTACTTTTTATGGGGCTATGTTAAGTCATTGGTTTATGCCGATAAACCATCAACTCTTGAAGCATTGGAAGCCAATATTCAAGCCACCATTGACGCCATACGGCCAGATTTATTAGAAAAAAATTGGACCAATCGAATGGACTATGTAACTCGTAGCCGCGGCGGACATATGTCGGAAATCATATTTAAAAAATAAATGCCACGAAATTATCTACCAGATTATAATAATAAAAAATTCATTCCAACAATATTTCTGTCTTGTATTATTATTTAAAGTTATCAAGCTCTTAAAAAAACAACCTATATATAAATAATAGAATATTTTCTTAGTGCGCTGTGAAATCCTGTGCTAAGGCGAACTAGGTTGTGGAGGTTGATAGAGGGTTTTCAGTGAGTTTATATATATATCATAGCTATCTTCTACTCGGTAAAGGGGAATAAATGGATGTAGTTATGCAGAAAGTGTCCACCCAACAATTGATAAAATCGATTTTTTCATGTTTTCCTAGAGATAAACACAAGATTTTTATATGTTAAAAACATCCAAGCTCTAAATGCAATAGATTTTTGTTAATTTCGCTTCCTTATGTGATACCACACAAGAGTCCCAACTGTTCCCAACCGTCTGGAGCCAGTGAGGCTATGGCATACCCAATTGGGGTATTTTGTGAGGCTGAAGGTATTGAGGGGAAGGAGATGGGGAAGAAGCAAAGCGGGGAAGTACCTGGCTATTCAGATCTGGTCACTAAATACGGCTAAATCCATTTCAAGCAATGTTTCGATTCTGAATGAATAAATTGTGAAACAACATAATTCAATGAAATTAAATTTACTTGCGCAAGCCAGGATTTGAACCCGCGACCAAAATGCTTCACAAATACCGTAATATGCTTTTGTATCGTCGAATTTTCAAACGTCTTTTTCTCAGCTTCATTTTTTTTGGGTTGGACGCTTTCTGCATAACTATGTCCAAATAATCAATACATTTATTAATAAATTAAAATTTAAATAACAGGAACTTACATCTCTATGGTAAACACCTTGATAAATTGTCCCTCCTCTCAGAGAGGTAGTCATAAATTCTATATAAAAACAACAGTCTCATTTACCCTTATAAACAGAGTAGTCCATGTTTTTCTAATTTATTTTTTATTTATTTATCTTTATAACACATAAGGGATTGAGGTGACGACGTTTAAACAAAATTACCATTGACAAAAATACCTCTTCTACAAAAGAAAGTAAACTTTAATTGGGATCATTTTCAAGTTTAATTTAAAATCATTAATCACAAAATAAATTATTTATATTAGCAGTTGACTTTACAAAATAAATAAAACAAAAAAATTATATTATCATCTTCTGTCATAGTATTACACATATCTCATTAAAAAAATAAGATCAATCACTTTATATCTGGTAAAAATGAGATAACGAACCTCGGACGAAATGCTTGGAGCAGATCCGTTCATTATTTACACCTTCCTCCGAGATATCGCTTCGGTTCACCGCAAGAATCCATCTCTTTCGTCTTTCAGTAAAAATTGGGTTCGAAGCCCCTTCAGTATTAAATGTCGAGGGGAATCTAAAAAAGAGGTATTTATCTCTGAGCTGTAAGCTCTCACAGCCCTCCACTACACACGCATTTGACATAATTAACGTAGACCTTAATCAGGTTATAAACTATCAAAATACACGGATTATAAACATGATAATATTACAGTAAAAGACAGCCATGACAGATCTGAACTGCCCAAGTTTTGACAGATATCGGAGTCAAGGTCCTTTTATTGGTGTCACAATATAGTGCTACAACCATATCAAGCTTAAAAAAAACACAAGCAATTATAGCTCTTATTAAAAGATAACAATAAGCTTATTTTGTGATATAACAAAAATATAAGAACAAGTTTTTGTTTCGATATTTTCTTTTTGTAAATTATTCTAAAAATTTGTGCAAAATTAATTATGAACGATTTATTGACGCCAGAATTGATGGACTTTCTCTAATATGATTTGGATGGCTGGAGGCAAAGGTCACGTGACACCCATTTAGTCACTAGCTTTGGGTTATTGCCGTCCACGTTTGTTTCGTGTGCTTTTGACTGCGATAGGCAAATTACAAAACTATCTAAAAAGGGACAAACTGAAAACTTCAACAAATATTTCGGTTTTTGTAAACAAGCCGAACCTTTTTACTTAAATTGGCGGCACGCCTAGCTCGCCCTCAGCCCTTATTTTGTTTTTTTCCCCTCGCGTGTAAGGGCATCTCTATATATTATTTGCTCTGTGGAATAATTTCTCTATCAAATTACGATATCCGCAGGGGCAGACGGAGAGGATGAACCGCTTATTTAGTCATTGGAACCGCTACACAACTTTGTTTTAACATACACTCTTTGGTTCATTCATAATTTAATATTCGGATTATTTTTATAGCACCATTTTTCTGAAAAATCACCTCAAGGGCACTGTACAATAATATTAATTATACACATTCCTCTGTTATACCACCAATTCATGAGTTTTTTCTAAATTTCCTTTCTTTTTCACAGTATTTGTTAAAAAATATCATTGTAAATATTATTTTTTGATGTTAGACTCTTTTATTTTGGTTAGTAGGGGGTCGTTTGCTAAGCCCTCATGTAACGAAAATATGTTACCATAACATCACTTATATATTTGCAACCGTACTACCCACGCGCCTTACTTTGATATCGTTGTACATAGGAAAGAAGCCATTACTCGATCACGCATGTATCGCGTGCATAGATGGCGGTGTTGTCCTTCCACGCATGATGCAATCGGAGCTAAAATTAGACTTGCGCGCGGCGTTCAAAGAGGCGTAGCCTGGCAGAACGTTAGTCGATCCGTGCGGGAGCTGTTGGGTTTGAGGGGGCTCACGGTGTCATAGTAGTTGTAATCCATTGAACTCAAACCGGTGCTCATCAGGAATAAGCCATGTGTAATTTGTTGCAAAAATTTGACAGTTGCAAAGATAAAGTAGTTCGTAGGGTAGAAAAAATACACGTAGGGTCCAGAAATGGCGTGGAGAGAATCTGGCAGCAAGACAAAGGGCCCTAGTGCCCATACACCCATTGCAGCACCCATAAAGGAGTATTCACATATACCGGCACCGCGCAGAGCAGAACAGTATTCCCACAGGGCCTCCTGTGTGAAGTTACTGAAAAAGTACAGACACAGCTCAGAGGCGAGTATCACATTACACTGCGCGGCTGCAGCACAGCACATACGCGAGTACGGCTGTCAACTGAGCGTTAGCTTCACATATTTATGACGCCAACTGAAGAAGATGGCGGTGCTGACGGTATGTGTTCATACTAACTGCGCAGGCGCAGACTTCACAAGCAGCCACCAGCACGTCAAAATATTCTAGCCGACAATCTCGGCCGGTGCTAATCCGTACATATGCGGATACGTTACGCTTACGTACGCTGTAATATGAACGTGTTCATGGATAATGTAGGCAACTAATGTTGTTGTGTCTGTACTGTACTATTCTGCACTGCGCGGTGCTGGTAGATGTGAATAGAATTTTAGACGTTTCACTTACCACACTGCGGCGGCATCCCCGATACAGCTTACCCGATTTTTTTTACATACTACATGTACATATAAAATTAAATTTATAAAGGTAAAGTAATAGCTATCCACATAAGCGCTGCCTGTGTGTGGGTAATATAAAGGAAATGTAACATTAAATTTAAAGTCAACTATCATAATTATTGATTGACTTGATCGCGTCATGTCTATCTGAAGCGTCCCGACATTTACTTCAATTGAATAATTTGGTTCATTGAGGTCTCTAAAGGATTTCCAAACTGAAAATGTTAGTGAAGTCAGAATTAATAGACTTGCTCTGAGTAACATTTCCACGGCTGGAGGCAAACGTCATGTGACACCCATTTTGCAACCAGCCTAGTTCACTGCCGCCCACGTTTGTTTCGCGTGATTTTGACTGCTGTAAGCAAAATACAAAATATTTATAAAAAGGGTCAAACGAAATACTCATAACAAAATATTCGGTTTTAGTAAACAACCCGAACCTTTTTACTTATTTGCTGTTTTACCTAAATTGTCGGCACACCTAGCTCGCCCCTCGCTCCCCTTATTTTGGTTTCTTCCCCCTTACGTTTTAGGGCATCTCTATGTATTGCTCTTTGGGAAATGCACATTATTGCTTTGACAATCTTCTTTAATGTTTATTTATTTGGGTATGAGGTTTATTTGTGTCTTTCCCAGATGTCATTGTAGGTAGTGTTATTTTGCACGAAAAATTAATATTAAATCAAGGAAATCCGATGAGCGGTAGCAAACTTGTCTATTTTCGCAACGATGGATGATTTTTAATGTTTGATTTAAATATTTACAGAGACATTGGCACCCAATTACGGTTTTTAAAAATAATCCGCCCATTTGGCGTTAGGAGGTCAATGTCGGTGGTGGATTATTTTTATGGCAACATTTTATTTATTAAAAACATTAGGTCAGTAGGTAACGAAGGCAATTAATTCGTGCAGATCTGTGCATAATTTTGAGGTGAATGGCACACGATTTCAGTTGGATCTCAATGTAAAAATATGTTGTAGGTATTCTCCGTATCACCCTGGTGAATTGCCACTTAGAAATGGATTTTGCTAACTTCAAATGTGTAGTATCTTAATTTCGATAGCTCCACATAGATGGCACTGTCCGTCAGACGGTTCAAGTGAGACATTAGGGAGCTCTCCAGGTCAGCGAGAGTTGCAATATTACTTTTGAGTACAAAGGAGCTTAGCTCCCTAGCTTTGTGACCTAGACAGTAGCACGGAATTACTGTATATCATCTACTTTCAGAAAGTAAGACTGATTTCTGATTTGGTTAAAGTAAAAAATATATGCATTTTTATGATTAATTACTTACTTAATTTAATCTTCCTTTAATTGATAAACTAAAGTTCTTTAAAACTTAAGACAAGATTTTTGTGCATAGTGCAAAGGGTAACAATTATTATTTTTATAAACAATAATTATTAATCTAAAACACTCATCCAAATTGAAAAAACCTTCCGAGCAAAGATAAATGTCGCCGGCAGGACTCGAACCCGCACCCTTCTAATGTCCGGTCAGATGCTCTACCGTTGAGCTACGTCGGCTTATCGCAAACCCGCCAAGTTAATCAATATATACTAGTGTTTCATTCAATAATTACTGTTTTTATTATATTTCACCTGTAAACAACCAACTTTATTAGTATGAGAAAGGCTGGTTCGAGTCCTGTCGGCGACATTTATCTTTTCTCGGAAGGTTTTTTCAATTTGGATGAGTGTTTCAGGCTAATAATTATTGTGAATAATTAGAGTTATTATAATTTTATTTTTAACATTAAATAAAAATGGAGTTCTATAAACATCCGATGACGACGCGATGCTATGTAGCGCGAAAATATCAAATGGTTGGAATCTCTTGGAAGGGTCCTACGTAACAAATAACAAATGACGAATGGCGCGGTGCAGCGCTTGACTTCAGCGACGCGATCACTTGATTTGATATTTTCGCGGGTAGTGGATGCGACGGTGTTTGTTATTTTTCAACATGGCGGAAGTAGAACATTTTATCTGTTCTATAGAATAACGGCCTGTACTGTTGGATAAAAGAGACGCTATCATAATCGTCTATTAACGCCTCACTTTTCTAGTCATCGGTGTGGCAATCGCGTTCGCGCAACTTCGTCTACGTAAGATGCAGGGTTATGATGTTTTACAAGGATTTTTCCCTATGTCTACTGAATGAGCATTTTCGTAATACATCTGAGGATTATGGGCCCTCTTCGATATAATGCTTGGCATTGGGACTCTGACCAGTGACCACGCTTCAAGTGTTTACCTACACTATATAAACACTAAACATTGTTTAAGTTTATTATTCCGCGAATAATTTGTCACGAGTAGGCACCTCACCATCATTATAATATTGTATGAACTTCGTCATATATAAGGTTAAGGCCACCTTGCAATGAACCATAAAAAAAAAGATTTTATTCACTGAACGGACAATCTCAAGTGTGATCAGAACCGATTTGAAGGAAAACTTATCTCACTAGTTTAGACAAGAACTTTCGGCTCTTAGCCCCCAGACAGGTCAATGAAATTGATAATATGTTTTGGTACTTGATCTATAAGGAACTCCAGTCCATTTAATAAAATTATTTACAATTACATTTTAATTGAAATAAAAGTTTTTTTAATAGTTAATGTTCAATTTTTAAAATCCCGCAAAAATCCTCCAAATTTATGGTCGGTCGGTTTTGAGGTTAGAAAGTCAAATGTCAAAACAGGAATGAGCTTTACCATAATTTTATATTCTATTCATAGTAAGCCATAAATAAATATAAGTAATAAAATTATTTACATTTATAGACGTTTTAACTCAAAGGATAATAAGAGTATTTAACATTAATATTATCATAATATCCGCATTGACAATTGGTTTGCCATGGATATTGTTATTTCTTTAATTAATAATAACGATAGAGCATAAAGTCACCCAAATGAAGTACATATTTCGCCAAAGCTAAAAAACACACGTTTAAAATACAAAACAAACCCGACAAATTTTTTTTTTTATATAAATTCAAAACCAGAATATGCACGGATGAGACCCGTGACGTCAGATGTTATGAATGTAATTCTACCAACATAACAGGCTGTTTTGATGACATGATTTTTTGTTCACTTTTAGATAACGTTTTATAAATTCTAAGTATAATTATATATAATAACCCTTCTAACATATATATTTTTTAAGCTGTAATATTGACACGCCCACAATACACTTCTATCGGTTTATTTCTTCAGCGTGTTTACCGATTTTTCTCTTACGGCGCTAGAAAATCCCTCAAGATCCGGTGCTGTACTCTCAGTGTACAGTGAACACATTGAGAGTTTTGTGATTTTTTATTTATTTAAAAATTAACAGTTAACATTTATTACTATTACATGGGTAGTGCAATGCAATACGTTCCACAATTAATAATAATTACAAGAAATAAAATGACAATACATAATACAAGAAAAAAAAAATCGTAGAATGAGATTTAATTAATTGTACATATATTGAGTACATGCATATATTTAACCAAAATATTGTGTGTAAATGCTGAAGACGAGGAAAAAACACCGGCCATGCATAAAACGCATTACAGGTCCATCACTGCCGGCAGACCGCCGGCTACTATTGACGACCGCGCATCGTAGCACTGCGAACGAAACCCCGCATCTCCCCCGCTCACTACCGCATCACTCGTCAAGTTAGCAAAGCACGCAGACATAAGTATATATTGCCCATTTAAAAGAAAAAAAAACAATTCAAAAAAATATTCCGTTGCACTTGATAAATTTTTATATTTTGTAATTACTTTATCCAACACACAAAAGAATTGCGGAGGAATCCCTAAAATATGATCTGATAATTACAGAAATATTGAAATAATAACATTTCAACTCAGTTGACATCATCGGCAAAGAAAGGTAAGGAAAACTGATACCGCTAGTTTACATAAAACCTGTCGACTCCTAGGCCTCAGACAGGCCAATGCAATTTCAACATTTGAAAAAGTTTGACTAATTTCACCATAAATAAGGAAAAATTGATCTTACTTCAGGCAAGCTGACACGCCCATAACACAGTTCTGTTGGTTTATCTCTCCAGTGAATTCATACCTATACTGATTAAGTAAGGTTAAACAAATAGAGTATTAACATATCTTCTTTCTGTAGACATTGCTTGACATGTCAGTTTTTAGGTTATGTTTGAGATCTATAATAATTTTTCAAAATAGAATAATATTAATGAACAAATATTGTTCGTTTTATTGCGCAGTTTACCAAGGACGGCATTGCTTATTCTCGCAATCTATATAGGTAGATCTATTGAAAAGAGGAGCCATTATTATGACGGCCTCCATGGTCGAGGGGTGAGGCTCTCGACTACGAATCCGAAGATCGCGGGTTCAAATCCCGGCGAGCGCAAGTAAATTTTATTTAACGAATTTGTGCTGTTTCAGAATTAATTCATTTAAAAATAATATGTAGTATATGTGCGCACGTTCCAGAGTGGAAGATGATCTTAGTATCGCCCTGGTGAAAGACCGGCATTCAAAATTTAAAGTGTTTGGTAACCAGATCTGAATAACCAGGTATTTCCCCACGTTCCCCTTCCTCTTCTCCATCCCCTTCCCAATACCTTCAGCCTCACAACATTCACTAATTGGGGATGCCATAGTCCCAATGGCTCCAGATGGTTGGGAGCAGTTGGGACTCTTGTGCGGTATTCATATAAAAAAATATTATTACAGAAGAATATGTTTATCAATTATTTATTACGTTTGAAATCTATAACAATTGTTTAACCTTTTAGGTGCCACCGAACGATATATCGTTCCTAAACATTATTGTACTTGAGTGCCACAGAACGATATATAGCTCGAGCCATAAAATTCGTCACGCGTTACCCACGGTTCTAAAATTACGTCACATTATTGAAAACACGTGTCTGAAAATAAAAGTAATCAAAATAGTTTATATATTCATGGATTATCGACACTTCTCCAGCATTTAAAAAAAATACATGTGGCACCTAAAGGGTTAATATTTATTCCCAAATTGAATACATCTTTTGGACAAAGAAAACAATAAATTTCATGCCGCGAAATTAAACGAAAAAAATTACAGAAATGAATATATTTAAAACTACAGTCAAAACATGGCTGAGATAACTGAGTGATAACCATCTTGCAAACATTATGAAGACAATTTAAGATAACTACATACTTAGAAAAGACGAAAAATACAGACCGCCTCAAAACAGGAAACCCTAATGAGGAGAACTGCAAACACTGTGACTTTATTATAATATTATTTGCATTCTTACATACTCTTTACATAATATGTTTTACATTTATAGTGTATTTATAACTTACTCGTAAGTCATATTATGTACGATCTTTAAATATATACAAAAAAAAGATTAATCTTAATGTATAAAAATGAATTGTCTGTCTGTCTGTCTCTATTTACTCGAAAATTACTCCACCGATTTTGCTGCTGAAAATAGCGCAATTTATTCTTATAAGTGCCGGGAAGGTTTAGAGAGTGGTTTGAATGAAATCCAATATGTAAAACTGTTGCTGTAGCGTTTTAAAATTAGTATGAAAAATATTGAAACCGCGATGTATTGAGGTTAGCCCATGGATATACCACTCTGGTTAGCCACAGATTACATATTTAAAAGAAGAAGGCCTTTGAGGTGATTGTCTCACGAAAACGGCGCTATGAAAATAATCCATTTATTATTAAGGCTTGTTTTGGTAGAATATTTTAAAAGGGGAAAACATAAGTAGGTACCTACATAAGAACTTTATTATTTGAATACATTTAAAAAAATGAATGTGTTAAATTAAATAAAATTTTCAAGTGAATTTTTCTTTGCTTAGAGAGAGTAATAGTCGTCACAGGACATTACTTTCACTGTCAAATCTATTATGGCACCCAAACGACAAGCAAAAATTCACAACTTCATGACTTTATTAAAAAAACACCTTAGATAGGCCGAGTGCGACAGTATTTTAACAAATATTAGATCGTTTTATTGCGCAGTTTACCTAGGACGGCTTTGGATATTTTCTCAATCCTAAATAGGAAGCAATAATATTAACTTACCTCTAAAGAGAATCCGGAAACTATCTTATAACAATAAGAAACACCATGTCACTAAAACGATTAAAAATGTTTACTTTGCCCTTTGTCAAAGCATTTTAACCTATGGAATATCAGCATGGGGTGGAGCTGCAGACACACATATTAAGGCGCTGAACACGTCTCACAAAACAATAATTAGAGTCATGTTCAAAAAACCGTATCGACACCCCACAGAAAACCTATTAATTACAAAAAGCATTCTTGATACAAGAAAGTAATTTATTAAAAAAAATATTTATAATAACTACGAAAATCGTCACCTTCCTACTCACAAAACATAAGAGCTAAATCTCACAATCATTTTCAAGTACCCAACATTAAATCCACTTTTGCCAAGAAACACGAATCCTACATCACACCTCTCATATTCAACATCTTTCTAATAGAAACCTCTCAACATATAACGCAAAACAACCTAAAATAGTCATAAAAAAAACACACACATGGCTGATAAACAAAAAAAGGAATTGCATTACCAAATTACTCTTTAATCTGATATTATTATTCTTAATTTTTTTTATTATATCTTTTTTAATTTAAACATATTTGTTATGCACTTTTAAATAATCCCTTTTCGCAAGTACACTTTTTAATCTTTGTATTTAAAATTTTATTTTACATATGTTTTACACATTTCCTTGTGTATTTTTAAGCATTTTTATTCATTTGTATATCTATATATATATATTTATTTAAGTTGCTTTAAATGGCTTTTAGCCTTGTTTGGTGACCAGACCTGAATAGCCAGGTATTTTTCCCACATTCCTCTTCCCTTCTCCTTCCCCTCCCCAATACCTTCAGCCTCACAACATTCCCCAATTGGGGATGCCATAGTCTCACTGGCTCCAGACGGTTGGGAGCAGTGGGACTCTTGTGGGGTATTCATATATAAAAAAACGTAATAAGATGGGGCGATGGGCGAGCTAGGCGTGCCGTCAATTTAAGTAAAAAAGGATCGGCCTGTTCAAAATGATAAGTATTTAGTATGACTCCTGATAAATGTGTTATAATTTGCTTACCGTAGTCAAAATAACGGAAAACAAACGTGGACGGCAGTGAACTATGGTGCCAAAATGGGTGTCACGTGACCTTTGCCTCCAGCCTTGGAAATGGTACGTTAAGGCAAGTCTATCCATTCTGACGTAAGTGGTTTCGGTAGCAGTAGCGGTGGATAGATGCGTTCCTTATCAGAGGTCTTAAGGCGTTCTTAGACGATCATTTTTTTCGTCTAGTTTCCATGTCGATTGTCTTTTTGTATGGAATTTTCTATAGAATTTTCCATAGAAAAAGACAACTCGCGTGCAATCTGAATGAAAATAGGTATCGTGTAAGGACGTCTTTAGGCTAGAGTCTCAGTCGCAACCAATTTTTTTTCTCCTTATTTTTTCTACTTAATGTTATTTGAATCGTACGAATATTGTTTCAATAAATAGCAATAAATTATTATTTTTTCTTACTTAATCAACGAGCGAAGATTCGCACTGAGAAGGCTTGGAGGCGTTTTTTTAACACAGCTGAAGAAACGCTTCTGTAATCGTGAATTAATACTAAAATTAAGAATCATTACACCGGGAGAAGTAGATGCATTAAATAAATGACACAATTGCTACATTCATGAAAAAAAAATTTGGTCATTCATTCATTTTGGCAGAAGAAATTAAAATCTGCAGAGTCCGCCCCAATTAAATTGGTGTAACGCGGATTTTTTGAAGAATTCCTGTTTCATTACTTGGTCAAGTGAGATAACAGTGCGATGTAATCAATATTTAGCGAGATATGGCAGGTTTTTAGTTAGAATAGCCAACCCCCGATAGTAGAGAATAGGAAAGAACCAGAAGAATAAGAATCAGAACCTACGTTTTTCTTTATTTTTACGTGGCTAGTCACAACTACCGGGCCACTGGAAATATGGCATTCTGGCTTTGGAGAATTTTGTGAAGCTGGTGATGGAAGCGAAGGAGAAGTAAAAGAAGAGGGTTGGCTATTCAGATTTGGCTAATAAACATGGATTAATAAATTTTCGTTTCTGAATGTCAAAATTGAGAGCATCTTCCCGTATGCTCTTTAAATTCTACAAGTATAGTCAACATTTTATTTGAATATACATGGCGGACCACGACGTACCCTTACAGTGGTATATTCTTACTCTAAGGCGTACCCGACAATCTTACCGGTGATTCCTGAGTTTGTTTGGAGTAGGGTCGGGGTAGGGGGTTGGGCCGTTGCTCGACTGAGTGACCTGAGACGACATTTGAAAGATATTTTTCATAATTTCTTCAAACGATTGGTATTCACTTTGTGGCGTCATTATTAATAAATTATTTTTTTTAAATATACCTTGTTTTCACCACTTTATAAATATACATACATATATATCTACGTGTTTCGAAAGCGATGCTTTCATCATCAGGATATAGTATTCATATATTCCTGATGATGAAAGCATCGCTTCCGATATTTATAAAGTGGTGAAAGCAAAGCATATTTTTTAATTATTTTATTGATATTTTTCATTTTTGAAAAAAAAAATTAAAATAAAAAAAAATCGCAGAAGTCCAAAATGACATCCAGAAGTCCAAAATGACATCTACGTTTTTTTCTCCAAATACGCTCAGGAATCATGTGTTATAGTTTGTCGGGTACGTTATGATACACCTGTATGCTTTATGTTTGCCGTTCTGAGGTTTAAACCCGTGACCTCTGGGCCCAAAGTCTAAAAACCCACTGTTCTTCCACGGAGGTCGTCAAATACGTCATACCTATCGTGACTTTTTTTGATGTTCTCTATATTCAATTGAAATATCGCCGGATACTAAAATGACCTCTACGTGTTTACTCCAAATAAGCTCGGGAATTGCTGTTTAAAGTCTGTCGGGGTCATCTCATTACATTCTGTATGTTAAAATATCACATTCGTAGTAAATAATCTATCATTATATAGGCACAACATAACAATAAATAAACAAACAAACAACTTATTTTTTTCCACAACAACCTTTAACCACAAGATACTATTTTTTATTATTAAGATA